>CM055403.1:30315167-30343738 GCA_029228625.1 Pseudolycoriella hygida | reverse complement strand
AGCACATAGTTCATGATCACAGGATTACCCTAAAGTAATTCGTTTGCTAATCTGGCAAATATTTCTCGAGATATAAGAGTTTGGAAAAACAACGCAGTCGAATGTGTTTTCGAGTTACTTTCTATGTTTTCTGTGAAATTCGTCTTTTGTATGTTTAAATGTGTTAAGTTATCTACAATAATTGTAATAGTGCATTTTTTCGGGAGAAAATATGAATTTTCGCCTAACAAATGTGAAAAGTATAATTCTTAACTCGGTTGAAGTCTGTGGCCTCGCAGAGAAAATTGCAACTTGAGTAAAGTTTGTGGCCCTCGCAGAGAAAGTTACAATTTTCTCTGCTTTGGCCACAGACATCAACTTTGTTAACCAATTTTCTATTTTCTCCTCTTGTCATGAAAATAACTATTATGTATGTTGAATAAAGGACCCAACCTTGATTTCATAAGACATGCTCCCGGGGGTTTTGGACATTGTCTTCATAAATATTTTTTTCATTCCTAGGACGAGAAACCGTTGTTTTCCGTCCTATGAAAAAACGAAAAAAGCCGTTTTCCGAACCCTCGGAATGAAAAATAGAATTCGAAATTCGGAGAAATATATGTTTTTGACTCGTGTATATATACTATTTACATTTTCGGCGGGAAAATTGGTGATTGCAAACATAAAAAAATAGATTTTCCACAAATTTTCGCCGACTTTTTTATGAAAATTTAATGAGATTATTATGTTATGCTAAATTTTCAATTCTACCCAAAAACCTTGAGAAACGTGTTCTCTTAAATTATTATTATACCTCTTATAGTTCTAGAGGTATGGATCATCCCTCCCAGTTCTAGAAGTGGTGATATCCCAGGATAGAGGCATTTTTACCCAAAACCCTGAGACACGGGATCGCTAAAATTTTATTCTCCACAACTTTGCTTTTGGAAGCAACTTTCTATCGCTTATTGTTCTAGAGATATGGATTATCCCTCCCAATTCCAGAAGTGGTCATATCCCAGGATTGAGGCATTTTTACCCAAAACCCTGAAACACGTGTACCCTAAAATTTCATTCTCTACAACTTTGCCTTTGACAGTGAATCTTCATATTGCATAGTTAAGGAAATAAACACGAAAAACTGTTTTCGTATATGGCCAAGAAACTCAATTTCGTCGATTCCATTGGTCCCGGTGCCCCGACCTCTGACCCAATTCCCATAAAAATTTTTTCCCAACTTACTGACATCAAATCCTTTCATTTGACACCAACATCAGCTATACTTACTGAGATATTTGCGAAAAAGCTTCACCGATCCTCGAAAAACCATGTTTTTGGCCACTTCCTCGACCATATCTCCGGAACCACTTGATCGATTTTGCTCATCTTCAAACTTGTATCATGGGAAGCATGTATCTTTCAGGAAAAAAAGTTTAGGATGATCGGCTGAACCGTTTGAAAAAAAAAGTGGAGACGGACGGACGGACGGACGGACGGACATTTTTTTTATTGTAGATTCGTCATATTTAGACGATAATAAATTCATCCCCCCAACTGCCACCTCGATCTACCCCATGTTAAATTGAAATTGTTTGTAGTTTACGTGAGATGTCGTTTGACAAGTGATGAAGCGGACAGCTGTGTCAGAAATGTATGTAAGATGGCGCTTCAAGCGTTTCAAGTTTGAAAAATGTTGTAAAGCCATATTTTCACTTTTTCCAAACCCAATTTTCACGTAAAAAAATGTAAAAAAATAGTACACTACAATGAAGTATATAACGTGTGTGCGTACACGAGGGCTTGGAATGTTAGTACCGTGCACACATCGAAATATTTAGATAAAAAAATCGTCAGAACCGTCTTCATTTCAATCTTCACACATTTCCTCTTCTTCATCGATTCGAGTTCTTGTCGAATTTTTTCTTTCGGGTTGAGCACGTCAATTTTCAAAAATTAGAATTATAACATTAAAAAAAGCAAATAATTTTTCTAATAATAGAAGTCAAATACATGTTCTACTCGAAGCCATATATTTCACAAAAGCCATGCCTAACCCGATTTATATTTTTAGACACGTTTCTATTTGATGATGAACCTCTCTATATAATTTTATATTGAAATGGAACGGCTTTTCCACATTGTCTATTCATTTGTAATCTAATGTTATGGTCGGACATGCATATAAAACGAAAGAAACCATTTTAACACCAGGACTCATCTGTTATTTCATCATATCATCTTTTATGTGCAGACAGGCTTGATATAAATTTAAATTATAGCCTTCGTCCTTATATTATTTCTACTTACGTTAACATGAAGTTTGTCGTATATCACCCACATAGCTGTAAAATTAAGCTGATGGTAATATGAAATTTTCCGTTAAGTTCAGTTCGCTTCAGGGTTTATTTTGTCGTAAAACGACAGCAATCATTAGCTGGCAACTCAAGCCTAATTTGAATAGGATCAAGGATTTCCTTCGTTTACTCTTCAATTTCTCTCAGGGATTCAATTTTCACATGCAAAAGGTATTACTTTGACGGCGCCTTAAATTATGTGTTGATCTAAATAAGATTACCAACATTCTTCATCGAGAAAAGGTAATCGAAGTAAATTGAGCTATTAATTAGAAACACCAGTTGTTATGTCTAAATTAACTAGAAACGAGTCATGTTTGAGTTCACTTGTAGGTATAACGAAGTCACTTACAATCGTAATCAACATTTCAATTACATGCTGATGTACCCGTTATAAATCATCAAAGATAATCTTAATAAATCCCGATTGAACTCCTGCTGGGTTATACTTTAAAGAGTTTATGTTCAAAATACATCAACGGATCAATTCATGAAAGAAGATGTTGTCTTTTCGTTATATTTAAGAGATGTTTAATGGCTTTAGTGTCTTCACTATGAGCTTGTTGCTGCTGATTACGATTATCTTGTCAAGTAAACAAAAACGGCTTTATTTAATTCCAATAATTTACTTGTAAAGTAAATTAGATCTCATATTTTGACAACTGAATTTATAGATTCAACAGCCTTTGCGTTTATTTGAATTTGTTACCCTTTAATCGACTATCATTATTAATATATCACCACCCAATTTAAGGTTAATTAAGGTGTAAAATCGTCTTATTTATTTATAATTTTGTTCGTTTCTATAAATACAATTTTATGAAAATATTGACATTCCAGTCATTCAATATATTTTCGTATCATATCGACAGCTTTTAATGATTCAAAGAAAGTTAATGTGCTAAGTAAAACTAACCATAATTTCATGGTTTAATGGAGGTAGGTTTTAGTGCAGTATGTTGGTGTAGGACAATATTTAACTGATATACATGTCACGCAATTCCAAGAGTGTGTAAATCCGTGCTACACGTCATAGGAACGCAGCCGTTCGTAGTACATTACGTTATAGGTCACGTAAAAAACCGGGACCTCAGGAAACTAATTCATATTTCGAAAAACAGATTTTTCAAAATAATTATATGGGGCGATGGTGACGAGACAAGAACACCCTCTTAACAGTTATAATCTATTCGAAGAATTTCTCTAAATATCCATGGAACCCTAAATTTCAAAACGAATTTTTTTTTTAAACAATAATTTTTTTTTGTACTAGGGCGGATCTTAAAACCGACCTAGAGCATTTACAAGAGGCCTCTGACCCATACTTCCACGGACAAAAAACTTCCCCTCAATGTGTGAAGTACATACATAGCAAAAAAAAAATTTCGGTGTGGAGACGAACCTAGGACCGACCTGTGGCCCTAAGGAGAGGCCGCGGACTCATAGTTACATGAAAAAAAAGATCGTCTTTTTTTCCCTATAACACTACACAAAAAACCTTTGCATTAAAGGAACATTCATGAACATATGCAAGGGACCCGTCCGCATCAGAATAGATGTGGCAAACAGAATAGTTGTTGCAAAAAGAGTCGAACGTATCTAGGGTTGTGTTGCCTTAACTTTTGAGTATATGCAATTACGTCCTAACGAAGTTGGAGTGAAAATTGCCGAAAGGGCAATATTGAAAAACCCGTACGAAGCAACGACGCTAATAGCCTCTTCACACCTTTAAAATAAGCCAAGAATCTAGAAAAGACCTAGGGCACTTGGGAGAGGGCTCTGACCCATAATTCCATTGACAAAAAAGTTCGCCTCTTTTTTCTCTACAACACTGCAAAAAACCTCATCATTTAAGAAAAAACCATCAAATATCGTGTAGTGAGTTTGGCCCACACTGAGGAAACTAGAGCCCGAACCACTCAGCAGATTTCCACTAATTTAATTTTGGTGAATTTCCGATGTCCATTTCTTTCATTTTTTTTAATGTAGCCGCTCTTACTATAGTAAGAACACGCATCTCTGTTTGTCCCATTGAACCAGCTTATGAACACCTTAATTATCTATTAGAATCTGCCTGATACTAGCTTGTTCTTCTTCTTCTGCCTGTACTAGCAATGCAGTTCAAAATGTCCTTTGGTCGAAAGTGTTTGATAAGGTCGTGCCTGATGGTGTAGCCACCAGCGGCGCCGACATGTTTACCGTCCATGATTGGCAAGAAAAATTTTTTAATTTGATGATGTGTATTTGGCAAACATGCCAAAATAAGCAATTAAAGGGTAGCTTATGTTTGCCTTTATAGCGAAAGTTACAATAAAATTTTTGAAGTAATAGATTTCGAATGAAGCCGTGGTGTTTGCCGCTTATGTGACAGAAGTAAGTGTGCACGCGAGCGAAGCGAGCGAAATCTTTTCTATTTATGTTATTTAATGGAACCCACAGCAATTATAGATTTTACAAGAAATATTCTAAAGTCCTAAGATACCCTATAATTTGAATCTCTCAATTTGTGAAACGAGTTTTTTTTTTAAATTATTGGAAACTTTCGAAAAACGAGTCTGTTCTGGCCATCAGGGTGCAATTCTGAGACATTCTCATGAAAAGTTCAGGTCCGTTTCGTTGAAAACTCTACAGATATTATGCTACTTGTAGTGGTTTGCAAGTATAGGTTAAGCACAACAGGCCCAAAGGCGGCCTAGGTACTGAACCTCGGTCCACCCACGTAACCTATACATCAAGAAGTGGGCTAGAAGTTTGGAATAACCCTTCATCGATACAAAATTGAGCTAGGTATTCCAAAATATTAAAAAAAAATTGTCGGTCCTTGAAAAAACGTGTAATACGGTCGTGTGCTTATAAATTTACTTATTATCAAGCTTCAACTGTTTTCAAAGTCTGCCATAGAAAAAATAAATTGAAAACAGCATAACAAGTAAATTTAAAAGCACGCGTTTGTACAGTTTTTGGCTTGGCGACAGCTCGCAAATTTATTCCAGTAACCTTTAAATTTCATGTCACGTTTCTTATTAACTATTTGCTTAGTTAGTGAGAGTGGAATGCCCAAGAATGGCTCCGGACCGATCGGCTTATATCTTTCATTAAAAACTTTGAAGATCGATTTTCGTTTTGATTTCGCGGAGATTTAAGTCGAAAGGTTTCACCGACCCTCAAAAAACAACGTTTTGACCACTTTTTTCGCTGAACTTCTTTGTTCGTACGTTTCCACGAACTGTCAAATGTCAACAAACTATCCGGCGAATTTAGACGACTCCCTCAAGTTAATTGATCTATCGGAAGATCGAAATTTTGACTTACTTCCAGTTTAACATTAACTTATAGCAAGTTTTTTGCAATTTTTCAACAAATTGTTCAAGAATTCTTAGTCAGCTCCTTTGTTGGAGTTATTAAAAAATATTTCTAAAGATTATCTCAACAAAAAAAATAATAAAACGAGTTAAACATTCTCATCGCGTTACACCACGTGTGTATACATGTAAACCGGGTGTTACTTCATGATCGAAATGAAGAATATTTGGCGAAAGTAAAGAAAGTGTCACGGTAATCATGGTGAGCTTAAATGAAAATTTAGTTGAAAGTGCGTGCACATGGGATTTCTCTTCGAAAAATTGTTTTTGAGGTCAAAACTAACCTTTTTTGTTCTGGCACTTCATATGTTGTCCATTCATTTTTCCATACATTTTCCTTTGTGTAAAAGTGATGGAGAAAATTGTTGCGTACAGGCGTTTTGATAATTTTTATCGGTAAACAACATAATTGTAAGCAAAAAATTGTTCTACGGTATGTCTCTAAATCTTTTAGTTTTTTTTTTATAAAGCTACTTTGATATACTGAGTTTCGTCAAAATCGACATTTGGAGATTTATAGAAAAACTAAAAGAGTTAGTCACATACCGTAGAACAGTTTTTTGCTTGCAATAATGTTGTTTATTGATAAAAGTGATCAAAACGCCTGTACGCAACACTTTCACTTTTACACAAAGATAAGAGCATTCCTTAGCCGGTTGTGCGCCCTTTCTTTTTATGTTTTCAATGGGTAGCCATGAAGGACTTTTTTTAAGTTTTGACTTGGGGATTCGTCACAAGCAAAACTTTACTTCATCTTAATTTGGGGACAAGTTTATCATTCTATATCATCATATCATATCACTGTGTTTAACACGAAAATTATGAACCTATTTTTTGAGGAAAATGAAAGAATCTGACGTTTTTATACCACTCGCAATTGAAATTGAAAGCTCCGAAAGCTCTTTCTATTGTATTATGGTGTAAACTAGTGATGTAAACGGTGTGGTAATGCACTTTATGGCCCACTGTACTCTTCCATAGTTTTTATCAATTTTCTTTAAAATCCTCCGGACAACTTATGAAGTGCCAGAACAAAAAAGTTTAGTTTTGATCTCAAAAACAATTTTTCGAAGAGAAATCCCATGTGCACACACTTTCATTTTTCATTCAAGCTCACCGTGTATTACCGTACAATATTAATGTTTGCGGCGATCATTTTTTCTCAAGAAATGTTTTGGCCGCCGCCGGTAAAAATTAAACGGCGCACACTTCCATCTGACGTTAAATTACGTATCCGGTTTTGATTGAAATCGTTGTAATAAATTTATGTTGTATAGTCGGTGGCGTCATCCATTTTTTTCGTACCTGAATAGGATTCGACACAGAACTGAATCCTCACTCTATTACAGTGACATTTTCTTTACCACCAAAGTTAGGAAGATTTTATTCGTCTCATTTTTTCAATCTCTTAACGAAACTTAAACAATATTCTTCGTTCAAAAGTCCACTCATTCATTCACCCACGAACTCTAAATAAAACAAAATAATTCTAAACAACAACGCATGTGAAACTTAGTAGAACATTGTGAAAATGTCCGAAATATTTACGATAATATTTTCTAACTAAATTCAACTCGACTGCTGTATTGCCGAGTGTATTGTGACTCGATATGTAACACAACGCTATCGATGTTGGGATTCCGTAATATAATGAAAATGAAAAAACGATATCTATAAAAATATACAGAAAGTAAGTGACGAAAAATCAGCGTAGATATTAAAGGGTTTTGATAGTAAGTAACACCCGTTGAAAAGAGAACGCCAGCATAACACATTTTAGCGTGTAATATTTTCTGGTTCGGAATGTCGACATAATGATGTCTTTGCCATGTAGTAATTATGAAAATCAATTTCATGATCACGCGATGTTTCTTGCCCAAAGAGTCCAGCATTATAACAAACACTTGATGAACACAACATTCTGTGATAAAATGTGACACGCGCGTGTTCATTCAGATATAAAAAATGATCGATTATTTCACTCTTCATCTGTTGCTGATTTTTATTAATTTCGCTTTTGAAATGTTTCTCGCAGTATTTTGGCTTTTGTTATCCTAGCAACCGCTTGAAAAACTTTTTCCTTTGTAAAGAAAATAAAGGTTTTCATGCGGTTGTATGTTAATTTCTTTCAAAAATCAACTTCGCTCTTTGAAATGTCTGCAACACAAATTCTAACTAATTTTTTCAATAAGGCAACACACATTTATGCGAACATGCAAAAAAAAAGTTGATTATCTCAAATAGCTAAGAGTAAGAGCACATAAAGAAATGGTATACATAAAATATCCATCTCTACAAAATGAAGTGAGTGCTTAAGGAAAACATATGTAAGATTACAAGGACCCGAACGAGTAAGTATCGAAACTCCATACCCAAACCTTTGTGTGTTACGTTACGCATTGCAAGTTTTTAGAAAATCAGAACAATATAAAACACTGAACACTTACATTAAAGGGGTCATTATGTACGGCGCGGTTGCGAATCGCATCGCGTCAGGTTTGTGTGAAATCTCAACTTCACAAAACAAAAATTTTTTTTGTCAAGTTGAACTTTCATACAAACCTTACGCGATGCGATTCGCATAGCGCTCAATATAATGATCCCTTAACAGCCACTAACTGTTATAAAAAATCAACAACGAAATTATTAGAAACCCGAGCTTTTATTGAAACAATGGTTTATATCACAGCCAATTTTATATGAAGGTGTCGATTTCTTCACTTTTCAACTTCAAATTTTAATAATTTTCTTGAAAATTATGGACATTCAAAGCCACGTTGTCGCTAAAATTCACTTGAAGCATATAAGCAACGTGTAATAATAAATCAAAGCAAATTTTCGGTCATGCAAAAAGTTCGACAAACTGCCTGAAGCGCGAAGAGTACGGCGTTTGTTAAACACTTAAGCCATAAGCTCAGGCGTGTCGACTTCCACGGTTAGCTGTTGCCAATGCCCCCCACGTACGACTTCGTGGGGGCCTGTGTCCCCCACTAGAAATTGGTAAAAAAAAAAATAAAAAATAATTTCCTACTAAAGCAAACACTGAAAATTTCGCCAATTGACAATACATTTCAACTACCCCTATTGTCACCCCTATTCCTATGAAATCATAGCAAATTTCTTAAAAAAACACTGACAATTTCGCGTGTGACGTATTTTAATGAGACTACATTTTGATTGAAATCATAGTGAATTTCTAGAAAAAAAAATCTGAAAATTTCGCTTGCGGCACATGTTAGAATACAATAGAATAAGTGGGTGCAAAATATGATTTTCTGCACCTACGGCTCAAATTAGCCTGTTGTGCTTACCCACAATGATTGAGATTCTTTTTGTTCACTTAAATTTCAAAATATCCAGATCGATGAGTAATTCAATGATCAGGAGCCTAAATGCTGCATTCTCACTTTAACATAAGCCGGGCAGTGGCATGGGAAGTGTTCACTACTCTCTATATCCCCACTCCCTACACTCGTCGCAGTCTGCGTCATCAGAAATACTGTGACTGTTTAGAACACTCGCCATTCTTTTAAGGTTTGACCGGCTTAACGAGATGAAGTACTTGGAATTCCGGCTGTTTATGCGAATACAGTTTTTGTATTGTCTCGCAAAGCTTATCGAGTGCCAGTGGTCTTTGAAACGCTTATCATTTCAGCACATTATCATTCGCTGAACTGTGGTATTGGATACCGCTAGGGTGGGTTCGGGGCCATTGAAACGGTTAAAGGAAGGTAGTCTAGCTAGTTCGTCTGCTTCCTCATTCCCGTGGATGTCTGAGTGTCAGGGAACCCAGACTAAAGATGTCCTCCGACTTTCGGATATCTTTTGTAATGTCTATCGAAAATGAGAATCTGTATCACCCTATAGTTCTAATTGTGCTCTGACTGTCTGAACAAATATAAGTGGGTGACGAGTCTTCGTAAGGCTCAAATAACATTCCTCTACAACATACAACATGCATGTTGCTTGGTATACATTTTGATTGTCACACACTAGATTTTGCTTAAAATTTTGTTCGCCCCCCACGAGTCAAATCAAAGTCGGCGCCCCTGCATAAGCTGCATTACCACACCTTTTACATCATAGGAAGAGCTTTCGGAGCTTTCGATTTCAATGGCGGATGCCACATTCTTTCATTTTCATGAAAAAATAGGTTCATTATTTTTGCCTTAAACATAGAGTAGCCATTATGGCATTTTTCCCCACGTTAAGATGAAGCTCATTCTTAAAAAAGTGCCATGATGGCTCCCCTTGAAAACATGGAAAGAAATTTGGCCGGACAACGGGCCAAAGAATGTTCTCATCCAGCAGTACCGGATGAGTTAAATAGTCTGGCTATGAACACTTTAAACACCATTTTTCGGTGTGAAATTTCTTCCACAAAATGACTGTAGTTCGACGGTCCACTGAATGTGTGAATTGTAAGAAATTATTAGAATAGTTAAAAGTGTAGCTTACTCTAGACAGGAAACAGGGATCGCGTATTGGACAAAACATCACAATTGACGATTACAACTTCGAAGTTGTCCAGTCATTCAAGTACCTCGGCTCAATCCTAAACACTGAGAATGACGTAGACCAAGAGATGAAGGCGAGACTGATGCAGGGAAGGGAGGGATGCTTCTACGCACTGAAACACTTGTTTAGAAACTCACACGAAACTTCGCCTATACAAGACACTGATCCGACCCATCGTAATGTACAGCTGTGAAACATGGTCTTTGAGACTGACGCAAGAATCACTACTGAACTGCTTTGAGAGGAGAGTTCAAAGATCAATATGTGGACCACTATGCGAACAAGGGCGATGGAGGATAATAACGAACAGACAGCTGACAGAAATCTACGGGACGAAACACTAGTAGGTGCTATTAAATCTGCCAGACTGCGATGGGCAGGTCATGTAGCGAGAATGGACGAGGATCGAATGCCAAAGAAGGTAATGGACCGAAACTTCGACAACAACAGAGCCAGAGGAAGACCCCGGAATAGATGGCTGAATGGTGTTGAAGAAGACGCGCGAAAGTTGGACGTTGGGCAGTGCAGAAGTCTGGCCCAGGATCGCTCCAGGTGGAGAAACGTTGTAGAGTCAGCCAAAACCCGCTTGGGTTAGTAAGGCTGATAAGTAAGTAAGTAAAAATGTAGCTTACCCAGCTTTGCTTTCAAGAGCCCACCCACTTTTTATTTCAAAATATGGATACATCGGATACCTCACTAAATTAAATCCTCAAAATTGAAGTTACTAGTAAAAAACGTTCATGAATGAGTTTAGTTTGAGAAAAGATGAACATGTGTGTGTACTAAATCCCATCGCTTCCATGACAACATTTTTCATCATTTCTGAAGTGGCGACACATGGGAAATTTGCATACCTAGTGAGGAAATACTTAAAAAAAGCGTTTCAAAAGCTTTTTCTTGTGATTTCATCCATCGCTTTCACCTTGAACCCCCCAAAACTTCACTCTTGTTCAAACATTCATTATTTCTTGTTTAGTAAATAGCCGAAGACGTCCATAATCAAAACCCACTACAAATTCCGAATGTTGCAAGTGCAGGAACAAATACGCTATCACCCAAGAAAAATCCCCAAATGTTATGATGACACGGCAAAGAAACAACAACCACAACAAATACGCTATTTCTCTAGATGCTTCGTACGGGTCTTAAAGTATAAGAAAAATAAAAACGATGAAAAGCTTTTTAGGTGCTTGTTATAACATACTGAAAAAAAACTGTGAGCTGTTTCAGAAAGATAACGTTTTCTTCTCATATTATTGTCACATGCGTTTGGCATTTTCTACATAATATTATCGCAACAGTCAGTGTTTCAAATTCACAGTGGTTACCCAGCATACCGTTCAATTTCAGTTTCATTTTCGCCACAATAAGAATAATTCCCATAAAACGAATGACTGATGCTTATAAACAATTTTATATTTATGCTCGGAGAAAATTAATGAAATGGAATATTACTTTTGTGGGGGGATTGAAAAGTTAGAGATTTTGATTATTAATTTTATTTCGGTTTATTTTTCCGTTTACGACAGGAAAATTTTAAATTGACTTTCTTTCTTTTTTCTCGTTGGTTACGAAATGCTACATTTCAGCCTCGAGTATGTAAATGGTTCATAATCATATACAGTGAGTTTTAGAAAACATATCCAAGGGACCCGTGCGTATCAGAATAGATGTGGCAAACAGAGTTGATGTTACGAAAAGACTCGAACGTATTTAAGTCAATATTGCCTTACCTCTTAAGTGTATGAAATTACGTCCACATTAAGTTGTATTCGAAATTGCTGATAGGGCAATATTGAAAAACCCGTCCGAAGAGACGGTGTAAAAGAACCCTCCCGAAAGAACAAAATTGATCTCCAACTAGACAAAAATGTTCGCCTCAATTTTCTCTACAACATAGCAAAAAACAATTTTTTTTGTCAAGGGGCGACTTTAGGACCGACCTAGGGCCATAAGGAAATGCCTCTGACACATAATTCCATAGACAAAAATGTTTCCCTTAATCTGCTCTGCAATATGACAAAAAAATGTTTTTTTGGTTAGGGTCGACCTTAGGACCGACCAGAGGCCCAGTTGATCCCCAAGCAAAGGCATAAATTTGTTTATGAATATAATTCGGTACACGGTTACCTCTCAAATAGAAAAAGAATCAACAAAATCGGTTAGGATTTGCCCGATTTATGTAAACAAAAACACGTTGGGCCTAGTTTCAGGGTCCTGGCTGAGTCCAAGGGCATCTTATCAAAGAACTTCCTTCAATAAAATATGAGACATTCCTAGACCTTTCGATTCCCTTTCAGGTAAAAAAAGTTTTTGAAAACCGCGATGACGGACGGACGGACATCACCACGAACGATCTAGACATCCAGCCGGGCAGTTTGACGTACTGAGTGCGTCTACTTAAATAGGAGGAAATTCAGCGTAAGAGATTGGAGTGAATTCCCATTTCCTTCAATTTGCGCATCATGATTGAGTGTTTAACCCTGTCAAATACTTTGGCAAAGTCGGTGAACACGACTTCCACTAAAGTGGTCAACGGTGATCTACCTCTAATAAACCCACTTAGAGATAACATGTCGAAGTTCATTCGTCATGATATCGCAAACATAGCCTCAAAGAGCTTTCCGAGTGGAGATAAAATAGCGACATCTCTGTAATTCTGAACGTCATTTCTAGACTAGTTTTTGTAGATTGGAGTGAGATATGACGTTTTCCAACGATACGGAAATTTTCCTATCAACATAGAAAGGTTAAAAATTTTACCTAAAAGCATACAGTGATTATGTGCACAATTTTTGATAAGCAGTGGAGAAATATCATCAGGGCCTCTACCCTTTTTTATGTCTACTCCAAAAGACGAGACAATATAATATCAGTGTCCAGAGTAATCGATCCCATGTCACAACAATTATCAAAAGGTGAAGAATTAGTCACAACACCATTAGCTGAATCAGCGAACTCCTTCGAAAAAATCGTCAAATAATTCACAAATATCGCGAGGAGTATGAGCTTTCTTTTCATTGAGGCTCATCATTGAATGATAACCTTGTGTTTGTTTGCGTGAGTTAACGTAAGACCAGAATTTTGAAGGGTCGTCTTTTAGTTTACTTTCAGGATTCCTCAGGAAGCTGTCATGCGCTAAACCTTGTATCAGAGTCACGATATTTCTTGTGAGCGTTACTCATTTTGTTCTTGAGATTTCCAATTCGCTAGTTGAGTCCACATGAATTAGGAAAGCAAAAATCAGGAATCAGGGACCAAAAATCGGGAAAAGAAAATCAGGAAACGAAAATCAGGAACCTAAAATAAGGAAAAACAAAAATCACGAAATACCAAATTTAGGAAAAACGAAAATTAGGAAAAACGAAAATCAGGAATGAAATAAATTAGGAAAAACATCAAAGTTTTCAATTCCTAAGGAGGTCGCAATCTTATTTTTGGTATATCGAGCTACTAACGCCCTGCAGGCTGCCTTCCGTGAATGGGGCTCTGCCCCTTAGACCCTTTAGAGTAAATATTATTTGATGTTGAAAAAACGCCATTTGTTCACATTTTTCAAACTATATATATAAACTGATATATGATAAATTTGTTGACAATTTACATGGAAAATACAATCATTGGATTAAAATTTGTAACAAATAATTATAGCAAAAACTAAAAGTGCTGATTTCGTCGTTTACGACTCATCAGTACACCTTGTCTTAAGACCATGTGTTGTCGCCTTCTCGCATATTCGCCTTTTATACAATCCAGATCCTACGATTGGATGCATGCCATTTCGTTTGAACAATTTGGAAGTAAAAGAATCGTGAGTTTGCTTCGGTTATTTTTTAATTTGGATTATTCTGCTAAGCAGATTACCACAATTCAACGACTATCGAAAATAGTATTTTCGTTGAATATTTCGGCTCCACGGGGCCAACCATACCCTCTGTGCACAGAAGTACACAAACTTGCAATCAAGGTAAAAAAAAATAACCGAAACAAACTCATGATTCTTTTACTTCCAAATTGTTCAAACGAAATGGTGTGCATCCAATCGTAGGATCTGGATTGTATAAAAGGCGAGTTGACATAGTCTGAGTATCATTCTATGGCCATCGTTGCTGATATACACATGGTCTTAAGACAAAAGTTGTTTGTTATTCGTATCTACATCACCCGCTTCTAAACCATAGTCTATTCTTTAGCTGGTACCAATACCACATCAGAGAAAACAATAATTTTTTTTACCGAATTCAACTAAGCACTATTCGGCAGGTTTAGTGACGGCGTTTTTTTTCAACCGGGATCCACCTGATGAATAGTAAAAAATATGTTTCTGTGACTTATTACGGAGAGTAAGTTCTTACATCCAAGTCCATCGCTTATGTAATCATCAGCTTTAAAGTGTAGTCCACAAATTAAAACTTTTGTTGCTATTTTCCTTTATTTTCACCTCATCGATACCAAGCGCCTGGATGCAAAATTAAAACTTTTGTTGCTATTTTCCTTTATTTTCACCTCATCGATACCAAGCGCCCGGGCAATGCGTGAATTTACTTGTCCGACGGTCTTGGGCACTGCGGGAAGTGACACGGTTGCTTTACGTTTTTCATGGGAAGAATTTGTACTGATAATTTCAAAATATATTTTTATATCTCAAATAAATATTTTGATATTTAAAGTTTATAGCTTCCAAAAATAAAATCGAAATCCTCAAAAATTCGATCTCGACATATTTCATGATTTGATAAATTGAGAATATTCTTTAATCGGTTGTCCGGTCGAATTTCTTTCTACGTCTTCAGCGGGAAGCCACCATGGACTATTTGTAAGACTCGGCATGGTAATCACTCACAAGCAAAACTTTACTTCATCTTAATTTAGACGAAAATTATGAACCTATTTTTTCGTGAAAACGAAAAAATGTGACATTTTAATACCATTTTTATTGAAATTTAAAGCTCCGAAAGCTCTTTCTATTGGTTTATGGTGTAGTGGGATGGTAATGGCCTATTTGTTTAACAAAAGCTATACTCTATCTGTTTTAAGTTTAGCTACAAGCAACAAAGGAACGGATTAACTCAGTGGTAACGTAATGACTGGGATGAGCGGGTCGACTATTTTTTGAAATCCGACCCGGACCGAACCCGACCCGATAAAATTTTTCGAAACCTGAAACCCGAAATTCGAATTGTTTTAAAACCCGACCCGGACCGAACCCGACCCGATTAAAATTTTCGAAGCCCGAAACCCGAACTGTTTCAAAACTCGACCCGGACTGAACCAGATACTCAAGTTTTTCGAAACTCACAACCCAAATTACTTCGAAACAAAAATTATTTCAAGGCCCTAAAACAAAATTCGTGTAATGTAAGATGATAAAATTTAGACGGGTTTTGTAAAATACAAAAAGTCAATAAAGGATCGGGACCCGAATAAAATGATACAACAACCCGACCCGGACCAAACCCGACTCGATAAAATTTTTCGAAACCCGAAACCCGAACTGTTTATAAACCCGGCCCGGACCGAACCTGACCTGATTCAAATTTTCGAAACCCGAAACCGGTCGGGTCGGGTTTTTCGAAGTTTCGGGCAACCCGCTCATCTCTACTTTCCACCGAGAATATCCGGGTTCAATCCGGATCATCATCATCATCATCAAACTTTATAGACCGTTTATACCTTTCGGTGTGGGATCTTTACGCTACAACCACACCTGCCAAGGAGATGGTTCGTTCACTCAGTGAAAGTCCCCTTCTTAGTTTAATTTAATTGAATCTATAAACCTTCTCCTTCTCCTTCTCAATTCCCTATGGACCTGCGCATTCAATATCAATATCAGGGTTCAATCCTGGTGGAGACATTTTCTGTATACGATTTTTCCTCAATGTATATCACGAAAGTAACGTTCTAGGCACACCCTGGCTTCATAATTTGGGTAGTTCTGAACTTGGTGCCGCAACGAATCGTGCATAGAAGAATGACAAATATGACGTCACCCATAGTTGATGAATTCTGTGTACAAATATCTGAGTCTAACTTTAGACGGTGATATAATTAGCACCAGAAGAAATCCTAATGGTAAAATGCTAACTACCGTTAGGCGTGACGAAGGATGATTATGAAATGATGTAATGCTTGATATATGATCGAGTGAGTTACAATTTTAGCTGAGGAGCACAGCTCCACAGAAGTACGAATCCCATGCGTGTTTGTTTTGTCTGGGCCTTTGGACCCTAAAAATAGGTTTCTACTAGGCCCCTACGTGTTTTTTTATATAGGTCATGGTATAGTTCTCATGCTCACCGCTTTCATCAGCAATTTTTCATAGCTGAATATGGCGCTGCGATCTGTAGTACTATACTTCACAAACTGTCCGCATATTCAGCTATTCCAGATGGCGCTGCGGACGTTCGGGTATTTTTCGTCATATGTTTTTAGGTTAATCACGGCCTATATGAATCAGGTAAATTCTGTTCGATTTTGTCGATCGTTTTTATCATAAAAGTAATATACCGTTTTACCTCATTTATTTTTGGTGGACTGATGATGCTTTAAAAAAACGCACACGAAGTGAAACTGTCGAAAATTCATTTTTAAAAACTTCAAATGAATTGACCGAAAAAATTTTGAACGAGTACCAACATGACAAAAATGAAAATTCATAGACATACAAAGGATGAACTGTCAACTGGGATTTACTCGGGATTGAGAACAAATTTAAAAAGGTTTTTCGGTAAGTTCTTAAGCAAATCTAATTTTTTACAAGGAAACTTTCATTTGAAAAAAAAATATTCGTAAAATGACCACGGTCTATTAAGGACCGAGTAACTTGTATTGCAGAACAAATTCAGGGCCTAGGTCTAAAGTTAGGGCGCCAGATGGGCCCAAACGTTTGCCCTAAGGCTAGAGAAAATTGATTGGAACATTTTTGCCCGTGGAAGTATGTGACGGATGTATCTCATTATGGCCCTGGATTGGTCTTTTATAAGTTGCAGAGGAAGTTGTCGATATCATTTTCTCAGGTAGAAGTGGGGTCCGCCGCAGCTTAATTAGACGATCAAAAAGACTTTTAATATGTTATAGGGGAAGTTGTGGGCTTGTCCTCAGTACGATTGAGATGGGAATTCAGACGGATTTTTCTATATTGTCTTTTGGGAAATGTCCAATGCAATCAAGTGAGGACATAATTACTAATTTAACGATATTTCTTTACATTCATCTTCGTCCTTTGCGACGGACCGGATGTAAGCTTTCGTACGGGTCCACGTATGTTTTTATTTTGACGAGTCAAAATAATAATTTCCAAACAATTTTGCAAGATATTTTACTTACTGAATATGAGGAAAAGAAGTTTTAAAGCAACTGCTAACCAATTTCACTAACTCTAATTTCTTTCACATTTTGTAAGATTTGTATGAAATCACATCCGTTATATTGGATTGGACTCTTTAATACGCATAACTTTGCCATCAACAGAACGAAGACAATTTCAATTAATGTTCAGGCGAGACAAGTGTCTATTTCACTCATTGTAAACATTTAAAATTGAACTCGAACTCATCTATCGTAAATACCACTCAATTGAAGTCATTTTAAGTTGTCACTTGCTTTTATTATCTAACTTCTATTAAAAACTTTATGTATACACGTTACACCCATTGCCAAGCTGCGCTCACGTTTCATGATTTCATTTTATTTGATCTATTTACATTATCTATGTAACTGTAAACTCCTTGGGAGCTGCAGGAAAACAGACTTTTTTGTAATTCCTCAGAAAAATTGGAAAATGTTTATTTCAAATGTACTTTAGTGAAAACACACAAAAACGGCCCGTTTTGCTCACATCGTGTACCCTATCTCCATATAATTATTCCCAACTTTCAAAAACTTTAGTTTACGTAGTCGGTCTCGTTATGACCTCTCATTTCGTGTATCCTTCAATGAGTTTGAAAACATATTTCCTTATATATATTTAAAAAACTGAAGATAAAGCTCGAAACAGGCTATTTTGCTTACTCTGAGGCCGATAGCTACTGATATACGAACCCGATTTTCAAAATTTTTATTTTTTTAATGCGTCTTTTCAATACCTTACATTTGACGTATCGAACATCAATTTCGAGAAGATACTTTCTGAAACTAAAAAACAGGCAAAACACGCTATTTTGCTCATTTTTCCGAGAATTTTCAACAAAGACCTTTTATTCGTGAACCTAATTTGCAAAAACTCTTAGCCTTTATTTTTGTTACGTTATTACCTTTCATTTGACCTATCGGTTGTCATTCTTGAGTAAAAATTCCGTGAGATATGCATGAAAAACACTGAAAAGCAAACAAAACTCGTCTCGTCATTTGACGCACCACACGTCGATTTTGAGCGTAAATTTCCAAAGTTATACGTTAAAAACTTTGCAAAACTAGAGAAACAAAACAAAACAAAATAGTGTTCCAGCAATTGTACTCCGAGTTTCCGGATGTGTTTTGAAGCGCTTAAATACATTTCTCTACCACCTTTTAGTGAATAATTTGTAGATCTGACTATATTTCCGAAGTTTAAATTACGTACGCGATTTTTTGACATTTTTGACCCCTTCCCCCCCCCCCCCCTCCGTACACTTCCGTACGAATTTTGAGACCCCCCTGTCGTGTACCTACAATTTCCCATACTCCCATTAAAAACATATTTTAAAAAAATCTCTTTGTTTGTCAGTCCATGCCTGCGTCATATGCTCATCAATGGAAATTACAGGCATTTTTTTAATTTCCTATTGTTTTTTTTATTTCGGAAATCGACTGATCAGAATATTCCACGTCGTTTATATTCAACCAGTCGGCTTCCTTTACATCGTCTCGGGCTATAATTGCCAACAGTTCGTTGGCTCGAAGAGCGTCGATACGTTTCGGTCGCACATTCGGAACGATTGACTCCTTCTCATATAAATGTTTTTTGTGCTCTTTCAGCATCACCAGGCTCGCAAAGTACTTCCCACATTCGGAACACGTCGCGAACTGATAATTTTCGACACTTTCGACACATCGTATGGAAGTTTTCAGGCACAAAGTCGCGTGAAAAGCGACGCATAGTGGCAGTTCTCTTTACACGCTTTTTTCGCAGCTGACACACCTTCATCGTTTTGCTCCAGAACAATCGGCGGAGGCATGAAGGTGAAATTACGGAACAATTGAAACAGGTTGATTCGTAATTTGCCACAGCAATCTTCGTTTCGACATTTCACGATTGTGTGAAATACCGACTCGTTTGAACGTGTTGGGATTTCCACCTTGCGTCCTTTTCTATCAGATCTTCAACATCGATTCTTTTATCGATTTCGATGATAATCCAGATTTCATAATTCAGAAATGTAATAGAAAATCGTTTAAATTTTTCGTTAACTCTCATGCATTGACGAATCCGTTAGTTGTCAACTTAAAAATTATTTTAAATAATTACATCAAATGGATGTTATGATTCAGTTAATTTCTTCGTACGTACAACCGCAACCCCCAACGTACACTTCCGTACAAATTTTGAGACCCCCCCACTAAGTGTGTACGTAATTTGTGGACAGCCCCATAAGAGCAAAACGGGCTGGTTTTGTGTGTTTTCACTGCAGTATATTTGAAATAAATATTTTCCAATTTTTCTGTTTTCCCGCAGCTCCTTGCCTCTGAATTCGTTTCCAACCGACGAAGGTGGTAAATGAGCTAAAGCAATTACTGACAAAAGTTTCCTAGATCTGTTACATGAAACAACTTAATAATTGAATGGCAGAATTGAATCAAATCGTTGGGATCAATTATTGTTTACAGCATTTCATGTACTATTCGTTGTTGTTTTGCACTTTACCAAACAACACCCTAAATGACGAATTTCATGCAATTTATTCTATTCCAATTAATTTGCTTCCATTCAATCCAAAAATACATTTTCAACTACGAAGTTATCATCAAAATTACATTGGCTCATATCTTCGTATTCTAATTTTATTTAAATATTACAGTGTTAAATAGCATTTTTGTGCTACTGCTGTTCAATTTTGTGCTATGTATATCACATTGTGTTACATTCTATTCATTGTCGATGGTGCTGATAGATCATAAATATATTCGTAATTAGCATTTAGTTTCCAGACATTGCGAGCAAACAAATCTATATGTTTATACAATACAGTAGCGGACACATTCATTATTGTTCCAGTGAGTCTCTATTTTTACTTGATTCATCACACATACAA
This sequence comes from Pseudolycoriella hygida, assembly GCA_029228625.1. Classification (NCBI taxonomy): domain Eukaryota; kingdom Metazoa; phylum Arthropoda; class Insecta; order Diptera; family Sciaridae; genus Pseudolycoriella; species Pseudolycoriella hygida. The sequence continues at coordinate 30,323,296 of CM055403.1, read as the reverse complement.
ATACGGACAAAGCAAAGAACCGATTTGCTTTCATTTAATAGAATATCGAAACAGAATCATTACCACAAGGACAACAGAGGCGTCGCGTCGTTTGAAAAGATCGACCCGACTGCATGAAGATGATTCACGCTTTTTGTGCGGCGTTAGCCAATAATGTATGCCACTCAGAAGAAGAGCGATAGATTAATGTCGTTGGCAAGCTTATCGTACATTTAGAACAGCTTCGTTGCTTCTATTAGCATGCGCGCGAGTTTCATAGAGTTATTGACATAACGGGTTAGCTCAGTGGTTACGTACTTGCTTTCCACCAAGAATACCCGGGTTCAAACCCCGGTTTGGAAAAATTGTGTATAGGATTTTTCTTCAACGCTTATCATGAAAGTAACGTTCCTAAGCTCACCCAAGCTTCATAAATGGGTAGTTGGGGTAGCAATATCGCAACGATTTGTACACAACGAAATATGGCGTCACCCATATTTGATACACTGTGTACGAAACAAGCAGGCTCTTATGCAGCTGCTAAGTTAAGGTGTGTGTAAACGTAAAAAAAAGTAATGACAAATTCCATACCGTTAGGGCTGTGATTCGAATCTGTTCGATGCGCGCTTAGGTGTTGCCAGATGTACTAGCGCGCGACCAAATCGAAAAAGAAATAATCCTTCAATCGAAGGCGTGGTTCGGAATACACATTAAGCATGTGGTCCCTAGTGTGGTTAATCCATTCTAGCTGGCAGTTACACAGTGTAACACCCCGGCAGTCGAACCAGACACTTTACAGTGCTGCTCCCGACTAATCAGTGCCATTGGGATTATTATTACTGACTTAACACTGATATGAGTTTGTTGGGACCAAAACCCGGTTTATTCCAACTGTCAAAATGACGTTTTAAACGTCAAACAAAAGCATTTTTTGAAATATTCAAAGCTTGTTTATTTTTGCTGAATCAATAGAAATTACTCAGGATATTGTCAAAGGCTCTACCGAAGTACGTCTGAGACCATTGATTTTGATGACCAAAATGTTCTCCCCTGCACCATATCACAAAGAGAACCAACGTAGTTTCTCCAAGAAATCCTGAAACTATTTTTTCTGTAAAATGTAATTCTCATCACCAACCTTGGCTGTAGAAGCAAATTTCTAACTGCCATACATATGCGTCATCCCTCCCAATCCTAGAAGTTGCTTTATCCCGGGACTATGGCAAAACCCTGCAACACATGTTCTCTATAATTTTATTCCCTACAAATTTCGATAACTTGAGTAAAACTCAACCGATTTTCAAAAACGAAAAATCTTTTTTGAGATTGAAGAAGTTGCGTTGAATTGGATAGTTAAGATGTTGAGTGGTAGATCGGTACAAGCAACGATCTGTGGCTCTATAACGAAACTAGGAGTCACTAGAGGTTGTCCACAAGGTGGAATTTTATCACCGATCCTATGGTGTATGATTATAGATTCACTGCTTGTTATTTTGATCTTTTCACCACCTGGGTCTAAATACACCGTTTTAGCTCCTTGTGATGTAATGTATTATTATTTAATCAAAGAATTTCCAGGCACTTTCCGCTATATTCATTTTTTTGTTGGAAGTTGTTGAAATTACTCACTAATTATATCTAAGTAATTTTTGCCGAAAATTAGCAAAAATTGTATATGAAAATGTGCCATTTTCTGAGAATTCCATTATATTTAATTGTTCAAACAATGAAATTCTTTTAGAAAAAAATTCAAATGGCAAAAGGGTTTATGTTTAATTTTCATTTATTTAAATTGTAATTATATAACGACACTTCAAATCATGATTTTCAAAGTCGGTATATCCGGGACATTTTGCGAAGTTTTTTCTTGTTTTTTTTTTTTTTTGTATAGCAACAATTTTGGATTTGTATCTTCATGTTATTTAAAACGATTCCAACATTTTAATTTAAAAATGTTCTCATTGATTTTCTCTATAATTGATAGCCTTGTCCTATAATCAATGTGCTATCTGTTTGATTTTGTTTGAATAAAATTTGTTAAAATTCTCAATTTCATTGAATGAACAACTATGCACATGGACAGAGAAACTCTCCAATTTACTTCACCAAATTATAGCTCAACGAAGGCTAGAGGCCATTAATGAGTATTTATTAATTGAATGTTTATGTTTGTCTACTCCTAGTGTCCAATACTTACAACGAATGATTGTTTTAGTACAATTATAATGTAGGTTCGTAGGTTAGTATTTGCTAATTCAATTGCCTGAATGGAATGACAATATAAACCTACGCTGATGTCAACATAAAACATAATTGGATTAAAAATGCTTGCAATTTATGCTTCCATGTTGTTACGGAATTGGAACAAAAGTTTATCCTATTCACGGTTGTGACTATAATTTGATTGTATCACCTAATACCACAACTAAAAAATATCTTTATCTTGTTATGCGATTACGGAGCAACGATAAATGACGACGTTGTCATTTTACAATCGCTTTCATTATTCTGATTTCAACTTAATTTTTAAACTCATAAAATGACATATTCAAGTTTAAAATGATTAAAAATTATTGCGGCAGAAGTTAAGTATTAAAGTGGAATACTGTCAAGTTCTTAGAGATTTAAAGATTGTGGATATTTTGGTGTTTCGAAGCTTCTTGGTATGGCTTCCTGCTACATCTTTAGCATGGCATGGTATTTACAAAATCTGGGTTTTAGGGTCATTACATTAGAAATCAGGTTGCCTTCTGTGTTTACAGTGGTGACTGGCTTGCCTCAAGGCTCGGTTCTAGGGCCACTACTGTTTTCGATTTTCATTAATGACTTCCCTCGGGTAGTTAAGTATTCGAAAGTTCATCTCTTTGCGGATGATATCCAGTTGTATGGATACATTCGTAAAGACAGTGTTAAAAACGACATGTCAAAACTATCCAGTGATCTCAGTTCAATTTCCTTCTGGGCTGGCGCAAACGGCCTGCTCTTTAATGTGGGAAAAACAATGGCGATTTCGAATACCAAATGTCCAACAGATTTTCAAAAAATGCGGCTCAACGGCATCACGATCGAATATGCCGATGCAGTCAATGATCTCGGTGTAATGATCGATGATCAAATGACTTGGAGGTCACATGCCCATTATGTATGTGCAAAGATTTTCGGTGGGCTGCGCTGCTTATGGTCACATTCGAGCTATCTTCCTAAACACATGAAGCTTCTGCTGGTCAGGTCCCTACTCTTACCACATTTTAGCTACTGTTCTCAAGTGCTTGGAAAGTTGCAAATGTCGACAAAAGAGGTTTTGTTGAAAGCGTTTAAAGCATGTGTGAGGTCAGTTTGTGGTTTGGGTCGCTTTAAATCAACTTCAAATGATATTAATGTAATACTTGGCTGCGACCTTTTCAGCTATCTGGATCACCTATCTTGCCTGCTCGTGCATAAAATTATTCTAAAAGAACCCGGATACCTGTTCGAATTTTTACTTCCCACCTGTAATAAGCGAACGTTTATTATGTTACTTCCAAGGGTTCGGTCTGATGTTTTGCTAAGATCTTTTTTTGTCAGTGGAGTCTCGATTTACAATTCATTACCTCCTCCAGTAAAGAGGAACTCATCGTTAACGGGCTCTAAAATTGCGTGTAGAGACTATTTTAGTGTCTAAGACTCCTTTGACTCATCATCAATCATCTATACCAACTATGAGTGGCTATTTACTTGCTAGACTTCCATGGTTCCGACACTAACTGAGCTTCTCGTCTGAGATGAGGAGATGGAGATGCGAATGAATTAAAGTTTGTTTTTATTTGTTTTTAACTGTTTTTAAATTTTCTCGTGAAATATCTCATTTTCATTTTGTTGAAATTTTTCTACCATTATCGTAACTGACTGTTCTCGTTTATTTTTGTGTAACGCGTTGCTCATGACGCATTATATGTAATTTATAAGGTCGAAAGACCTCCCTCATAAAATAACAATAAAGAAAGAAGAAGAAGAAGAGTCAGCCCAGGTGTGTCTTTCGTTAAATCCACGCCTTTAGTACGACATCGGCTTAAGTCAAAGTATGCGAAATTTAATTTCATGATGAAATGCATAAACTGACAAGCACACCATTTTTCGTCGCTTGAAATGTTATCAAATTCTTCATGAAAATTTTTATACTTTGACATAAGCCGACACCGCACTAAATGCGTCGAAACTAAAATTTATAGCTTTTCTGTTCGAATTTCCTAGCTAGTTATGAAATATCGCGACATACGAGTTACATACTTGAATTCATGAAACTTTATCAAGGGAAGCTTACAGTTCACTATTCCGAGTTTTCTTTCAAACTCTCCGTTGAACATCATTTTCTACATATTTTAGTTAAAATATGCAATCGAAATGTTTCGTTTTTTTTTTGAAGTGCTGATGAGTTTCTAGTTCAAAATGTTTCAACTTTGTAAGACTTGTTAGCCGGAAGACACAAAGTTTTCTTTTTATTGATAATCAGAGCCGCATTGAAGCTACTAAGCGCCCTGAATAGATCTAAATTAGAGCAGATCTTCACTTCACGTTCAACTTAACCTTTAACTGACCAAGGCACATTGTTGAAAACTCACCCGAACTATAGGGTTGACGAAGCATTTCGATTCCATTCACATTTTGGCATCGCGTCCAATTTGTTTGTATAAAGATGCGACACTGTCGTCTGTCCGCAATTTAACATTTGCAAAGTTAAATCCATCACGTAAATTAAACATTATACATTTTTGGACCCGTACGAAGTACGAAGGTCCTATACGCTTACTACAAACAATTTTAATGTAACGTGGGGTAGATCGAGGTGGCAGTTGGGGGAAGATAATTATTATCGTATAAATATGACGAATCAACAATAAAAAATGTCCGTCTGTCTGTCCGTCTCCACTTTTTTTTCAAATGGCTCAACCGATCACCCTAAACATTTTTTTCCCTGAAAGGTACATGCCTCCCATGATTCAAATTCGAAGATGAACAAAATCGATCAAGTGGATCCGGAGATATGGTCGAGTAAGTGACCACAACCATGGTTTTTCGAGAGTCGGTGAAGCTTTTTCCCAAACACCTCAGCAAGTATAGCACGGAAATTGCTCATGTTGGTGTCAAATGAAAGGATTTGATGTCAGAAAATTGGAAAAGAATATTTGTGGGAATCGGGTCAGGGGCCGGGGCGACGGGACTAACGGAATCGACGAAATCGACTTTCTTGGCTACATACGAAAACAGTTTTTCGTGTTTATTTCCTTAACTATAAAATATGGAGATTCACTATCAAAGGCAAAGTTTTAGAGAATAAAATTTTAGAGAACACGTGTCTCTGGGTTTTGGGTAAAAATGCCTCAATCCTGGGATATGACTACTTCTAGAACTGGGAGGATTGATCGATATCTCTAGAACTATAAGAGGAAGAAAGTTGCTTCGAAAGGCAAAGTTGTAGAGAATAAAATTTTAGAGAGCACGTTTCTCAAGGTTTTGGGTGGAACTGCTCCAATCCTGTGATATGACAACTTCTAGAATTGGTAGGGATGTCCCATATCTCTAGAACTGTGAGAGGTAGAAGGCTGCTTCCAAAGGCAAAGTTGTAGAGAACAAAATTCTAGAGAACACGTGTTTCAGGGTTTTAGGTGAAAATGGTCCAATCCTTGGATATAACCATTTCTAGATTTGAATGGTCTGAGATGTACTTCGGTAGGGCCTTTGACATTACCTTGGTTAATTTCTATGGATCTTTGAAATTCTTATAGTTATAAAAGAACATAAAACGTTGGATTGTTTGCTTATTACCATATTAAGATACGTTCGAGTCTTTTTGCAAGATTTGCCACATCTGTTCTGGTTGTCACATCTATTCTGATACGTACGGGTCTTTGGTTATGTTTTCATATAGAATCCATGAACATTGAACACACACGATGTACTCGTAATATTTTTTGGAAATAAAGACTATTAAATGAGAAAATTGATCATATTTCATAATTGATTTATATCTCTACTTAATGATTAATTGAGAGATGTTATGCAGTGAGGAGACTTGAGATACGTAATGCAAAGTGTTTTTTCGATTAGTTTTGCGGTTTCTTTTCGTTATAAAACATATAATATTATGAGGTTATTAGCACATCACGCACCAATAATTGTCTTGACTTCAATATTATGTTTCTGAGTATTTATTTTAATGATCTTTTTATAACGAAATGAAAAAAGTTGAACAGAAAATTGGAATTTCTAGAAAATCAAAGAAAAGAACAAAGGAAATTCAATTTCATCTGGATTATATTCTCGTAAAAGTAATTTATTTCATCGTTAAAAGCTTTCTCAAACTTAGTATTGATATTGGCATCGAAACCATTTTTCAAAAAGTGAATAGAAACCATTAACATGCTAATGACATAATACTTTTCTCTACCCAAAAGTCAGATTGGAAAGCCGACAAATAAAAAAAAATCGTTGGCTTAAAATTTTCATGGCTAGCAGGTTTAAATGTCGCCGCGCCATCTTACGTTCAAATATCAAAACATGGTTACATGGTTTTTCTCGCGTCCAATATAATTGCTGCTTGAGAGCGTCTGAGGAAAGTTAAAACCTTGTCAAACCAAGGCAGCCTGGTGCTGAAATTCTGACTGCGCCAAATTGTAAGAACAAGTAAAGTTGTTAGTTAGTAATACCAGCGAAGTTGGCACCAGACTGCGTACTTACAACCTGAAGCTGGGGAATAAAGAAGGCAGCTTGGTGATGAAAATCTGTTTTCGCCAAATTGGAGGTAATAGTGAGTTGTATAAACCACATAAGTTTCAATTTGGCACCAGACCGCTGCTGTCCCTGCCTGCTTATAAAGTGTCATAACTCAAGGACGCAGCTTGATGCCGAGTTGAAACCCATGTGACGTACAGATCTAACTACGGCCTACACTACGGTAAAAACAGATGTTCAGCACCAGGTTGCCTTCTTTATTCGCAGGTACAGGATTCAAGTACCCAGCCAGGTGTCAAATTTAAACTAATACAATGTAGTGCACTCGCTAGCACCAAATGTCCTGGCAGACCTATCTTCTAGCGAAAATGTTAGTAGAGGAGCAAGTTAGAGACTTTGAAAAAATGAATATAAAATATGGCCGCAAGTCACTTGGGAGCAATATAAAGTTTGTTACTTTACTTCATATTTAGTGAGAGTCACAGTGAGATTAACAAAACATTACAAAAAGTATTCTGTGGAAGTTAGTGTAAATTACGCAGTGAAGTAAAGCTGCGCTCATTGTATAAACATCTGCAGCAGTATGAAGTAATTTGGTGAAAATCGGATTACTTTGCGAAAAAATCACCTGCCACAGTCATTTTAGTCAGTCATAAAAAAAGCTAAAAATTGTACACCGGTCAATTTTGGCGGCTTTCCATTCTGCCTACGATGCTGCTATATACGATAATGAAACTTATCAATGAGCATTCGTAATTTTTATTGACCATTGAAATAATACTGTGAAACGAATCTATTTCGTTTGGCGTTAGACGAAGTATTACTGGAATAAGACCGGAATTTAATCTTATTTTTGTGGCATTGCAATAGGTTTACACATTAATGAAAGATGAGGAATCTCCTCCCAAATTTACATTAACATTTAAGTTTTAAAAATCCCCCGGCTTAATAACGCTATCATAATAATCATAAAGGTAGACAACTTTCACCCAAAAACAATTATTTCAAAACCATGCTGTAAGGTAATTTTAATTAAAAACCGACAGAAATATATTTATTTAAATATCATATCATATCAAAATACTTGAAATTACGAACCACAAAAACCTCTTAAAAGGTAGAGTGTGACGCAGTCCGAAAGTCCGCTTCCAAAATTAATGATATCGCTTCAGGTGACGCTATCACTGATAATACGCAGAAGTTTATTTGAATGGAACCTTGTGTTCAAAGTTCTAATTTACTGAAAAAATTACAACGCTCAAGCGATATCATTAATTTTGGAAGCAGACTTACGGACTGCGTCACACTCTACCTTTTAAGAGGTTTTTGTTGTGATATGAGTCGTTTTGGAAGTTTTGTTGAAAAAATTTATGTTTTTTGAAAAAAATTTTCTCCGAAGAAAAAAAGAAAATTTTCTTTGAAAAAAAATATCTCCGAAAAAA
>CM055403.1:30194080-30314667 GCA_029228625.1 Pseudolycoriella hygida | reverse complement strand
AAAATTTTACTCCAAAAAAATTTTTCTCCAAAAAAATTTTCTCCAAAAAAATTTTCTTTCCAAAAAAAGTTGTTCTCCAACACCTTAGCCTACCTTCGCAACACTTCGTGTCATCTTCGGCTACCTTCGGAACACTTCGTGTCACCAATTCTTCTCAGTGATTCAAATAACTTTCCTGAAGAAACCAACTGTCTAGGTATTCTTATACAGAATTTAGCAGAAAATCCAAGATGGCGTCACTTTGACAGCTGGCAGCCATTTTATTATGATACCAAAAAATTCTCCTGATGAAACTCCATAACTTTCTAGAAGAAACCATCTCTCTAAGTAGTGCCATTCCGGAGCTAAAATTCGAAAACTGTAGAAGCATAAAGGAAAATCCAAGATGGCGCCGCTATGACAGCTGGCAGCCATTTTCTAATGATACCAAAAAATTCTTCTGATGAAACTTTATAACTTTCTAGAAGAAACCGACTCTCTAAGTGTTATCATTCGGGAGCTAAAATTCGAAAACCTAAAGAAGCCTAATTTATTGCTAACAAAAATCCAAGATGGCGTCACTGTGGCAGATTTCTGAAAATCCCAAAAAATTCACCTGATCAAACTCTTTTACTTTCTCGAGGAAACCAACTCTCTAAGTATTGTCATTCCGAAGCTAAAATTCGAAAAACAAAAAAAATCTAATTTATTGCTTGAGAAAATTCAAGATGGCACCGGTTTGACTGCTGGCAGCCATTTTCTTAAGATCTCAAAAAATTCTGTAACTTTCCCGAAGAAACCATCTCTCTAGCTATTGTCACTCCGGTCCGGAGCTAAAATTCGAAAACTCCGAGCATTACCTAAAAAACCCACTGACCACTTTTCCACATGCCACGGCTTTTCCAGAATTTTCTCGGAAAAGCGACATATGAAATTTTTCATATTTTCAAACATATTTTTACCATTTTTATATGGAAATTGGTCATCTTTAATTGGCGATATCTCGGCTCGTTTTCAACTGATTTTGATGAGTGAGAGCTCGTTGGAAAGTTGCTGCGACGTAGTTTTTTTTAATAATTTATAAAAGGAGGGGGGGGGGCGAGGGGAAAAAACTCAAAAGTTCGCCTATACATCGTGTCTTGTCCCAAAGGTTTTTGTATGGAGTTTTTTTGGGTTTGTAGACGTCTTTTTTTAGATTTAGATTTAGACTTACATAATACAAAATAGTTCTAAATGGAGAGGCCATAAATTACGTAATGCTATAGGGGTGAGAAGAGTATGCTGCTAGTGATACGTAGCGTTTCTTACAATATCAAAGCGTTAAAGATAAAACTGTTGGGGTTGTTACACTATACAAAATAACATTTTTGAGGTTTTCGTTGGGACAATAAATGAAGCTCGAACATTATGTTAAGTCCATTCCGGCGCCACTATTAAATAGCTCCAACCAGCTTTTTAGGTTGAAGCTGTGGAGTTGTATTTTACTACTTCGGTACTGTAAATAACGTAACCTCACTTGTTCGGGGGAACAGAGAGGAAGGAAAATAAATTATTAATTCACAGAATGCACACAAGCATTTGTTTTTTTCGATCTTATTGCAACATAAAATACTTTCAATGTATAGCGAATTTCATGATGAAACGCATAAATTGTCAAGCAGCTCACGTGTACGGCACCTTATCATCGCAAAATTCCCAAAACTTTCATAGAAACTGATGCGTAAATTATTCATTCTAATGTTTGTAAAACAAGGACGGAGTGAAAATGTACGGAAAAGAAATGGAAAACTCAATAAAAGAAACAACAAAAGTTATTTGTTATGTGAAATTAGTATGAAATATACATTTAGTGAAGCTGACACAATGCTTAAAAAAACTTTCGTTTACCCGTTGTTTGATGTTATTAATCTCTTAATGCATTGAAACCAATTTAGCATAACTAACTTACAGCATCTGATTGATTTTCTTGAAGTCAATTCCCAACTTACATTAGCGAGAAAGCTTTAATGGAGGTATATAATTTGTAAAAAGCATTACGACGATCGATGATGTTTGTATCGTTTATATATTGCTCATGGGCATTAGTATTAATCACGTGGATTTCATGGGTATATACATCCTTCTCAGTGTTTCGTTGTTTTTCGATGGTAATGGGAATTAGTTGGCGTAATCATAAAGAGTTTTACCTATGAAAACCCATAGGAAGTAGTTACGTTATTGTTTCAGAAGTGGATAAGTTGTAATTATGTGATCTGTCTGAAGTAATATATTGAAAAAGAGAAATGCTTTTGAGCGGATAAAACGAGAACAGAACTAATAAGTCTTCCAGAAGATACATATACATAATTGTTGTTGTTTGATATACCTGACGAAAGCATATTTCTGCACTCTACAAAACTTGTACACTTCTCTTCGATTCAGTTTACTAAAAATAAAAAAATTAATTTAATAAATTGTTAATTTCGAATTAACCTTCAAAATGAGTAGGTCATGACAACGAGCGATAGGTATGACGCGCCAATTGTACTGTGTACCATTTTTAATGTTCATTCCAAATCAACTAGGTATAGGAAAGTAGTCGTACACTGAAGAAAATATCTACAAGCGACGACGTAGGAATTGTGTTTATAATATACACCGCCGACGTATTTTATCTACCGTCTACGTATTACGAACGCCGTGCACGTATTATGTGAGCTCATAACACGTTCGTTACGTGTGGCATACCACACAATACTTAAATGAATAAGGTTGATAATGCATTCACCGCGTATGCAATACGTCGGTCGGCGGCGTATATTTTAACACAATTCTTATGTCGCTTGTAAATATTTGCCTTATTGTAGAGTGTAGTCAAAGGAGCTAATCACCGATGATTCACCGATAATTCACAGGGGAATAACAGATGATTAACCGTGGAATCACCGATGGTTCACCGATGATTCACCGGGTAATCGCCATGATTCACCGGGTAATCGCCATGATTCACCGGGTAATCACCGATGATTTACCGGGTAATCACCGATGATTCACCGGATAATCACCGATGATTCACAGGGGAACCGCAGATGATTCACAGGGGAATCACAGATGATTCACAGGGGAATCACAGATGATTCCGCGGTGAAGGGTGCACAGACGGACAGACGGATGGACAGGAACACTGAAAACTCACAAGAGAGAATATCTGGGTCATTCCATCAAAAATGGGAATGTACGTAGCGTCGCCGTCGGAACCGTGAATGCTAACTAAACCGTACAATAGACAGGAAGAAAGTTATATAGTAGAACCCAATGACCCATCTTTATTTACGTAAAAAAAATATAAGTAAAGTTTGCTGCCTCCTTAGAGAAGGTTGCCCGTCCACACAGCGTATTCATCAATAATAAAGTTACAAAATTATTGCAGCTAATAAGCTAAGACACAAAATTTATCACTGATATTCGACTAGTAAGCATACAGGTGGTTCTTAATTACCAGGATCGTCCGTACTAAAATCTCCTCCGTGATCGGGGACAGTGCTGAGACGTCCAGGTTTAGTTCTTTAAAGAACTCTATCACACTTGATCCTAGTGTTCCACGACTACCAAACCATAAGCCACGTACCGACCAGTTTTGCTTACCAAATGTCGTTTTTGGATGCACTTTTGGTAGATTTCGCCCTTCTCGTTTCGTACCTTTAGGTCTTGGTCAGGGTCGCTGGTTTTAAACCGAATCGTTGGATCGACAATATAGGCGTTTCATGATTTGCTGTCGAAAACGATGATGCCGCTGAATCTCGATTAACCATTACTGTCTACGGCGTAGACTTCTTCGAAGTATTTGTATCCGTTCTTTCGGAGCAGCTCTGTTAGTTGATGTTCAACACTGTGATGTCTGAAGACGATTTGCTGGTTGTTCGAAGTACAGCTTCCAGTTACGTGGCTGCATATTTGGACCCCAGAGCCTCTTCAAATCTATATGCTTTCGTATTGTATGATATATTAGTTGTGGGATGCATAATAACTATACAACATACTGGTATAACATAATATAATATACCAAGCTCTCAAAAAGTCACTGTACGTAGAATAATAAAAGCTTCTTTTGTTCTTTTTAAAGCTTCTATTGTTCATGTACAGTGACTTTTTGAGAGCTTGGTATATGGTACATTAAAATGGTAAAAGAAAGTAGAGTAATTTTCTTGAAAAGAGTGAAATCACGAAAGATACCTGAAGAAAAATGTATTTCGATTCGAAGAAAGTAGGGTTCGGGAACGGTCGCCCGCAAAAGGTCTTGGAACACAAATCTTATGACCCTTTATTCCTTCTTGATTGCTTTTCTATCATTCTGTCTTAGTTAGTTAGATTGCCACATTACATGTTCCTATTTCAGAACACACCAGGGCTTATTATTCGGAATTTTATTTCTTGAAAATTTGTTAAATTTCTCAAAATTTTTAAAAAATTCTCAAATTTTTTAAAAAAATTCTTAAAAGAAATTTTTTGAGAAGTTTAAGAATTTTTTAAGTTTTAAAATTCCGAATAATAAGCCCTGGAACACACACCGTTGAAACTAGAGCCCACCTCATTGTGTGGTGCACATATACTCTACGATACATCTTCTAGCCTCCGACACAACCATCTTTTTTGTTCTTAACGTGCGTTTTAACCAAGACATCTTTTTGTATGAATCATCTGTTTGTTGGACCTCATGCTTAACGTGAATTCCAAATCACGCCTATGCGTTTACTTCATACAGGATTTATCTGTTTTTTTTTTTATATCTGCGCTACAAATTTTCAATAATACATCTTTCCACTGGAGATGTCGTTATTTGGTGTGTAAAATTCAAAAAGGCTACGCCTGCCCAATGAAATATCCGTCATAAGTCTTTAAACATTCACTTCCACTTGTTTATAAAAAGATTACGGATACGATGCGATAGTAATTGGGAATACATTTTGAATATTTGTATGCTTACGGTGTTAAAAAGTTAGATGAAAAACGAATGATATCAACTCAATGCATTCAGCGAAAGAAAACTTTTCAAATTAACCCAATCAATACATCTTCACGAACAAGAAATACAAACTGTAGAAACTTCAATAATAGAACATGGTATGTGTACTCGATAACAAGTTGTAGCGTTGTAGTTTCTTTGAATGCATTACATTTCGTATCAGCTAACGATCTCTTCAAAGATTTAAAGAATAGCAACGAATGATTTTCTATTTTGCCTTCAATAAATCTCATTAAACAGTTCGAGCAGGCCATTCCCAACGAAAAGTGCGATATCTATTATCCTCATTACGTCGATATCAGTGACTTAATAGTATATAGACTGGGTTTACGTAACCATCAGCTGAAGCAAAAATGAAAATACGTAATTTGTGTATAATATGCACATCGCACACCAACACAGGTGGTCTGTTACTTTGACGTTAAAACGGTTTGATAATGCCGCGAATTATTATCAGGCATTTGTCCGCATAGGACAGGCAGCTGCTGCGCGGCGAAGGAAGAGAAAGGCGACGTAAGTGGCTGCAATCTTTTTACGTGATGATACCCTTACGGGAAATAAATCGTCTTCCGAGTCGTCCCCACAGTCAAACCATCAGAGGAGTCTGTGGGCTAACGAATGGACGGTGATATAACCGACCGCTGCAAGTCAATGGCTGTATATATGGAATATGGAATATGGACACTCACTCGCTGGGCGGAGAGTTAACTCTGATTGATATCAGGGAAAGTTCATGTAGACAGGCGTTCAAAGATGAGTGCCTCAGCTACAAACACATCTTCAACACATAAATTAACGTTGATTTGTTCTGCTGAAGATACGTACACCACTTAAATTTTACGTAATTTACCAGGCCTACTAAACATTTTGCATTTCACTTTTGTTTCAATTTGTGTTAATTTTTTGTCAAGCACTGCCAGTCTATTTTTGTAGTATGTCATTGGTCGATAAACTATAAAGACAATTTGCCCCAGATGTCAGAATTCTCTTATAACAAAAAAAAAAAAATTGTCATATGAAAATCGACAAACTAACGAGGGACGAAAAAAATTTGTTTTCTCAAAAAATTTCGACAGGGACTTTCCACCATTTTTAGGGGTTTCTAATGTCAGAAAACACACATCATTCTTAAATTCGAAATTTTTTTTTATTTTGCAATTTATTCCCCTCAAGATGACACAAATCTTAATCATCGAGAAACGCCCACTTTTAAGTGTTATGTGGTGGCTGTATATTAAACTTACATTTACAAACGCGACTGAAATAATCTCAAAGAAAAAAAATGCTAAGAAAACAAACTAGGGAAACAAATGAGCAACATCAAGTGTCAACGGTTTATGTGTCAATTGATGACAACATGCCTCAGCTGTCAAACTAACATTTGAATTTTTATTGAGACTTGAATAATGGCGCTATAAAAATCTATTGTTTATGTGTTGATTTTATCCGTACTTACGCATGTGGCTTAAACCATTGTTGCCCACCTTTTTGTTCTTGCATCTTTTCCACTCACACTCATAATGAAATGAGACAAAAACTACTGTTGCCCATGCTTCAATACAGTCAACAGATGCTGCGTTTTGAGCCAATATCGTAAGTAATTAACTACGCATAAGTTCAAAATTAAAACGCACTAAGAGGGTCTTCATAGTTTAAACATCGCGTCATGAAAACAACTATAATTTGATATTCAGCCGCTGACTTACTAAGTGATCTCAACACTATACTTTGATATTTTCGTTTCGCCAAACGAAAGAATTTTCTGTTCCTGATTAATAGAAAACATTTTGGTAACCTTCAGATATCATAGTGGAAGTCAGAAATCTTGCAAGTGTTTTCCTTCATTTGAATACAAACAAATTTTTGGACTTATCACGTGATAATAACATAACTCTAGAAAAGAGTATGAACGCAGAGTGCATAGAGAATGTCGATTTGAATAAAGATCTAGTAGACGTAGTTTCAGGTATAAATACAAGGGTTTGTTCTGTGAACAAGTCACTCTCTAATAGACGTTCAAAGTGAGAAAAACACTGTTTTATTCGGGGTCCGGATTGGAATCCGTGAAATTCCAATAGGTTATGGGCCCAGACACATTGAAATCGTGTCAATTAAGCCATAGCGCTAGTCTGTGACTAGAAGGGGTGTCAATAACACTCGCTATGATTAATTGTAATTGTGGCAATTAATCTGCAGCGCCAGTTTGCACTGGAAGGGGTGTGAATAACACTCGCTGTAGGATTGAATTAAACTATGTGTTCTGTGGATGAAGAGAGGTATTGGTGCCGATGGTTGCTTAATGCCAATGGTGGTTGCTGATGATAAAGGTAGCAACAAATATATTTTCATGGTGGCAACAGCAAAGAACTGGGTGAGCAATCCAATCTCACAAAGAACTGGGTGGCCAGTCAATGCGAAACTGGGTGAGCAGTCTAATCTCACAAAGAACTGGGTGGCCAGTCAATACGAAACTGGGTGAGCAGTCCAATCAATCAATTATCATTCAATGGTCAAATTGGTCGATGGTCAAGATCTAGCGATCCTTTGTTTCGTTACCCGATCATCATGTAAATCTCGGAAACCTCCCAGTCTCAGTTAGGAACCCATCCAGAGCGGCATGTCCCATGTTGGACACTGTTGCGTTGCGGGTTGAACCACATGACCTCCTAGAGTCCTGAGCCTCAATGAGGAAAATTTTGGGCATTCACGTATAACATGAACGCCTGTCTCCTCACCGAGGCCGCAGGTGCAGTTGGGTCATTAGAGAATCCCATTTTAGTCAGATGCTTGCGCAATCCACAGTGCCCAGTGATCGCACCCACCATCCTCTTGATGCGTCCACTGTCCATGTTTAGCAATTCTCTAGCCTATTTCCCATTGGGCGCCGGTAAGAAATGCTTCGTGTGCGTTCCTCCATCATAGGCACTCCAACCGCTTTCACACACGTCGAGTGTAGTATGGGTATAAGAGCCTTTCCTCGCAACTTCATCTGCTCTCTCGTTACTACTACTGCTTTCGAATTTATGAGCCTACTATGTGCAACGAGTATATTTACGTGTCAAAAGCTTCACTATACACACTCGTATTTTAGAATATTTACGCAAGATATCGATTGTATACATGAGTTCTCCACAAATCTCCCCGGAGTACATGCATTGCTCTAGTATGCATGTATCTCTAGTTGCCTTGACGTCCGAAGTAGGCATCCCAAAGGTGTTTCTCTACGCCACACCCATGCGCTAACCCACTCGGCCATCACGACCCTCCACGCCAAAGTGTCCGGGCACCCAGACCAGCGTTACACGATTTCTCAGTCCCGTCCGGTTCAAGGTTTCCTTCAACACTTTTATTAGCTTGGATGTCACGACTGGCGACATGAGCGCCTTAATCATCACCTCACTATCAGTGCAGACTATAACATTCTCCCCACATGTCTCTTCCGAGACTGCCTTACCCACTCCCATAAGTGCGACAAAAGTTTCAGCCTGAAAGACATCGGTGAATCTCAATAAGTAAAACCATCTGTCCATCGATTGATAGAGAATGATAGAGAACATTCCGGCTCCTGCGCTCTCTGCAGTTTTGGAACCGTCAGTGAAGCTCACGGTTCCTTTACCTTATAGACAACTTGGCCAGTCTTCCAGCCATTCTAACCTGCTGGGTACAAGGACTCACGAAGTCTGTCTCCGGTTTCATTCGGTCCCTGGGCAGGTCAAAGACCTCGTCAGTTATAACTTGATTTTCTCAAGTCCCGAAATGAAATTCGGGGTCCAGAGATCGTTCTGCGATAACATATCCGCCGCTTAAACTTACTATGGTGCATAAGATGTTTGAGTTCGAGTCAAAATCTATTGATCACCTAAACCGAACCACCTCACAGAATCTTTAAGAAAAATTCCACAATTCTCAACTCTCTCTTGAAAAAGTTCTCACAAAACTGTAAAATCGTCAATCTTTAATTCCGAAAATCTTCCAAAACTGAGAAGTCCAGTGTTCTCTAGCCTGCAAGTCAATAAACTTCTGGTCCATGCTCTTACGGTGCCCCTCACTGTTAAATCACACACGGCGACGCTGGAATACAAAAACTCATTTTTATGTTGAAAGAAAAACATTGATGTCACATCTTGGAATCAAATTTTAATCGAAAGCCTGGGATCGTTGTGAATCGTAGTGAATAATAAAAACGCTTTTCTAGACATTGTAAAACTTTGACCATACAAATTTCTTCCTTCAAACTGGTATATACTGGTATAAATTTCAACATAAAATAAATGTAAAAAAACACATTTCATCTTTATGTGGCTATAAGGACTAACAAGGCACAAATTATGGTCTGACATCATGTTTTTACGTACACACAATTTGTTATTCAATTATTTAAATATATTCGGGGTGTTATGTTCGAAGAAGTCGTAAAGTAAGGGTCTACTTAAAATTCTGTATTATTGTACAACGGGTTTAATCCTGAAGGAGGTGTGCATCATGATTTTCAATTTCATGTAAAATGCGTATCGTACGCTTTTCACAATAGATTTTTCATCGATACACCGCACTGACAAGAAGATTTTATCAAAAGTTAAATAAAACTTTAAGTACTTCAATTGCGGCTGTACAATGTTGTTAAATCACAAAACAAAAACTTTTTCTGTCTTTCAAGTCGGATAAAATCTTCCGTTAAAACTTGAAACGATAAAGTTTGTTGCAGAGGTTTTTGTTTCAAAGGGTTTGAGGTATTATCAGGTAGAAAAGCGAACTTCGCAGCAACATTTTATTCGAAACTAGAAATATGAAATAAAAATAGCCGGAAAATGTAAAATTGAAACTTTCTCCCTCCAAAAGTTTGTTGCAACTATTTTCATTTTTTTTTTATGCTAAAATGGTAAAAGCGCCAACATTGTTAATTTCGCCTTACGCCGCCATTGTTGTTGAGTTTTATTTTCAACGTAAAACTTTTTAATTTATTAAGTGATTTTATTGGTATTTTTATGCCGAATGGAGAACAGAATTCAAATTTCAAATGTTTGTAAGGTAAATATTGTTCAATTTTGTTTTTATTTCATGTTTCGGTGGTTGAAAAGCTTGAAGGTAACTTTCATTTAGTTTATGAAACTGGACACCTTATACGATGCTCTCAATCATTCAATGAAAGTGTGAAAGTGTCGAACATAGTAGAACATGAAAAATATCTACAATCCAGCGAAGTAAGTTAGTCTCTATCTCAAGATTTTGGTCGACTTTTTCCGAGTACTTATACCTTACACGTGTGGAGAGCCAGATTGAAGGCGTTGAGCAAAATGAAGTTCCTAAAGACTTTCTTCGATGGGAAAACGACAATTTTGTTAAGATTTCTGTAGACTCGTAAAAAAACTACAGTGAAAGAGCGAACGAAAACTCTTCCAAGTTAATGCAAAATCCTATTACTTTTATTTTGTCCTTTTCTTTAAACTGTTTCCTCAAAAGTTTTCAGGAAATTTTGTTTGAAAATTCAAATCAAATCAATGCGACTTCATAAAGCACAAAAACACACTTAACGTGGGGGAGTGAGGCAAGTCCTTTTTTATCGATCTACAAATAGTAGATTACATTCGATGCTGTAAAAATAATTCTTTACATGAGGGATCAATTTTGTGATATGAGCGGAACTTACGAAAGTGTTCTGAAGCAACAAACGTAGAAAACTGTTTTTGACGAGGGTAGAGTTACTAATTATAAACGTCTAATGTCCGCCTGTTTATCTGTCTATTTATTTATGCGTCTATTTATTTATTCGTCTATAAGTCTGTCTGTCACGATCCCGTTATTTTTTCGTTTAATTGCGTTTACACTGGCGAAGAAAAAAAAATACTTTGGGGACTTGTTGGGGATGGTGCAAAACGTCGAGAAAACATGTTCCGGGGTTAGATATTGTTCTGAAATAAGGGAGTTATGGGTCAAGAAAGGGTCGAAATTGAAAATCGTCCAAAAGTCAGTTAAGATGACGTCTTAGAGATTTGGTCGGGGAAGCAAAGTCTTAGAGTTTTTGATGGCCTGAACTTTGTAGAAGAAATTTTTTTGATCCGACTTCATGCGGAGGAGCTAGGCAGCGAAAATTGTCAAAATTTTGGGGTTTCCTCACTTTGTTGTTAGGGAACTTTTGTTGTTGGATAATTTTTGAGTGCCAATCGATAGTGGAGGCTTGGGGCAACAAATTTGCTGAACAACGTTGGGTGAAAAATTTTCATACTACCGAGCTTCGTTCTGAAATAAGCGAGTTATGGGTCAAGAAAGGGTGAAAATTGAAAATCGGCCAAAAGTCAGTCAAGTCAGGGGAAGTGTTAGAGTAGAATACGTAGCAAGTGCAATGCTGAATACGGGGAACTTGAAATACGGGGAACGTTGAATACAGGGTAAGTGGAATACGGTGAACGTTGAATATGGGGGAAGTGGAATACGGGGGAAGTAGAAAAAGTCAAAATTTAGCTGTATATATGGTTCCGCAGTCTACGAAAAAAAATTTCTGATTTTTTTAATCGTATGGGGACTTGCGTCACGGGCGCAATGCTACCGCGCGCCCATGATACGGTGGAAGTGGAATACGGGGAACGTTGCATACGGTGAACGTGGAATACGGTGAACGTTGAATACGGTGAACGTTGAATACGGGGGAAGTGGAATACGGGTAACTTGGAATACGGGGAAGTGGAATACGGGGAAGTGGAATACGGGGGAAGTGGAAAACGGTGAACGTTGAATACGGGGGAAGTGGAATACGGGGGAAGTGGAATACGGGGGAAGTGGAATACGGGGAAATTGGAATGCGGGGAACGTTGAATACGAGGTAAGTGGAATACGGGGGAAGTGGAATACGGGGGAAGTGGAATACGGGGAATGTTGCATACGTTTTACGGAGGAAGTGGAATACGGGGGAAGTGGAATATAGGGGAGATGAAATACGGGGGAAGTGGAGTAGTTTTGCGACAAAGAAAGTGTTTTGATTTATAGTGCCTTTCTCGCCCATTTGGATTTTAGTATTATTAGTGGTAATATCAACGAAGTGATTTAATGACATGAAACATTACGCATCATTATTTAAAACGAGAAAAAATATGCTTTGGCTCACAGAATAGACAACACGCGAAAATGATAAAGCCTGCGTAGCCCCTAGGGGCGGGGGTTCGACTAGTTTGTATATACTAGTCGAAGTCGAGATATACAACTACACGAGTCGAAAAATAGTTTTAAAAGCGAGTTGCTCCAAAACTCACTCGTCAGTTCCCGAGTTCACAAAATTCATCTCGAATTCACAGCATCCAATGTGAGTTATTTTTCTGCCTGCCCATGGAATTACAAAGAGTTATGTTATCAAACTTCTGGACTTTGAAGATAATGATTTGATGCATCGTTTAGACTATTTGTTGCAAATGAAAAATTTTATCTTCATTATAAAAATACTTTCTGTCAATACAAACATGTGCTTTTAAATTTACTTGTTGTGCTGTTTTCAACATTATCTCTTTTTTCAGTGTAATTTTTGTATGGAAAACCTTGAAAACAGCTGAAACTTGATAACAAGTAAATTTATAAGCACACAACAGTAGTGATTCCCGTGGAAAAACCGCGGGATTTAACATCTTCAGACAGTTCGTTTTTAATGAAAATACCAAAAAAATTTTGCAGTAAATAGTCTGAACGTTGCATCAAATCATTATCTTCAAGGTCCAAAAGTTATGTTATCAAACTCGAATCTTTGTAATTCCTAAGTTATTAGGAATCTACAATTGTATAAACGTTTATTCTGCAACATGTCTCCGTTGTTCTTATGCATGCCGTAGTAAGTATATTGTGTGTATGAAAGTATGACACTTATTTGATGAGATCGATGTTAAATCAAAAGGTAATAACGATAATTTGAAGCTTTCAACTATATTTTTATTCATTTCGACTAGCAGTAGTGCATATTTATGTTTGTGTTCTGATTGCGTTCTGCAATTAAAAGGGAGTTTCGTTTCCCTTGCCTTTGTGAAAATAAAATTTTTTTTATTAATGCATCGTTCGTTCGAGGTAACAAAGTATTAAAGTGGAAAATGATTCAAGTCTCTTACATTCGACGGTAAAGATTGAGAAAGGTCTTCAACCGAGAATTTAACAGATGAATGAGGTGAAGTAACATTTCCCGCGGTCTCCTGGCCTATTGTGCTACTTACACCAGTCAGGTTAAGACGTACGATAAAACATCTTGAAGTGCGAGATTGTGGACCGAAATTATTTATGAATTATTTTCGACATCCTTATAATGTAACGCACAACAAATCACTCGGGGAAAAATTAAAAAGCGTGGCCTTTTCAACCTTTCCTACTTAGTGACGTAAGTAACTATTACAGGTTAGTAATATGTATGTAGGAAAAGAGAAAAGCGAAAACAATTTTCTGGAGTGAACTCAAATGGTAGCCTGGTGCCAAAAATCTCAGTACGTCCATATCGAGGCTGGTGAGAGATAATACTTCAAGTTTTGGCACCAGCCTGCTTCCTTGAGTTCTAGAATTAGAATTTATGGCGCAATTTCTTTTAACTCAGCATCACACCTCACCAGCCCTCTACATCTCTAAAGCACAAGCAAGCGGCCTTTTGACAAGATTTATGTCATTGGGCAGTGCTTCCATTTGGGCATAGACATATTTTTGACCTTTTGCGGTCCATCTCACAGAACTCAAGAAGGGGACTCCTGTCCAAAGACTATAAGATAGAAACTTCTTGGAAATTTGGACAATTTTTATATGAAATGTACACTTACGGAAATATATTTTTGCACCAAATAGAATTTTGTACTTCTGCGCAAGTTTTTGCAGTGTTAAAAAGCTGCGCAGAAGTACAAAATTCTATTTGATGCAAAAATATATTTCTGTAAGCGTATCAGTCTCTATCCCAGAGAAGAAAAAAAGCGAAACAACTAACATTTCTGAGGGAACATTTGGCGGCTCGGCTCAGGATATAAGCTTCCCTTTCGTATTTTAAGTGTCTAACTGTCGACGAAAAAACTTGCTGACATTGAAAGCACATTCGTGACCAATAAAGTCATTACTAATTCTTTGAATTTCTACATTTACTTGGAAATTGATTATTTGTGGATAAACCGAAAGTGGGATATTGGTACACTTCACTCATTATCTTGATGTCTT
Organism: Pseudolycoriella hygida; assembly: GCA_029228625.1. Classification (NCBI taxonomy): domain Eukaryota; kingdom Metazoa; phylum Arthropoda; class Insecta; order Diptera; family Sciaridae; genus Pseudolycoriella; species Pseudolycoriella hygida. Next base: position 30,300,530 of record CM055403.1, on the reverse strand, counting down.
ATCAACTTTTTCAATTTGATAACTGAAATGTCTCTATAAATGGAAATTTAAACTAAGGCGGCAAACAGTCGTTTATTAAGATTGTTGCAGTGTACATGTCTAATCGATTGTATGCAGACATGATTCGTTGTCTGGTTTTTTTGATTGCCGTGATGTTCACGTGTGCTGACAAAATCGGTTTGAGTAAGTTAGCACCAATGGGCCAACATGAGCCCAGAAATTTCTCACGAAAAAGTACTAGAATACCTGTGATGGAGTTCGTTGAACAGCGATTGGACAATTTCAATTCAAACAACGATGAAACTTGGCTAATGGTAAAATTGAAATCAGCAAAATTTTAAAGTTGTGACTAGAGATGTTACTAGAGATACTATCGGAACGATGAATTTTTTGTTAGTGGAGGCCCGATTTTTATTTTTGTCGGAGGACAATGGCCAATATCCGGAGGTTTGTTGCTAGGTGGACATATGTTTGACATGGCTGAAGAGCTCAGAGGTCAAATGTTTTACACAGAGCATCGGTTCTACGGGTTCAGTCATCCGACAAGGTAGGTTTCGTTAGAAGTGATTTATTGGAATGTAAATCGATATTTTCTGAGTATGCAGTGATGTGTCAATGGAGAACTTGAAATACTTAAACGCCGAACAAGCTCTAGCCGATCTAGCTCACTTTATAATGCACATAAGGCGATCGAATCCAGAATTTGATCAATCCCCCGTAATTCTAGTTGGAGGTGCTTATGGAGGGAACATTGTTACATGGTTTCGTCAAAAATACCCTCATTTAGTGACGGGGGCATGGGCAAGTAGCGCTCCTGTGCTTGGTCAATATAATTTCAACGAATATTATGAAGTCGTTGGTGCCGCCATTCGACACGCTGGAGGAGAAAGTTGCTTTCAACGTTTTGCTGGGGCTTTCAGACAGTCTGAGGAGTTCATCGCTCTTAGACGATTTACTGAATTTTCCAATTTGTTCAGAACGTGTGAGGAAATCAATGACGAGAATGTATTTGACGTTATGGAAATGTTTACGATATTGGCGGCTCCACTAACCAGAGTGATTCAATATCATAGGTGCGTTTAAATTTATTTACTCTACACCTTACCCCTTTTACTTGAAAAAGGCTCGAAAGTCACTATTTTTGTATTTTTGGAGGAAAACTTTTAGTGTCGCGTCGATCGCCGCTGAAAATATTTTGACTGCAAAGATAACGAGATGGCCACCTATTTATCATTTCTCTGTTTGACTGCTGTCGGTTTCAGACGCCGCCGATTTTCAAGATGATGTGGTGAATTTTAGGCTGGGATTAACATTTGGAAAATTCTTTCTAAAATTCACAATTTTCCTAAAATTGCAAGTTTTTTCAAAAATTAAGAAAAACCCAAAAAAAAAAGCATTTTTTGAACGTCTTTTCGTCTTTCGTTCGGTGTACCATTGCACACGGGCCCCTTTGCATATAGAGTTAGACCTATTCTGAGCTTCTAACAAATTATCCCAGCAAAGAAAGTAATGAACCGTACTGTTAAAATAGAACTGGCGACATCAATAGAGTTTGTGACATTTTACTGAACTCAACCGATGAAACTGATATCGAAGCTTACGGTAGATGGTTCACTGGACACGTTTTCGGCGATAACGATGACGATTGCGTAGACTTCAGTTTCGACAACGATGTTCTACTACACCGCAATACCTCGTGGGATTCGCCAGCGGTACGAAGTAACGATCGACAATGGTTTTATCAAACGTGCACCGAATTTGGATGGTTCAGAACGACCGATTCACAATTCCAACCGTTTGGTTCCAGCATCACAATTGATTATTTTCTACGTTTCTGTAGCGATGTATTCGGTGAAATGTATGCTTTCGTCGATCTTTTAAATCGATCGCCTAATTTCTTTCCATATAAATTTAGTTTTACTGCCGAAAAAATACAACAGAACATTGAGCGTAAAAATGTACTGTACGGAGGTCTACAACCGGACGTTTCAAATGTGTACTTCACTCATGGTGGAATGGACCCATGGCGTCCTATGGGAATTCAAAGTGATTTAAATTCTAAGTCGCCAGCAGACGTCACGCCAGGTAATAAATCTCTGAAGCATTTATACCATTTTCAATGTCAACCTCTTCAAATTTTGTGCTTGCAAGATTCATCCGAAGTCGAAGACCTATTTTTATACCCTAGGATCTAATTCAAATTTCCCTCAGATGGCTGCACCATTTTTGAATGGTGGCAGATTCAATTGTTTCCTGTAACTCATCTACTTGTCTCTATTCGAATTCGAAGTTTCGAAAAAAAGATTTTTGAGAAATATTAGAGTTTAAGGATGAATTCGATGAATTCTGTGTACAAATATCTGAGTCAAAAGACGGAGATATAATTAGCACCAGAATAAATCCTAATGGTAAAATGCTAGCTACCGTTAGACCTTAGGCGCGGTTCGGAATTCACGTTAAGCACGCGGTCCAAAAAATGCCTGCCGGTAAAACCGGGGCAAACCGGGACTCTAAGCCCTAATAGTTTCCGACCTAGTACATCATAGATGGCACTAGGTTTGTGTGCAATTTACCACTGACACAGTAAAAACTTTGGCAACGAAAGGATTTCTAAAGGGCTCATTATATTGGACGCGATGCGAATCGCATCGCGTAAGGTTTGTGTGAAAGCTCAACTTGACAAAAAAAAATGTTTGTTCTGTCAAGTTGAGCTTTCACACAGACCTTATGCGATGCGATTCGCATCGGGTCCAATATAATAAGCCCTTAAAGCAGTAATTATATTGGACGCGATAAAAATCGCTCGCGTAAGGGTTGTTTGATAGCTCAACTTGACAAAAATAAAAATAATTTTATCAAGTTGAGCTTTCAAACAACCCTTACGCGAGCGATTTTTATCGCCTCCAATATAATTACTGCTTAAGAATTCAAATGAACGAAAGCTCGCAAATATTGTGGAACTAGTAAAATAACGGTAGTATAATCGATCACCCAAAAATAATATTTGATCATCTGAAAATACAATTTTGATCACCAATACAAAATAAAACTTAAATAGGGGCAAAATTAGTAACACCTACGCTGAGTTAGCCGCTTTAAAGATACATTCCTCGTTTTACGAAACGGTCGGACACACCCCTGGCCCTAAAAAAGTCCTTTATTTTTCTGGTGATCAAAATTGAAATTTCTAGTGATCAAAAATTAATTTCTTGGTGATCAGTTAAACATATGCCGTAAAATGATCTAGCCTCTGACCCGGACGGGTTGTAGCTGCGGATTATTATCATTATATAAACGTGGGGTCCAGAAAGATAAGATAAAGAAATATCTCTGATTTACAGATGGTTCGCATTGGCAAGATCTTAATTCAGGTGGACCGGATGATAGCCCACAAATGAGAGCTGTACGTGAACGAATAATTTCTTTGGTGAAAATCTGGACCAATACTGATGGCCGCTGATTTTTCGAACTGCTAAATATAAAATGGAACTCAAAAATAAAAGCTTATTCTTTTGGTCATTGGTTAATGTTGTGCACTCAACTATCACCGGCTCTGCAACGAATTTCAGCAAGAAAATTGAGTGAAACAATCTCCAAAAATGTATTTTTCAATTTTATTGAAATCATCACAGAGTTCTCTATTTTCTAAATTTTTTTACTTATGATGTACATGAGACAAATCATTTCATAAAATCACTTCATAAAAAATCGTAAAATCGGCGGAGACTGGAGAAATATCATTAGGATAAAAGTTCTACGTGTCACAGGATCAGTTTGGACATTGAGGGATCACGAATTTTTTCTCGTCTGATGAAGTTTAAAGTCAGTGAAATCTTAGCGTGAGTACCTCATAAGGAAATATTACTACATCACTGGCATTTCATGTCTTCATCGAATTAGTTATATCCCTTCTTTCCCTTCCCTTCCTTCTTTTTATTGAAATCAGAATCTATCTTTGTGGTCAACAGTTCCTTTAATTTTTTTTACATAACATACTGACATTGTTCTTCAATTTTGGCAAGTCTAGATCGAAATAAAATTTGATAAAAATTTGTGATTTGATTTCCAAGAAGACTACAATTTTTCCAACTGTGGATTTCCTATACCAAGTTCTTGGTTTAATCAAAAAGTTTATTCTTCTTCTGAGAAAGTAAATATAGGTTTTTTCCAGTAAACTGAAAGTACTGAAAAATCATTTCGTCGTTGGGTCTAACATTTGTGACATAACATGAACACAACTCATAACGTAACTTTGCATTTTAATTTTTTTTGTGCATCGAAGCTGAAGAGATTTATTTTGCCTATCGATATTGAACGCGTCACCCTCTGGTGATATAACTTTTTTGTCTACCCCATCTGAAAATTCATCGTTACTATTGAATGTCAATGTAATTTGATTTCCCTCAGGGATATTTGTATCCATTACTTGAGTTAAACTAATGACCATTACATGGAGTTGCCAGAATTAATATCACAAACATACTTACTTGAATAAACGAAAATTAATTGATAATGGCCAAAAGGTATGTACTAAAGTACTATTGCACTTGAAGAAAATTTGTCTTCACCAACGCTTGTGTCAACATTAAAGTACCCTTCGTAATTCCTTCTTAACAAACGAAGCGTTTTCATAAGATTTAACAAACTAAAGTGCTAATTTCGTCGTTTACGACTTATCAGTACGCCTTGCCTACTAGATCATGTGTATATCAGCACACCCGATCACAGAATGATGACTTCTATGAACAGTGCACTTTCTTATATATCACCCGCTGGACCCAAAAGTTTAACGCAAATACTATCATGATAGTCGTTAAATTGAGTAATCTGCGTAGCAGAAATAATTCCAAGCGCAAAATAACCAAACCAATTCATAATTCCTATACTTCAAAGCGTTCAAAACATTACTTCACCTAGTCGTTCGTTTCGATTTAGGTGGTATATAAGAAAGTGCACTGTTCATAGAAGTCATCATTCTTTGACTGAGTATGGTGATATACACATTGTCTAGGCATATACTAGACAAATTGAAATTTATAATCAGGGGGTCAGAAACAATTGCTTGTCACTGAAACCTCACAATGGTGATATGCTGCATATTTTGATCCTAGACCCTCTTCAAATGTATATACTTGTGTGATGTATAACTATATTAGTTGTGGGCTGTATAATTATTCAACATACTAGTATAACATACAAAATGAAGGTATAGTTTGCATACGTGCTGAATAATTATACACTCCACAACATCGCACACCAACACATACACAACTCACGGTGATTTGTTCTGCTGAAAATACGTAATCTCCCTAAATTTTGCCTACAGTTCGTTCATTTTACGCTTAAACAAAATTTGTACTGTTAAAGATTTAAATTTCGTTAATGTCAGACTACATAGCTTTCTAGATATAAAAATACATGCATCAGACGCATGTTGCGATCTCTTTCTAGCGCATACTTCTTATGTAATGTGACGTTAATGACATTTAAATCTCAAAAAATATCTCAAATTTTTTTAAGCGTAAAATGAACGAACTGTAATCCACATAAATTTTATGTAATTTACTAAAACTACTAAACATTCTGCATTTCATTTTTGTTTCAATTTGAGTCAATTTTTTGTCAGAGACTGCCAGTCTATGTTTATAGTATGTCATTGGTCAAAGTATAGTGAATTGAATTTCATGATGACCTGCATAAGCGGCATACGATTTTGCAAAGGATTGTCGCAACTTTCACTATGAATAATTCACCTTTCGTGGAGACTACTTAGATTTTCGGGAAAATTTGATTGCACTTACATCTCTTTACATTCATAATTTTATTCAGACCAGCATTTCCGAAAACCGTAGCATAATATTTAATGTGGAATGTCATTTATATCATAAATACCAGAGCTCAGTACCCCCTTAAGTATACATTTATGTTTTATGCAATGTATAGTGCGAGTTGGGTGTATGCTTTCCGGAAAATTTATTGTTGCTCATAAAAAGGTTATTTGTCAGTGTCATGAACAACATTTTTTTTTTCGTGGAAATGATGAAAATGAAATGAGTTATGTTCTATCATTTCACACTAGTGTGTGTAAGTTCACAGAGTTCAGTTTAAGTAACACGAATTTTTCATATTTAACATCTTTTTCATTGTCAAATGTTCAAATGTATATAAATATATTTAAAGCAGCAATAATTTTTGGGCTTAACTAAAAATTGTCGCTCAAGAACACCATAAAACAGGGTAATACAAACGTGACTCAGGTGCTACGAGGACCCGTACAATTTACAGCATAAGCTAAACTTTGAAAAATTCTTTTCAAGAGAAAGCAGACAGCGGTTTGCCCCAAAAGGTGACCCAAAGAAAACAAGCTTAAGAAATTCGTCTAGTTGGTATCTTAATGTAGGTGAAACTGGTTGAAGAACAATTATTGTTGGATGGTGGAAAAGAAAACCGTTTCTGATTCGGTCACAAGATAAGACGATAATACGTATGTGTCTTAGACGTAGTGTTCGAGGTTGCACAAGTATTATAGCTAAAGACTACTCTCAGCTTCAGATGAAGAGACTTTGTTAGGACTTAGCCAGATAACTTGAGTATCTATTTGCCTCTGCGAATGAGGTAATAGAACCTGACACAGAATCAAGTGATATGATCATGATCATAGATTAACGAACTAATTCTGGGGGAGAAGGTTACAGAGGTATGCGAAATCAAGAAGTAATTCTCTAAGCCATGAAATCTTTTGTAGTATCCGAAACTGACACATCATTTGGTTAACTTCACTCCCAGAAATAAACTCGCCAAAAGTTCTCAATGCATATTTATCACTGAGAGCATACTCAACATATCAAGTCGGTATGTTCACTCCATCATTAATAAACTTATGGCGAGTTTTTTGGGAACATTCACACTACTTAGCGTCTCTACGTCAAGTAAACAAACTTCGATACCAGTTATAGTATATTACTGCATACGTGCATACACGTCTATTCAGTACGATGCTTTAATGCATAAGCTGGAGGTGTGTTAGTTTAACCGTTCACGTTTTCGGGTGTGTTGGATTAACTCACTTATATGGTCTTTACCAACTAACACACCGACGGCGAATGCATTAAATAAAGTAACCAGCATATGTCAAGAGAACAGAATTGTCGAACGCGTATTCTTAATAATTCTTTAATTGTTGTCTCCTGGAATGGGGTTGGATCTGGATTCTTTAAATGGAGATCTGACCATTTCAAAGCTAATGACATACAACTTGAAAAAAAAGCCTCTGTTACAATTCTACTGCATAAAAATGTTCTAAGCGACGATGAAATAAGGAGTTCAGGCACTAAGCCGGTCCTTTGTCTAGTGTCTGAACTCCTTATCATATTGTCGTCTAGAGCATTTTCATGGGAAAAAATTGCAACAAATAGAGGTGTGCATTTAAAGCCCGGTGCCAAAAAAGTTTCTATGACAACGCTGGAGTGGAGAACACATTACTATACACTCGGTCCCAACTCAGCACCAGGCTTGGAAGTTTAAGTGACCATAAAGAACGCAGCCTGCTGTATTAATGTCATCGAAACCGCAGTTACAAATAGTATTAATTTCAACGCGGCACCGGGCTGCCTACTCAACATATTCTACTGTCAACATAGAGGGCAGTAGCAGCCTGGTGCCAAATTGAAATTTATATGACGTATAACATTTCTTTTTGCCGCAGCAATGACTTAGCAGATTTTCGGCACCAGGCTGCTAATACTTTTCAAGTACGCAGCACTGGGGCCAAGTCGGAACCAAGTGAACATTTATGTACTCGTTTCATCATCCAACGTTGCCAAATGAATTTTTTTGGCACCGGGCTGTTTTCCGGAATCGACCAGAGAGTCCTGACCATGAATTAAGATTGACCGCCTAAAATATGGTACCTTGTTTTTGCAGGTTATATTTGTGAGAGCATGCTTTCATCAATAAATAGGGTTTCTTAAAGGCAATGAGATCTTTCTAGTTGTATGTCGTTAGCTTTGAAATGATCAGATCTTCGAATCTATAATATAAAATAGTCTATCACTTCACCTCACGTCACCTTGGTGCAGAGGTCTGCATGGTTAACTGTTTCACTATTTTTTTCAAAACAGAAAATGGTCTAAAATAAAACTATAAATATTTTTGGTTTTAATTTCAACCATAAAATATTTGGTTATATTGAATACTAAAAAATTTTATGGTAATATTTTTAACTAGAAAATAAATGGTATAAAATTAAACCATAAAATTTTTAGTTATATTTAAAACTATCGCGAATCTTCATGATTTGATGAGAAACGTCTAAATTTACAATTTTCTTGAAAACTCACTAGAAAAAAATGGTACTAATTTTCACCATTTTATTTTTTAGTATTATGGAATACTAAATTTTTGTTAGTTAAAAATATGACCAGAAAATTAATGGTATTATTTTTAACCATTTTTATTTGGTTTATATTAATACCATTATTTTTTGGTACTCTGTAAAACCAGAAATAAAATAGTGAAACAGTTAACCATGCAGACCTCTGCCTTGGTGCACCTCACTGCACATTGGTGCACCTGACTGCACTTTGGTGCTCCTCATTACACCTTGGTGCTCCTCACCGCACCTTGCACCTAGCTGCACCTCACTGAACTACGATGCATTACGGTGTACCACGGTGCACTGCGATGCACTTCTGTGCGTCACGGTGCACTGCGATGCTCAACGCTGCACCTTGGCATACTTTCGTGTAAGGAAGTTGTTAAAGATATCAAAAAATACGCTGCAAATATGTTTCTCATACACGAATTGTTTTTTTTTAGTGTTAGGAACTTAGTGGAAGATGTACTGTATGAGATTCAGAGTGGCAGGCTATTGAAAGGCTTTATGCTTCATCGATTTGGAAAAGGTATTCGACCTCGTGCCAAGGTGAAAGCCATTAAAATTATTTATTCAAGGCCGCGGTAAAAATTGATCGAGAAATCATCAAGTCTTCCGAGATTTATGGTGGTATTCCTTCGGGTTTCTGTCTCTCTCCACTTCAGTTCATAACTTTCATGGACAAAATCATCAAGCAGGACAATTTGCAGAAAAATGTTAAAATAGGAGACTTAGTAGCAAAGTAAGCTATCCACGGATCAATCTTCAGCCACACGATTTTGAGTGGTACTGAAATTTGGGTGGACTGCGGACATCTCTGGAGTTTTCGGATATGAGGGTTCTCAGGAATATAGAAAAGGTTAATTCGGATGGAACAGTGGGATAATAATATCAGGAATGACGTTATTGGTGGAAATTCTAGGGGTTTCTTTTGTGGAAGAGGTGGCAAGGGTCAGCCGTATGCGCTGGTTCGCGGACGTTCAATGGATGGGTAATCGCTTATTGATGCAGTTAAGTCGGATCCAAGCAGGACTTAGTATCCTTATTTTGACACGATCAACAGGTGTGTGACTTCTTGGAGCGATCTGGGTTCTCGGGCGGTCGGCTTGTCGGCGCGGGGTTTTCGATTGGGCCGATGTTGTGTCCGTCTGGAGGGAGTTGTGTCACCGTGTTTAAGGTGATACATCTCCCTTCGGACGACTGCGGGATCGGGACTTGTGTCGATGAGTGGATCGTCTGAGGGTTTTGGTCGTTTCGGGGGGTCTCTCACCGGTTGTTGATTTATTGATTTATCGATTTTCAATTACATTTTCTATTTTTGATTTAATTTGATTTAATCTGGGTTATGAAGCAAAATTTGTACGTTTCTATTAGATTTATAAGATTTATGTACACATTGTATTGAAAACCATTAATAAAAAAAATGGCAGGCTACCGAAGAGGATCTTGGACATATAGGTCCTGTGTTCTAGGCCTAAGTGTAGACAAAGGAAACGGTTTGTAGATTCATCTAAATCAGATTTAGAAGATAGGGGATTTCCACTCGACGAACAAACCATCTCCTTCGCGAACGACAGGAAGGCATGGAGAAGGGTGATATACCTTCCTAGAGTTGCGACATACACCTCACACCGAAGGCACTAATGCGCAAAAACATAAATGAAAATTAGGCGATTCTGTTTTAACGATTGCTCCGGTACTAATACGACCGGCCGAAGGCCGGGTACCAGCGCTAGTTTCATTCATAGAATCCAGGTCCAACCCCATGCCAGGAGATAATAAAATTTACAAATTATCAAGAAGTTAGCGTTCGACAATTCTGTGCTCTTGACATAAACTGGTAATTTGGTTATTTTATATAACTGGTTATTTTGGTTATCGAGGTTTGGTTATTTGACGTGAGGAGGCTGCCTACTCTCACTACTGACTACCTCAAATTTTCACGAAATGAATTCCAAAAACTTAAATCGATTTTAAGAAAAGACAAGGTGGATAGTCTTACCAACGTAATAAATTTCAAGACTTGGCATTATTTTCAAATGAAATTTAAAAAGTGTAATCAAGTTGAAAACTCCACGAGCATAATACTAGCTTAACATAGTTTATTGAAAGTTTTCTATTTCATTGAACAGAAAGGGCTTCAATGTTCCATTTATAACAATATTGTCGAAGATCGATGGCAAATATTTTTGTTAATACTTATACATCCCTTTATCGAAGCTTTCATCTACACAGGTTATACTTTAACGTTGTGACTATTTTATTTGAATTGGTAAGATATTGGCAGTAGATTATGGAGCAATACGGAATATTGATGTGAAAGAAATTCACCCTAACCGAATAACTTGAACATGAAAAGAATATCGGAATAGAAGGAAATGAATTTAGGCAACTTTAAATTCATATCCTGTAAATTAAATGTTCATCTGCAACATTTTTCACAACCAACGAGCAAAATGAAATTACAAGTATTCGAACGTATGTGCACCCGATAACGTTACATTTGTCGTTTTCGTTTCTACGAAATAGAAATATTTGTTGCTTAGTATGGGTCATTCCGTTGTTGTGTAACGCAACGATCAGTTATTTTCATTCCTTTCACTCTCACTGCATAACACATACATTAGGAAAAGACGTCGCCAATGGTGTCTCCTCCACTCCTTACTCATACTATTGTTTTTTTTACTAAACTTATCAAGTGAAGATTACTCGAAATTTATGTGGATATTACACGAAGTTGTGCTCGGAAAACTCTTTCAGATTTGGTGTAGTTGTTGTACAAAATCCTGATAGGCACCCTTTAGGGGACATCGAACGCTTCATTTACTTCTAGAATTTTGATCATACATTTTTGGGTACAAGGGGGAGGGGGCGTCTAAAAACCGTATTTTTTGAGTACGTAATATGTGGATGATTTATGTATGTCAGCTTTTCGACCACTTGGATTACTGAAAATATTAGTCCGAAAAATGTAAAATAAGAAATGAATATTCGTCAGGAGGTGTTTGATGTTTACACCTTATCAAAGCAAAAGAAAAGTTATTTCGGAAAAACATAAATTCATATCAAAATTGCACAATGAGCAAGCCGTTTGGCTCTGAGTATCTGTCTCAGCAGTTTTGATTACTCATTTGCAACGTTCAGATTTTAAATAGACTTCGCATCGACTTCATCACAACGACACTTTATAGACCAATGGTCCATGACTATTTTGACAAGTTAATTTTAACAGGCGTAAAACGTAATTGTAAGCAATAAATTATTCTACGGCATACCTTCAAAACGTACCGTTTTTTTTATTTTGTTGTTTTTCTTGAAAAAAATTACGAAATTTTAGCCCCATTTGACAGCCGCAAACGAACTGACGGAGGCCGAATGTACTGCCGAATAGTATTTACTATGTTATGAGTGGTCTTTACGCTGGAAATCAAAAACTATATAATTTTTAGGGTTATAAAGAGTTACATTGTGATTTGAAATTCAATTTAAGTGTCCGTCATCGCTCGTTTTTTTCGATTTCGGCGGCTGTACTAACTGAACTGCAACTTTCATTTATTACTTTAATTAATTTTATAAAAAAATTGGTGCATTTTTCCGGCATGTCGCAGAACAACTTTTTGTTTAAAATAATATTTTTCGTCACTTTTGTCGAAATAGCCATTGTCCATTAATACTTTTCAGTGTGAATGTACCATATTTCTTGGACAATTTTCGACATCATACTTATTAACATAAGCTTTGAAAGGTTCTCTCTTGATACAACAACGGACAATCAATAGTTTGTAATAATAACCACACCTAAGCTCTGCTGTAATCTACTGACACGACAATGTAACATCTTTTCGGACATTGATAAAGAAAACAAAATCACAATAATCTCGTTGTTATCCTAGCAGTTTTCATATAAGAGACGAATGTTTTCTCGTACCGAAATCAAACACAATGTCATTTCGTTATATTTGATACTAGCAATCTGTTAAATGTAAGAGAAAATCGATTCATGCTGGTATATTATTAGAAACGAATACTCTGTCAACCATAAATTTGTGGTTTTTCGGATAGATTTTCCGATTTGCTAAGTTTATTTAATAGTCGATGAACTTTTTTATTAGTTGGGACTAACTTATTTAGCAACATCAATCGTTGGTCACTTTGACTTGAATATTTATCATTATCACAATAAATTTGCATTAAAAGTTGGAAAATGGAAAAATCGGCGAGTCTCTCGAGAATGTTATCCGACAAGCAAAGCAAAACTTTATGATGTGATGATATGTAAAGTAGGGTGTTAAAACTTTAGAGTATTGGGCTAAAGAACATAACTTTGCAAGACTAATGCCTCCTGAGATTTAAACGCTAAGGAAAAATTATAGCGGCAAATAAAATGTTTTTTGAAGCATTGACAATTTCCCAGTGACCTTAATTTTGTTTGCAATATTCCAAATCGCATAAAAAAACCTCTTTAAAGGTAGAGTGTGACGCAGTCCCTAAGTCCGCTTTCAAAATTAATAATATCGCTTGAGGTGACGCTATTGCTGATAATACATACACAAAAATTTGTTTGAATTGAATGTTAGCTTGTGGTCAAAGTTTTTAAACAAAATTGCATTCCCTTCTTTAAAACAAAATTACGTTGCGTTCAAAAAATTGCGTAACAAATGGAAGACACAACATAGTTTTCAAACGCAAAAACTTAAATTTACGCATAGCAATCTAATTTACAAAATTTTCTCAAAACAATTTTTCTTCAGTAAAATTTTCACTACTTCGTATCGCAATCGGCTACCTTCGGAACACTTCGTGTCACCTTCGGGTGCCTTCGGATCACTTCGTGCTACATTCGGACGCGTCGTGTCACATTCGGAACACTTCGTGTCACCAATTCTTCTCATTGATCTTTATAACTTTGCCGAAGAAACCAACTGTCAAGGTATTCTATTTCAGAATATAGCAAAAAATCCAAGATGGCGTCTCTTTGGCAGCTGGCAGCCATTTTCTCAGTATCTCATAAAATTGTCCTCAACAATCTCTACAACTTCCCCGAAGAAACCAACTCTCTAGGTACTCTAATTCAGAAGACAGCAAAAAAAATCCAAAATGGCGTCACTTTGACAGCTGGCAGCATTTTTCTTAAGATCAAAAAAAATTCTCCTGACCAAACCCTAGACCTTCACTAAGAAACCAACTCTCTATCTATTGTCACTCCGGAGGGAGCTAAAATTCGAAAACCACTAAATTTTTCTCTTTGGAGTATTCGGAAGAGGAATCAACGATTTGCCATTAGCGAGAAATGTTATCATCTCTTTCTTATGTTCAATTTAGCTAAAGTCTACATTTTCATTGATTTTGGTGTTTTTCCCACATTTTTTAGTTGAACGCTAGATACACTCGGATCTGATTGTTCCTATATTGACTTTTTATCAGGGTACCCTAAAGGTCTGTTTTTAGCTATGTCCGCCAACTTTGTCAACACTTTCATTTTTTAAACCCCCTATTGCCTCGCCTAATGCTCACACTGAAATAGGTCTGAGTCAGTCACGTATCAACCAATTTCAAAACGGTTTGCTTTCCTGAATTCGTTATGAAATTCTCTATCTGTCTACGTTCTTTGAAAATGTTTTAAATCATTGTTTTTGTTGTTTTGGTGGAGTCAAAGTTGAAATTTCAATATGAAAACTGAAAGTAGGGAAGGGAGGTTGCCGGCATTTTGAAGTACTGTCGGATTACTAATAATTAGCACTAAAAGGTTTCCCTTCAAGCTGCATACGTTCAAGAAGACATTGATGCTTATGTCATAATTCATGAAACAACGCCTAAAATGAGTTTTTCAAGGAGAGGCAGTGGAAGATCGCATTTAAAAAAAAAAGTTCTTCTACAAAACATTTCTGTGACTATAACACAGCATTTGTAGGGTCAGGCGTTTCGAAAAAAAATAAAAGTTCAAAATCGACCCACCCTAATAACTAGGAAAAACATATATTTTTCCGAGTTTCGTACAATATTTTTCATTCCGTGGGTTCAGAAAACTGCTTTTCTGTTTTAAATTAGGACGGAAAGCAGCAGTTTTCCGTTCTAGGAATGAAAATGTCATTTTCAAACCTCGATATCTCAGCCAATTTTGAACCGATTTTGATGAGTCTGGGCTCGTTGGAAAGCTGCTGCGATGTTATTTATTAAAAATAATTTATAGGAGGAGGGGGCAGTGGAGAAAATCTCAAAATTTTGCGTATATATGGCACCTTGTCCCAAAGGGTTTTGTATGGATATTTTGAGTTTGTGGACTTCTTTTTTGGCGTTGAGACTGCGTCACGCCCTCCGCTAACGCTGCATTGAAGCATTGACAATTTCCCTGTGACTTAATTTCTTTGAAATATTCGAAAACACCAAAAAAAGAATAACAAATTTTACCTACGGCCAGACAGGCAGCTTTTCTCCAAGTAATGTTGTTGTCCGTCACAGCTAAAGTAACAGGTTGAAGTACATATGTATGAGGTGAATCGGAGTCTGCCTATGAAAAATTTACCCATCACAGGCAAGTAGAATGTTCAAATATTTTTTTTAAGGGTGATAGCTCTCATTTCAACTAAGCTCTTGACATCGGCACTAGCACTAGTCGTAAAGTTTTGAAAATTATTTTGCAGTAGCGCTTCTGAAAACTCGTAAAATTTGTACACACGAGCTAGTTTTTGAAAGTTATATTGAAGCTATTTATATTAAAATTGAATTTGTTTCGAATACTTATACGCTTTTTAAGAAGAAAATCGTTTGGGAAAACTTTGAGCTTACGTTAAGAATATAATGGTGTTAGCTTTCAACAAAAGTAGTATGTACCACCCAACGTAGCAAGTCAACCTAAAAATGGAACCGATTCTTATTTAAAATTCATGTGAACTGAAATAACAGAGCAAGGACTTACACTAGCTGCAATCTATGAATAACGTGAATATTGTAGTTGTAGAAAATAAACATGTACACGATTAAGATTATGTAACTCTCGGGAGGAGATAGTTTGAAATTTGAATAGGGAGTATAAAGTATTAAGAAATGATTTTTCACAAAGATTTGCCATCTTAGATTATTTAAGGAATTTGAGAAAACAGATATTGTGCTGGGAGGTCATGTGTTTAAAAATTAGGTTGTGAACTATTCAATAGTATGACTTAGCAAATGTTGCTCGTGGAAGAAACTAAGGATCGGAGTGGGTCGACCCACACCTGACATACAGTTTTAGAACGCACAGAAAACTATTTGCTTTTTCTTTCAACAAAACGATTTTCAACTGTGGGTCAGGTGTAGGTCGACCAAGGGACCGTTCATAAATTACGTAACGCAAAAATTGGCTTTTTTGGAGCCTGTCACACTACGCAAGCATGTTAGAACAACTATTGAACAAATGTTAGTGTTTTATGTTTTCTATTGAAATATTGCCTATTACACAGGAAAGGTCTAAGATGGGAAAATCATGAGAAAAACCACACATTTAATCATAAAAATTTCTTACCACTACCATCTGTCACACGTCCTTCCAACACAAATCAGGGTAATTCCGACCGCAATTCGGTGAAAAAAATGTTCCATCCCACAATCGATGCAACGGCGTTCTTTCTTCATTCTAGAGAGGCCCATCCAACTAAGATTTTTCTTAGTTCAGTACAGTAGAGAATATATCTGAAGAAAAAAACCGAAAAAAACATTTAACACGAAAACAAATATATGAAAGTAACACCAGCAAACGTGAGAAAATTCGAAAAACATGAAAAAGGAAAAAGCGCGAAAACCTGAAAACGAGAAAGGCTTTTCGATTCCTTGATGTCTACCGTGGTACAAGTACCTCTTCAAGAAATGCGTATTGTGTGTGACTAACGTACAGACTTCACACATATATCGTCGAAAAATAATTAGAAACATAAACATGTGCAAAAGGAGACACTGCGAAGAGCTCGGTGAAGCTTTCAATGGACCCAACAACTTTTGAGTATTTGTAAGCTTTTTCAAAAATTTTGCGTTACGTAACACATGTTCAGACCGCTCTCCACACTGTCACGCTAGGCACGAGCCCTTCCCCCCCCCCCCCTTGAATCCTATAGATGGGCGCATTCCATTGATATTTTTAGTGAGCATCCTTGGAAGGTAGAAAGTCCGGCGTTGTTTCGTTGATCGGTTCGAATGATGAAAATATATGCGTTGACAGAGTGAGGAATTTATTTGACCATGGATCAATTTGTATAACATCTTTTCATCTTGCTCTAGCCACCGGCCTTTAAAGAATGGAGCTTCAAATGATTTAGCCTTGCAAGTACTCTCTCAATCTGATCACAAGGTTTTAGGTGAAAAGGATTCCTTGTAGTCGAACGGTATTCTAGTCGATTCCTTTCAAGTACTAAGTACAATGTTCGCATACTTGACTGACGTGAGAAGTATTTGCCACATCTAAATATCATGGGCGCACGGTAGCCATGCGCCCGTGACGCAAGTCTCCATACGAACAAAAAATTCAAAATTTTTTTTTCGTAGACTTCGGAACTATATATACAGCTAAGTTTTGACTTTTTTCCCTTGCGTCGTACTTCCCTGAGACTTCGTTTTTCGGATTATACGTAAAATTTTGATTGAAATCGATATTTTACTCATTGAAATCGGTCTAGTGGATTCAGTGGAAAAATTTTTTTTCGACGAAATTTTTTTGCCGAAATTTTTTTTCGCTGAGTATTTTTTTTCGCTGAAAATTTTTTTTCATCGAAATTTTTTTTACTGAAAATGTTTTTCGCTGAAATTTTTTTCCGCTGAATTTTTTTTTCGCTGAAATTGTTTTTCGCTGAAAAATTTTTTTTCGCTGAAAATTTTTTTTCGCTGAAAATTTTTTTCGCCGGAAATTTTTTCTCCAAAATTTGTTTTTTCTTTTCTTCCAAAAGTACTGATATCACAACAAAAACCCTTTTTAAAAGGAAAACGTGACGCAAGTCCTCATCTCTTCTTCCAAAACAACTGATATCAATTTGGGTGACGCTTACAGTTTCGGAACGCAAAAAATTCTTTTGAAATATTTTCATTTTCGATTAAAGAAATGCGTCACAAATGCCGGACGTAATAATTTTTCTGCGCTTTACAAAATACAACCAAAGAACTCTCACCGAAAGTTACATCAAGATTTCTCCTAAAAGTCCTCTATTTACTTTTTCGCTTGTTGGTTATATTTGCAGCTGATTTATGTTAGAATAACATAAACATTTGTTTGGATGTGTGTCAAGAGTATTGACTTTTAAGAATAAATTGCTTGAATATACATTTAACGTCGAAATTTGAAGTGGTATTTGTGTTCAGATCACATAAATATGAACAAAGTGATTAATGAGCATTTAATTCAAATTGTAATCTATTCAATTGCCTATCAACAAACAATAGACGAGACAGCAGTGATCAATAAGTAGAAACAGATCCTCTTGTCGAAAATGTAAATGTACCGAGAATGATGACAATCAATATTGTGGGCAGGCACAGTCACTTCATAAAACTTGCGAATTTTGTTCAGTTGAATTAAGCGAAAATGACATGTGACTGAATCGTTCGAACTTATTTGCGGTCTCGGCTGCCGACACTAGTTGAATGTAACGTAAATTTGAATTCAAAACAAGTTAATTATAATGGGCTTAAGTAGGTGTATAACGTGTAGAATGAAGTGTTGAAAGTGATGTTTTATACCTACCAACCCTTTGAAATTATGCCATTTGAAATGGAAATGTTGCATATTAGGATATTGATTATTTAATGGCTTGAATGAACATGATAAAATAGGAATATTAAGTGTTGCAGAAAAAGCGAAAATATGTTTGTAGAGTGTTTAATATACCACACAGAAGTATATTTTTTAGATATTCGTTTCAAATTACACATCACGGTTAATTTTTTACAAGACTAAACAGCCATAGCCTTGCTTTATCCTATCGAAAGCGTATCTTTTTTCGTTGATGTGATGTGATACACATATCAACATCATGTTAGTGAAGAATCATGTAAAAGGTTCATACTACCTTAGACTCGAAAACTCAACAATATACGAATATTTTGTGACTTCTGTAAAAAAAACATTTTCATTTCGTTAGCTAAATGTATTCCAACGAAAATGCGTCAATCACTGGAAGCTTTAAATATTTAATTGATGAAAGCTTTTAGCCTCGCTGCCAAAGTTTATAAGTTAATATGTTTATTTTTGTGGACACCTTGCGCAAATGTGTTTGTATCGCGTGACTATGAATTTTTAATAAATCATTTCTTTCAAATACTTAATTTGATGATGTAGATAACATAAAGGAAGACAGTAAGAAATTGAGAAGTCAAGCGTATGTGTAAACAAGGGATCTCAGTAACAACAGCAAAATACATTTGCAAGGGACCCGTACGCATCAGATGATCAAAGAGAACACTGCCATGTTAAGCGTAAATGCTGTATCGCAAACCTGAGCTTTGTAAGCTTCTTTTGTTTATGCATACAAATTGAAATCTTCTCGATTGTGCGATACGGCATTTATGCCTAAATTTTGCCTTATGAAATTGCGTCGACATTAAATTTTTCGAATTGTGCGAATAGCCATATAATGACTATTCGCACATTGTGCGAATAGCCATGTAAGGACTATTCGCACATCGACGAAAAGTACTTGCTGAATTTATTTATAATGAATAACATGTTGTCGTAATGTGTAATGAAGAAGAACATTTAAACTATAAAAATACTTGCAAGGTTTTTCCTCTTAGTAGGTGAGCCAATTTCAAATTGGTACTTAGATGGCTAATCAAACCTAGGTGGCCAACAAAACTAGGGAGCTTTTCCTTTTACAAAATGTCACTAAAACCTGGGTAGCTAACAAAACTGGTGAGCTTTTTCCTTTTACAAATTGCCACTAAAACCTAGGTGTATAACGAAGCTAGGGACTTTTATCTTTTACGAAACGTCGCGAAGACCCGGTGGCTAAGAAAGCCAGGATTTTACGCTTTCATGAAGTGCCACAAAATTCTGGGTAGCTAACAAAACTGGTGAGCTTTTTCCTTTTAGACCCGGTGGCTAACAAAGCCAGAATTTTGCGCTTTAATGTAATGCAACAAAAACCTGGGTAGCTAACAAAACTAGGGAGCTTTTTCCTTTTACAAAATATCACAAAAAAGCTATGTGTCTAACAATACTAGGGCGCTTTTCCTTTTACGAAATGCCACAAAACTATGTAGCTGAGAAAACTAGGGAATTTGCGCTTTAATGAAACGCCACAAAAACTTAGGTGGCCAACAAAACTAGGAAGCTTTTCCTGTTACAAAATGTCACAAAAACTGGGTGGCTGACGACGCTAAGTAACTTTTCCTTTTACGAAATGTCACAAAAACCTATGTGGCTAACAAGACTAGGGTGCTTTTCCTTTTGCGAAATGTCACAAAACTATGTAGCTGACAAAACTAGGGAATTTGCGCTTTAATGAAAAGCCACAAAAACCTATAAGGCCAACAAAACTAGGAAGCTTTTCCTTTTACGAAATGCCACAAAACTATGTAGCTGAGAAAACTAGGGAATTTGCGCTTTAATAAAACGCCACAAACACCTAGGTGACTAACAAAACTAGGAAGCTTTTCCTTTTGCAAAATGTCACAAGAACTAGGTGGCTGACGACGACGCCTAGGAATTTTTCCTTATTGCTGAACGGACAATATTGAAAAACCCGTCCGATGCAACAAAAAAAATGTAAGAAAATATACTTCATATAAACTAAAAATTTCCCCCCAATTTACCCCATAGCATAGCAAAAGAAATTTTTTGGGCTGGGGAGAGGCCTCGGATCCATACTTTCATGGGCAAAAATGCTTTGCCTGTTTTCTATACAACATCGCACATAAAAATTTGTCATTTGAAGAATATGCATGAAAAACCATCAAATATCGTGTAGTGTAGCGTCGTGAGTTTGGCCTACACTTAGGACCCTACAGCCCGGATCACTCAACCAATTTTCACTAATTTTTTTTAGTGATTTCTGAAAGTCCATATCTTTCATTCAAAACATTGCAGGGCGATTTCCGTGCTAATTTCGCAGAGATTTAAGTCAAAAAGTTTTCACCGATCTTCAAAAAATCACGTTTTTGACCACTTTTTTGACCGTAACTTCTAATAATTTCGACTGAATGTACACAAATTAAATCCCTATCAGTTTCTTTTACTCGATTTATGTAGAAAAAACACGTTGGGCCCTAGTAGAGACTCAGTTTTAGGGCTTTGGCTGAGTCCAAAAGCGCAAAACCAAAAAAGTTTCTTTCATAGCAAATAAAAATATCGGCAAAAAATTCTATTAAAAGCGATCTGTTAATTTTCTCCAAATTTATTTATGGTCAGTTGTGATAACAAAATTACTTAAATTTATCGAAAATGTTGTGTAGAATATAAAACGAAAATATTATTTCAAATTTTCTGTCATTAATGACGGTCAAACAAATTTTTTTCAATGGAAAATGTCATCAAACATTCATATCTGAGAAAAAAAATTTCTTCACAAGGGCGTAATTGTCGTGGATAAACAATGTTTTCTTCACTACGAGTGGGCCTTTGCACTAATGAGAATGCCTGCATACCAAAATTCACGCTCACTTGAGGTGCTAGTTAGCGGAATACAGCCACTACTACTAGCTAGTTTTATGATTAAGCCAAAAGTTTGAAATATCAAAGCCTTCGACATCGTTTTCAGGTATTGTTGTTCTAAATATTTATAGACCTCATCTTCGATTTTGAGCTCGTTATTTCCAGAAACATTGCCATAAGCGTGCTTCTGAATAAATTTTTCGCCTTTTTTTGACTTCGATGCTTTGGGCACTTCTAGCGGCTTCGTTTGGTCTTTTACATTTCCGGAAATTTTCAAAGCCTCTCTCTTCAGTAATTCGATTTTTTCGTTGTATTTCTCATTTCCAATTCATGTTGCAAACGAGACAGGTGTTGTAGTCCAGGGTCCAACAGAGTACCAATAAGTATTTCATCAGTAATCGGAAACCTGTAGTCAAGTGTGTCTCATTTCATTTACTAACTCCCATTCCGTGAAAGCAAGAGTCAAGCAATCCTTTACGGTACTTGCAACTCTATTGACTGTAGCACGCTGTGAACCGAGGGATCAGCAGCACACTATGTAAACGCATTTTTGTGTAACCTTTTATTGTGTGGTATCGTTCCTTGCAAATCGTTTCCAATGGTCGACTGTCATCGCTGATAAGAGATGACAGCTTCAGTGGCACTCGTTCTGCTGATGTGTATCCTTAACCATCTACTTCGTTGTCGACGAACAAATCTTCAAAAATGGCGTCATCCATTTCGTCGATTTTAGCGAAAATTTCATTTTGAACCTTTCTGTCCTGTTCAATAGAAAATGAATTAACCAATCAGTCAAACATGGGATTAATGTTTTCTTCTGCGTTAACTTAAGTACGCGGATATGCTGCTTACTTAGGGGTCATTCACCATAATGGATTTAGAACCTTTACAAGTTATGCAACATTATTTTGAAATTTGGAGTAAAACTAGAACTACTGAGCTTTGAACGAATTCAGATATGTCTTATTAACTTATTTTTACATAGTCGATGCCATAACATGACTAATGACTACTATCCCTTTTTACACCGCGCGCCCAGCCGATTTCAGTCAATTTCAACCGCCGTCGCTGGTTAAAAATTTAAGTAAGCCGAAGTGAGTCGACGAGCAAGAACAATCGGCCGGTTGCCGCCGCCGCCGACTTTTACAAAACTTTGTACCGTCGCCGCCGACACTTTTGGACCGGCGCACGGGTCTAGCTCAGACCTTTCAAGCAAACAAAAATATGAGAATCGAAAAAGATTTACTCTACAAAAAACCAAAAACCACTTAAACGTCAAACACTTAAGAGTTAAGGCAATATTTACTTAAATACGTTCGAGCCTTTTCGCAACATCAACTCTGCCACATCTTTTCTGTACATATATGCATATGCATATGCTCATTCTTGTTCTTTTATACTCTGTCGTACTATTGGGAGATCACATCTTGGGTGACTTACAAAATGACAAAAAAAAGTTGTAAAATTGTAGTAAATATGCTGTAGAATTGTTGTGTTTGGGATGTCTGAGTTTTATTTATATAGTTTTTATGTTGTGTTTTTGTAGTATAATGTTGTAAAACTGTTGTAACGTTGTTGTATGGGTGTTATGTGAGTTGTGAGATCAATGTTGTAGTTTTGCGTTACACTCGCGCGATTTTAACTTTGGATTTCTTTTGTTCGAAACAAAAGAAACGTCCAAAGTTAAAATCGTGCGGATGTATTAATACAACACTCATATCTTATAAAACATTAACCCAATACTGAACACTTAACACTTAAGCAATTATCTACACGTAAATTTTGTGCATTCGCGTGGAAAATGTTGTCAGGATGTTGTGACGCTGTTGTGTGAGTTATGAAATTAAGATCTTTGTATTATTACTATTATTGTATTATTAACAAAACACTTGAGTATAGCACTCACAACAACATACAACACTTACCTACCTTACACAGCGAATACCAAACACTTACTCAACACCTACACAACGCTTACCCAACTTTTTCATTTACTTAAATCTAATTTGATTAAATTGGAAAAATTTCTTTTGCAACTGATTTCGACTTTGCCATATCCCTTAGGAATGGCTGTAGAATGTGATTTCCCGTCTTATGAAAAAGGCTTTTAAAAAGTTAAAAAAAATGCTCAACTTATAGTGTACTTAATTTCTTCACAAATGTAAATTTAGAATAATATAGTGCTAAGTGAAATCTGACGAGAGATAATAATTTACTTATCAAGGGGAATGTGATTTTTCTGGCAAATATGCAGCGTTCGCTCGAAGGCATGATAAATACAATTTCTAATGTCTAAAGTTTCTCACTGATTTTTATTGTTCAAACAATGGTGGGTAAAGAAAAGACAACTAAAATAACTTTCCACATCTCTGTAACCGGTGTGATTTGATTGTTCGACATCATCTTCATAAAATCTTTTCAAAAACCTTCTTCTTGTTAAAATTTCGTAAATTGAACAAACTTAAACCCAGATCTAGATTCAGACAACAAACAAGCGTAACAATGCAATAAAATAATAACGAGAAAATATAATTGAAACTCTATTACCACCTTGGTTACCACACATAATTATCGCGTAAAATGCTTATAAAGTTAGAGATAAAATTGTTTACAACCCTATAAAAGAAAGGATAAACTGATAAACTTTGTTGTTAAACAACATTTACTTACAATTAATAACATTGGCACACATGCCCTACTGAGCCGCTGGCAAAACAAAGAGCTTATTTAAGTTTTTGTTTATTATTACAAAGCAAAGAATTCAGAAGGACTTTCAGTGAAATGTTGATAATGTCGTTTGAGATGTTGATAAATAGGTAGGTAGTTGCCGAGCTAAAATACCTAGCAAACATACGGGATACGTGTGAAATTATACGTCTGTCTTTTGCTGTGTATAGCCATGTGCGGCATGTAACGACTCAATGTTCATGGTAAATAAAGTTCTCCACGATATTATACGCATACAAAACCATCATCTTGTGAATGCATAAAATTATTTAACTTTGCTATCACAACATTACAGTGCTGTGGGCTTTTTCCTCTGCTCACCCTGATGCGTTATTTGTTATGTGTTATGGCTTTTGTTATTTTCGAGCATATGTTTGACATGAAATGCTTCGATAAACTTGAAATCACAGTGTGTGCGAGAGTACTAAACAAGAGTGTTTGCTGTTTTTTGTGGAGATGATTACAAAATGGTTTCACTAACTTTATCTCCAATTTGCATTTTTGAATTTTCCAAGCGCAAGGAATTTCTATCAAATTTCTTGTTGAGTATTTCTTGTTCGAAGAAGCAGACGTTGCATTTTCCAATACTTTCGTTTGGTAAAACATCGGATCTTAAAATGAGGTTTGAAACAATTTTCCTTTTAACGGAATTGCGTCCTTGTCGCGTATTTCTAACGCTTCTTAAGAAAAATATTGTTCCCAACTTAGCCAAAAGATTTTTTTAGTTCACCTCACATTCACATTCACTCGCAATTTGTCCGGGAAATTAAATGTTTGGAGGAAATTTGCGAGTCAACCACTCGACCTACCAATGTCAAATTTCATCCTATTTCCTAGTTTTCGTCGAGGATGAAATTTGATGCGATTTTAACCACCCGTTCTGGAGATATTTGGAAATGAAGTTATGTCAGTTAGGTAGGAACGAAGGATCCCATATGATTTAAATCTCTGAGTGAGGGACCCCTCGGTTAGGAAATTTTCCTATGAAATTTCCTGAAATTGACAATATTCATTTCCTCCAAAAAGTATCTAAACTTTTATCAATTTTGATGTGTGATAGCTTGTTGAAAGTAAGATGAAATTTGGCCATTTTTGTAGCACTACCTGAAGCGCTGCAAAAAAAGGTAAATTTTACCAAAAATTCCCTAAAACTTCATCGAAAAGTTGTCCAATTTAATAGAGAGTGCCATCGTTAGAAAGATCTTAACTAACTCTGGGAAATAGGATGAAATTTGAAGAAATTTTATACAGCGGCGTCGACTTGTTTACCGTCCATGGGGGGCAAGTAAAATTTTTTAATTTGATTATGTGTATTTGGCAAGCATCCCAAAGTAAGCAATGAAACGGTAGCTAATGTTTGCTTTTATAGCGAAAACTTTTGAAGTAATAGATTCCGAATGAAGCTACGGTATTTGCCGTTTATGTGACGCAAGCGAAGCGAGCGAAAATTTGTATACTTTTGTTATTTAATGCCATTATAGATTTTACAAGAAATATTCTAAAGTCCTAAGATACCCTATAATTTGAATCTCTCAATTTGTGAAACGAGTTTTTTTAAATTATTGGAAACTTTCGAAAAACGAGTCTGTTCTGGCCGTTAGGGTGCAATTCTGAGACATTCTCATGAGAAATTCAGGCTCGTTCCATTAAAAACTCTACAGATATATGCTGCTTGTTGTGGTTTGCAAGTATAGGTTAAACACAACAGGGCCAAAGGCGGCCCAGGTGCTGAACCTCGGTTCACCCACGTAACCTATACATCAAGAAGTGACTTCAAAATGTATGGCTAGAAGTTTGGAATAACACTTCATCGATACAAAATAGAGCTAGGTATTCCAAAATATTAAAAAAAAAAATTTCGGTTCTTGAAAATACGTCAAATGTAAAATGTGAAATGGAGCATTTAATTTTTGAAGCGAAATTATGAGAGAAATGGTATTTCTGAAATTAATCTTAAAGAAAATTTTAATTCCACGACTGGGACCCGAACCCAGAATCTTCACCTTTCCCAGTCGTGGAGTTAAAATTTTCTTTCAGATTTAGTTTCGGAAATACTATTTCGCTTCTAAAATGGATTGCTAAACCTGTAGGATGAAATATGCCTTGAATGTGCCATTTCTGGTCAGAATGTGATTAAATTTACCTTCCGTTTAATTTGTTGTGTTTATTGCTCTCGTCATGGGGTACATTTGCCCCCCCCCGTGCTCCCTATACTCTGCGCCGCTGATTTAATACTAATAATGGAGAAGAAAATTTGCAAAAAAAAGTGCTAAAAATGCCAAATTTGTCCTAAATTTCATCAAAAAGTGGTCAAATCTCAACAAAATGAGGCTTCTTTAGAAAGATCTTGTTAAATTCTATCAAACTGCATAAAATTTGAGGAAATTTGGCGTCAGCCTTAAGGACTATAGGTGACTATTAGTAGAAAAGCACCAAATGCGCTACAAAAAATGAAGTAAATCAACGAAAATTTCCTATACCTCTATATTTCGTCAAAATTCAAGTTTATTGAAAAGCTCACGTCAACGAATCTAACTATATGAAATTTGAGAAAATATGAAAAGCCACAATAGACAAAAACTGCAAAAACGCGATAGAAACGTCAATTTTTGTAATTTCTCGCTTTTTATCAATTTTCTCTACTTTCATTTCGTCGAAAAGTATCGAAATATTTAAAGGGCTAGCTGGAAAGGTCTTGACCAGATTTAGAAAAGGATGAAATTTGGAGCTTGATGGTAAGATTTGAAGCGCTGCAAAAATTGGTTAAATTAGCAGAAAATTTACTCTCAAGCGTCATCAAAAAATAGTTCAATTTCAACAAATTATGGCTATTCAGAATTATCAAACTGGATGATCTTAGGAGAAATTAGAAGTCAACTAGCAAAAATAATTCCAAGAAAGCACTAAAATTAGTATAATGATGTAAAATTTACTAAAACTTCACGTGTCCAACTTCAGCAAGAACGATGTAATCATACACTTCTTGACAAAACATATCTAACTGCATGTTTGAAGAAATGTGAAGTCGACGAACGGCGAAAACTACAGAATAGCACTAAAAGTTACGATTTTCAACGTCCCACTTTCCTTACTTTTTATGAAAAACCATTGCATTCATTTTGTCTACGAGTTATGCCAGAATTAACTGTATGTAATGTAGAACGTTTTGTTGAAAAAAAATGTTGAAATCTAGGAAAATTATTCATGATAAAATTTGGATCTATTGAGTTAACACACTGGCAAGAACATTAACAATTTAAGGATTATTTGCGAAGTTATTACAAAAAGACGCTTTGAAGGTCTTGTGAAAAAGCCAGATTCTAGGTACTGACTTGGTTCTTGCGCGTCCTGATACCTTGATACGGTCTGATTTACCAAAAGTTTGGTATTATTTAGAAATAAAACCGATGAAGTGATGCAAATAAAAACAGCAAACAGCAAGCATTATTGGAAAAATAAAACAGCAAGCACTGTTGGAAAAATTTTTGTTTTATCTTTCGAACAGTGATTGCTGTTTGCTGTTTTGTTGCTTTTAGTTGCATCACTTCATCGGTTTTGTTGCCAAATAATAACAAACTTTTATTAAATCAGACCGTATAAAGGTATCTGGACACGCGCGTCTGTGGCAAGATTCTGTTTTGTCTGCCATGATGTCTACAGATTTGTAGAAATAAATTTGCGAAAGATTACCCCATACAACACCAACCTAAAACCAAGAGAAAAACCAACAAAACAACAAAAAGCTCATTCAATTTATTGAGTATTCTACCATGTCAGTTATAATAAACGTAACTGTTCGATCGGGTGAGGTGACTTCAAATTTATTTGCTCTCAAAAGTCAGCTGTACTTTTTCAATGTTTTTTTTTGTATTGGCAAAACTGCGAAACGGCCAAAATTTGACAGCTGATAAAAAAGCACGAGATTGTTAACTTTTAGTTTACTAGAGATAATGAAAACTTATGAATGCATAAATTTTTTAAACAAAGTGAATGAAGTTTCGAACACTTATTTCTTAAAATTTATATATTTTAACACAGACTAAAAAACGTTATAAATTTAAGAAAACTCAAGTTTTTTCATTAATTTCCCGCACCTCCCTGTAGAAGTTAGCACATGTTTCCGGGTCTTTCATATTTTAAATGTTCAAAGACTATAAGAATACGTACTAACGTAACTAACGTACTAAGGGCCGCCATTATCTGACTTTTGATTAGTATCTAATTTGACTTCATATTTCAAACAACCTGTAACCCTAATAAAACTTCACAAAAAAGGTGAGTGGTCGCTAACATCTCTTTTTAGAACAAAACTTGCAGGAGTGGGAATGTCATAAATTTCTGGAATGGGATCCTCTTACATTGAAGTTACATATCTCTCCGGTGGAAATCTCATGATTGAGCTACCATTCAACATTGAATCAACAGGAAGCGAAATAAAATCGTCACATTTTTTCTGTTGTCATAGCAGACGTTTTTTACTATTTCCATAGTAATTAAAAAAGCTTTTCAATTTCCTCATTAAAATACGATAAATCATTGAGAAGTTATTTGTAAATTGTTTTCCTATGTTTATCACATCAGTTAAATTGATTGAAATAACTTCTGATAACATTTTACCGTCACTTAATATCGTTACCAAACCTTCATTCTTTACACGAAACATTGGCAATACGTGAAACTTGGTATATGTATTCCGTATTACCTAATTGAGTTACGTCGGTTCTTGGAACTATTGAATGGTACTAATGTCGATAGGTGTCTCGATTAATAATTTTTCGCTATTGAAAGCGTCCATAAGCTGATTAAATTGTTGGTTCAATGCATGTAAGAAAAAGAACAACCTTGTTTGTGTACACCCTAGCGGAAGTAGTCATGGTTCATTTGGACGTCATGCCGTCGTAAAAAAAATACTCATCTTTATGATGTTACACCTAGATTTTATGGGTGATGCTGCAAAAGCCAGGGCATGGAAAAACGTTTGGGACCCCATAAAAATGTCCTATCGAAAAATTTTCCTAACTTTTAGATTTGTTCGGAAATGACGTTTATCTATTTTCACACCCAAAAATTTTCCTCAGTTTGTCCTATTTCTCAAAGTCCTTTTTTACTTAATATTTACTACGTATATTGACGTTACTCTCGGAAAAAAAGTGTGACTAAATGCATCTAGAGCCCACTTTTTCTAGAGTGTAATAGTTATTTATGCAACTAGTTGCGATGTGAAGTTGTCAAACGAGCGAAGCGAGTTGGATAACCACATCGTGTGACCCAATTTCGCAACGTGTTTCATACAAGACTTTATGCAACAACTTGTGAAACGTGAACTTTTGAATGAGTGATAAGAAGTTCACTATTGACAAAAAGTTAATTTTTATCACGCAAGTCAATTATAAAGAGTTAATTTTTATCACTAGTGACAAAAAGTAACTTCTTATCACCCAAATGAGTGACAAAAAGTTACTTTTTGTCACTAGTGATAAAAAGTAAAACCAATTATAAAACGACCTCTCTAACGTGAGCGAAACGATGCATGAAAAAGTTCACTTTTCACAACGGCGTTGCATAATAGAAATTTTCCTACCTAGTTTTGTAACAAAGGTTTTTTCAGCATTAGTCCTAAATAGTGTTCACTGTGTAGGACACTATTTAGGACGTGTGCTGAAAAACTCTAGTTACAAAACGTGGTAGGAACAACGTTTTCTGCAATTCAATGCCGAAATAGACAAAACCAAACAATAAAATTTCTATTTCGATCACAATTTCCTTTTCATTGCATTTTTAATTTGAGTGCTGGAAATCTTTTCCATACTCACTCAAATCTGAGTGCGGAAAAGTTGACCTTTTCCGCACTCAAGGCAGTATTGAAAATTGTCGTATTTCGACATTGAATTGCGTAAAGTACTATTCCCTGACTATGACCTGACTTATGCAGCGCAGCTATTTCAAAGATTTGGATGGTACTCTACACGAATTAGGAAAACAAAAATTAGGAATATAAAAAATTAGGAAAAAAAATAGGAAACCGAAAATTAGGAAAAAAAATTATTTACCAAAAATAAGGAAAAACAAAAATCAGGAAAAACTAAAATTAGGAAAAACCAAAATTACGAAACAGGCAAAAGAAGAAAAAAATTTTTGAGAGAATGCGCCGCAGGCCGTGATAAATCCTGGAAAATAAAAAAGCATGGTTGAGGGGTCTCAGCCCGCGCGTAGGGGAGTCAAGGGGGAATATCCCCCCTTGTGTGGTCTAAGGGGCAGAGCCCCTAGCGGAGTTTGGGGCAGAGCCCCCTGCATACCAAAAATAAGATTGCGACCTCCTTACGAATTGAAAACTTTGATGTTTTTCCTGATTTATTGCCTTCCTGATTTTCGTTATTCCAAGTTTTGGTTTTTCCTAACTTCTTTTTTCCTAACTTTGGTTTTTCTTGATTTTTGTTTTTCCTTATTTTAGGTTCCTGATTTTCGTTTCCTGATTTTCATTTCCTGATTTTTCGTTCCTGATTCCTTGATTCCTGATGTTTGCTTTCCTAATTCACGTGGACATTCGATTTGGATATATCATGTAATAATATTTACATAGCAGCGAAAGCGGTAGCTAGGATCAGCTTTTCGTTTTCCCTAAATTTGGGCCGCCTCAAACACTTCTTGACCAGGATTCACTGGTGAAACGCGAAAAACACTATCGGCTCACAGGTCTCATGTGTTGTGAAAAAGCATAACCTTCAAAAGTTTAAATATTTTACGACACGACCCCTACATACGGTCGTAGAAATATGATAACGATTTAATATATCGCAGCAATCAAATAGCTTTTATATGCCTTCGAGTGTATAAACACTACATTATTATTTTGCTTGAAAAGAAGAAACTCGGCCATAAACTTTTCCGTCATCAAAATAAAAATGATATGAAGATAAATAAAATAATCTTCTATCAAATTATTTTTCACCATATCTCCGATTCACGCGTTATTCCTTGTATATGAACTGTGATAATATTTTCGAATATATTTTTTTATCCCTAAAATAATCCACGAATTTATCCGAGCAAATCTTTTTCTTCAATTTTCATTCATACCCACAAATAATTCGGAACGTTTTTTCTATCTCAATTTTATGGATTCGAAACACCCCGAAGACCGTATGGATTTTTATATATTTTGGACCGTATTACCTTTTCCGTTTTTATCTGCAAAATAACATCACAACTGAAATTGGATAATATCAATAAGAAAATCAAAATCCTAATTTATTTCACTTTTAAAATCGAGTTTAAGTTTACGCTTAAGTAAATGTTGTTTTGATCCTGTTACGAAGACTGTGTTTGAGTTTTATTCTTCGGGCAAATATTAAATCTGATGGAACATAAAAGCCGGATTGAAAATAGATCTAAAAAAATCGGTCATTTGCATACAAATTACCTTTTTATTAGACTTTTTTTTGAATAATTTTCCGAACTTTTGTTGTAGTTGTACCTTGCTTTTAAACATCTCTGTGAGATCAAGAAGTGAGTTTCGTTTGTTTCCTTTTTTTCATACGAATAAGTAGTTCTCTTGGTATGTTTGGAAATTCTATGTCGTCAGCCGCCTGGAATTTGAGTCGGCTTATGAAGGCCTAAATTTTCATTTCTATTATTGAATCTACTATGCAATGTCTAAAAGTTAGATCCGTTGATGTAGCCATTGGGAGTTTATTTTCATTGTAGATTATGATTTTGAGGAGCTGCTTGACTGGTAGAAGTCAGAAAGTAGTAGCTAGTGGATCTCATTCAGGTTTTTGCAATGTTGTGGCTGGGATTCCACAAGGTTCGGGCCTCTGTTGTTTTTGATCTTCATAAATGATCTGCCGCAGGTTGTGAAGCATTCTCAGATCCATCTTTTTACAGACGATGTTGTTTTTGATCTTCATAAATGATCTGCCGCAGGTTGTGAAGCATTCTCAGATCCATCTTTTTACAGACGATGTCCAATTGTATATGGGAATTCGAAAGGACCGTTTTCGGGAAGACATTGAGAGGATGTCTCAAGACTTTAGTTCGATTTCCTTCTGGGCTGGAGCAAATGGTCTCCTGCTCAATGCACAGAAGACAGTGGCGGTTAGGTTCTCGACTACAAGGTTGCCGAATGATTTTCCAGAGTTGCGGCTTAATGGTGTTGCGAGCGGTTAATCGGACTCTGTTAGGGATCTCGGGATAATGATCGATGATCAGTTGAATTGGCGGTCGCACGCTCAGCATGTGTTCGCGAAAGTTTTCGCTGGCCTGTGTCGCCTGTGGCCGCGCGCGCGTTACCTTCCACGAGCCACTAAGCTTTTGCTGGTGAAATCTCTCCTTCTGCCTCACTTTAGCTACTGCCCCCAGGTCTTGGACAGGCTTCAATCATCAACGAAAGAGGTTTTGCTGAAATCGTTTAAACCCTGCGTTAGATTCGTTTGCGGTTTTGGCCGCTATGAATCCACGTCGGATAATATTGACGTTTTGCTAGGGTGTGACCTTTTCAGTTATTTTGACTACCTATCTAGCGTGATGTTGCACAAAACAGTTTTTACAAAAGAGCCTGAGTACTTGTACGAGCTTTTAACCCCTGCTTCCAATGGGAAGATTTTCAATATGCTTCTGCCTAGAGTTGGGTCCGATGTTTTGTCTAGATCGTTTTTTGTCAGCGGAGTTTCGATTTATAATTCATTACCTCCTCAGATTAAGAGGAAACCGACGACGTTAACTGGTTTTAAAATCACATGTAGGGACTACTTCAGTGCTAAGGGCTCTCTGACTAATTATCGCCTTATTACCTCAACGCTGATTAATAGACAACCGTGTTACTTGTGGTTCCGATCCCTAAGCTGTCATTATTTGCATCTCAACATTTTGACCATTTATTATCCCAATTTTATTGATACAAATTTTTTGATCTTAACTTCATTTCTGTAACTGACTGTGATCATTATTGCTATTGTTCTCGCATTGTTTTGAACGGTATTGTATGCAACTCAAAAGGCCGAAAGGCCTTACACATATTTTACAATAAATACTTGATTGATTGATTGATTGAACTGGAACAGGCAGTTACACAACCAAATCAAAATGTCTCTCTATATGTTACCGTACCGTGTTACCTAGCAGTGAAAACATAGGAATGAGCTTGGGTCGCCTATCGGGTGATGAAATCCGACTTTTGGAGCGAAGTCCAATGAACACTGCACATTGTAAATAGACAAGAAATTTTTCAGATTTCTTTATTTTTAGTCGATGCGGCGCAAAATAGCCAAATATTTACGTATTTTTTTTTTTAAATTTTCAATGTTTTTATTTAAGCGAAAAAAAGACTGCTCACAATGGCGCAGCCAGTAAAAAAACGATCTTTTCAACAACAAATTACAATAAATAAATTTCATCTATTCTACTTTTCCCTAATGTTGCCAGGATGCATGCCGCATTGCCTCTTTGAATTGCAACTGAATTTTTTTTTATATTTTCAGGTACGTACGTTGTTTTGTGCTTATTTCGAAAAACCTTTTAATGGTAAGTATTAGTCCTAACTAGTGTTACAAAAATATGTTTTCAAACTGCCTACGCGTCCCTAATAGGCAGCATGAAAAACTTGATACACAACGCGGGGAAGATTTTCGGCCCACTCCCTTGTTGCTCAGCCCAGCAATTCATAATTTATCGTTTGTTTTCTGCTTTAGGAGCGAAACTAGTAAGAGTCGAATTACAATTATTCCAACACAAGTAGCTGTTCACAAGTGACGTCAAGCTTTTTTTCTGTATTTCTGACGACCCCCCCCCCCTCTCATTCAGTTTGGGCTAAATATGACCCATATTGCTATAGACCGTCACGTTTTGCTAGACCTTTCTCCCCCAAGAGCGTCACGTCATTTGTGAACAGCCCCGAATGCTTTCGTCGATAAGCAACCATGAGGTTGGACCATTATCGTTAAAATGAATTCCTAAATGCGCCTATATTTTAGCTACATATAGGGCATAGGGTTTCATCTGATGTTTATTATATCTATGACTTGAGATAAACTCAGTTATCTGATCTCAGAATTCATCGTGCATGGGTGATGTAATACATTTTAGTCTGCTTCATGCTGACCATAATCTATACGCGCTAATGGAAAACTTACGTTGTAATCTGATTAATCGGGGAACTGAATCTGATTGTGAATAACATCAAAAGATCTTCGATTGGTATTTTTTTGATCAAAAATCCTGAAGTAGGAGGCTCTGCACTATTCTCAAACAGAAGTACCCAAAAAACTGCTTTTCCTTCTCGTATCTCGTAATTGGACATAAGTGTGTTCGAATTTTGCTCACCAAACAGTCTGCCCTGCTAACTTAAGTTGAAAGCTCAGAGGTTTTAATTTCATTGCAAAATGTATGAAAACTCGAAAGCTTTCATTTTGACATACAATGTTATAAGTTAACAGGGCAGCGGTCATGTCGTTACTTTTTATGTAAAGAATCGGACTTAAGTATTTTCGAAAGCTCTCCGCTACGCGTCGCACCCTATGTTGCAAATCGCCAATATACCGGTGTGCAGTATTTGGGGTTTAGTTGGTTGCGTTTTATGGACGTAATCTAAAAAACTCCCATGGGTGTGGCTCAAGGGGTATTTGAGATACTTAACATGAAATTGTCGTGATTTATCATATAATAATTAATGTACCTAAGTGAGACAAACCGATCATGCTATTAATTGTCCCTTGATGTCTATTCCTATTCAACTGAACAACAGCAGCGGACATAAAAAAGTTACGTAGAATACATTATACAGTGGCGGTCAATAAAGAAGTTATTTATACGAGTCATATTGTTAGATGCAGTAAAGTATCGGACGGCCCCAAAACTAACAAAAACTTTGTTTTTTATGGAAAAGATTTACTAACGCATAGTGGCATCTTTCCTGATTCCAGAAAGCACCCACACATAAAAATCGGTAGAAAAATGGGGGAGAAATGGTAAAATGACGGGATCGGACATAGTCCTGTATATGAGCGCCATCTATATTTTTTTTGAGTTATTATTTTTAAACGTTAGAGAAAAGATCAAGGAATAATTTGAGCCCTTACTCGATAAAATCGGCTGAAAAATGGATTTTTGGGAGCGATTTGTAGTTTTAGCCGCCATCTTGGGTTGGCGGCGCGGCGCGGCGGCGGCTTATGCACTTGAAAACATCGGAAAAGCTTATGTCGAGGGTCCATTCTATCAGGAAATGCAATAAAATCAATTTCGGCACGCAAAGCGAGCGAGATATCCTTTTTGCGACACAGTTAAATCCACTATTAAAGGAAAATCCCTTGAATTGGAATTTCGGTTCTAATATTCTATACTTGTTAGTTTGTTTTCTGTATAAGTACAAAATTACATATTGAAATTAATAATAATAGTAACTCCTTAATTGTACATAGAAGGCCACGTGGCCTCATTTACAAAAATATGCTTCGAAATTTTAAGTAATAAATAGAAAAAAATAAGTAAAGATGGATTAGCGTATGCACAGGTGAGACAAAAAAACTGTATTATGAGCCAAAAACGCTCCAACTTATCGTGTCCTCCGCCCAATGAAGTCGGTGCATGCAACCCTGAATTCATCTATGGTACGCAACCTTTAATGGCTATCAGGAGTGCATTGTATTTCACTATCAAACAGACTTTGAGAAAGAATTCCGGTACGATGAAATTGAGCGACCTGGTATGACTTTTTTGTACAGATACTCAGGGATCCCCTCTGTATAATTTTGTGAAGGAAAAATAGAAAGATAATCAATGATACCACATCCAAGTAGCCTGTTACGGTAGTCTTCCAAACACCCCCTCCGTTTCAGACTATACGCGAATCTGAAGGAAACATTTTTACAGAGTTTTTTATATGTTTCATCTAGCAGTAAGTAAAATGCGGTAGTAGGAGCGTTTCGACCAGATTCAGTTTACGGCGCGTGGGATCAGAGTGAACGTAAGCCAGAGTACACTTTCGACGCAATAAAGTCGCAGTTAGCACTTCCACGATAGATCACTATTCATTTTCAAGCCTACATTAGTGACTGTATCGCTGAGGGTAAGAGACAGACTTTTTAGGATAAAGCTCAGTGGGTCAATAATGGACGACTTGTGCTCATCGAACATTATCGCCTGCGTTTTTCCCACATTCATCAGTAGAGCGTTCTTGCACGACCAACTCCCTACTAAAGCAAGATCTTTAATGGTTTTTATTACGGAGGTCAACAAAGAATTGGCATCTCGCTTTGAGCAGACGTAATGTTGGAAGTCATCCGCATACATATGCGGCTTTGTGTTTTGCAGAACACCGGGTAGGTCGTTCGCAAATAGGATAAATGGCAGCGGCGATAGGGTCGATCCTTGTGGCACATCGTTAAAGACTAGTAGTAGTGAGGAAGTATGGTCGCCTATTTGGAATTTGATTATAGACGTATGTAACATCCGGTAGAAAAAATGGGAGAGAGATCTTGACAAATCTTAGCGAAACTCCATCTAAGCCAGAAACGTTTGATTCGATCTCATAGATTGATCGTATCACCTCTTCATCTCTAACCGATCTAAACGAGTAATGACTACCGTTAGCAGTAGTCTCAGGAAGCGGCACATCATGACTCATTTCTCTCTTTAGGATACTTACTTCACGTTAAAAAAATTTCCCCGGCCAGGTGGTTGTAGTCATCCGCCGTGAACTTAGGTGCCGCTGAGCTTTTCGTTCTTTCACATTACGCCACAGTTTCCTTGAGCCCAGCGATGGTTCTAATCTCGGCCGACAATACTTAGCCAGTACGTTACCACTGAGCTAACCCGTTTACGACCCGTGACGACCAATTTACTATTGCAATGCACTGAGCAGTAAGGACTTGCGTCACAATCAAACTTAATCTTTTCGAACATTTTCTGTTCGAATTTTCTAAATTTTTCAATAGTTTGGTAATGTTCTGATTAGCTGAATTGCTGTAATTTTTTTAAACCAACAACAGTCGCACAATTTCAATTCCATTACGAATAACAACTTATGTTAACAGATTTATTCTCTTTAACTTAATAAATGTTATAAATGTTGAAATTGCGATTACACTTCAATATTAATAAGATCACAGATCGCACATAATGCTTGTACGCTTTCATAATTTACTCAGAAAATGTAATTTTTCACATAAGTCTTTCAAGCATATATTTAAACTAAAAAACGTCACGATAAATTACTTTAAGCTTATGAATAATTTATGGAATGGTGGACGATTTTATTTCAAAGATAAATGTTGAATGCAAAAACTGCAAAGTTATAACTTCACCGATTACAATTTCTTAGTGGATTGAAAAAAAGAGAAAAAATGACATACCAGAAAGTATTTTCACGGTGATATTATGGTAGGTTTATGTGTAGAATATCATTATTTTCTGTATGAGAAGTAAGTGGGCTCGAAACAATTACCATGAAAAATGGAGACACCTGAAAAATACTAAATTATTTAAATGTTTTTCCTCGGTAAATGCGTTATTACCTCGTCGCAAGCGACTCGGAAAATGCATTTATGAAGCATCAACAATGGTCCATGGCTATTTTGACAAGTTAATTTTAACAGACGTAAAACGTAATTGTAAGCAATAAATTATTCTACGGCATACCTTCAAAACGTACCGTTCTTTTTATTTTGTTGTTTTTCTTTAAAAAAAAATTACAAAATTTTAGCCCCATTTGACAGCCGCAAACGAACTGACGGTCACTTTTGTCGAAATAGCCATGGTCCATTCAACATGTAAAAAATTGTGCGAAAGTTTGCAATACAACAAACTTTCTACAAGTCAAAACAAAAATTTGGAAACCCAAACGTAATGTACTATTACATTTGCCTCATATTGCAAAAACTACTTTTAATCGATTTCTAAATAGGCAAAAAACTAAATAAGCAGCACACTCAAGCGTGTGTAAACAAAGTATGTAAAATGAAAACTAAAACATTTCCTCCTAGTAGGGACAAAGTAGGACATTTATACCCTAGGGAAACAAACTTGTTTACTTGGTTGTGTGTATGATATAAATTGACCGTTGTAGGCTGAGCGTTGACAAGAGTGTGGTAGGTGTCTAACATACAATATTTTGTGTTTGTTTCGTTTATTTCTGATCAGTTTTAGACTAATTTTGCTGTTTTTTTCTGTTTTTCGTGAGTTGAAATATAGAATCTGTAGCGTCAATATCAGCTTGTGGTGATTAGATATAAAATATAGATTGCCAGAAATAGGAAAAGACATCGACGCACATAGTTCACAGATCCACCAATATAGTCCTAGCATATTTAGTACTCGGTTTGCCCGCGCGAGCAATTAATGTAAATTAGATTTAAGTTTAGAGAAATATATTCATTCGTTTGTTAACTTTGTTACAAGAGACACGCAGTTTATTCCACCAGCGCCATACATTAAACCATAGAATCCATGATACGGGTTCCTTTACGGTCATGGCAAAACAAATATGAACTTTTTAATTCTGCGATGTTAAAAACCTGCGCAAAAGTACAATGCTCATATTTATTTGAAAGAGACACACATTGTGCAAATAGTTTCTTCTATATATTGTTGGCTATTTGCACATTGTGCAAATGGTCTCTACTATTTGTACTATATGCAAGGAGTCTTTTCGTATTTATTTTGCCATGACATTCGATTTCCCTAAACTATCAAAAGAAGAAGCTAACACAGAATCTGTAGGAGAACATAATCTGCGAGTCTTTTAGTCGTTATTCTATTGTTCACTTGAACACTCAGACTCGGCCCCCTAGATACGGGGCACAACTTTACGTGTTTCATTTGCTACAAACAAGCGTACGCGCTGAGATATACCACACTTCAAGGAAGGAATGTTATTAATCAAACTCGTTCGTGACTGTTTACTCAAACGAGGCTATTTTTATTCTAGAGCTTTCTATTCTGGTTAAAATATCAGTTGTCAAAGCTTGTTGCTTGTGCTATTCAAACATCAATAGAAATTCACATAAAAGATTGTGCTAATTATCATATGACAACGTGTATCCTCCAAACCAACAATGACTTCTGCAACGTAACGAGACTTACCTATAAAAATAGACACAACAGACACTCTTTTGAAAAACATAAATCTTCTCAAAATTTCTGTTCAAGTTAGACATAAAACTGTTGTTTTTCCAAGAAGAATTGTTCAGATGAAATAAATGTCGATTTTTTGTGGAATTTCGCGAGCATACGCTAATTTTATTATTTTCAAGAGATGTTTTATTAGCACTCATTTTGTATGAGTTAACTCGTAAATAAACTTTTCTGCCCCGTACACGAGCAAAGTTTTATTGTTATTGCTAATTGGACGAATCTCCTATTTAGAAGATTCACAAACATTTTTATGGACTTGAGAGTGGATGAAAATCAATGGTTCGTCAAGCAAAAATAAATTAGAGAAAATTAGTGAAAAATTTGAAACCCCAGGTACTTCGAGGATTTCAGATTTATCCGCTAATCTGATCATTACCAAGTAGATTAGAGATGAGCGGGCACCACGTTTTTGCTGCCTGTGCCCGCAATACCCTAGCCCAAAATTTAAAAAAAATTGCCCGCGCCGAAACGTGCTCTGCCCGGTCTATTACCTATCGGGCATGGGCGTAATTTCAAATTCCCTCCCGCTCGTTCATCTCTGAAGCATAATGATCTGCTGGATGATGAACGCCTCGTTAAGTGAACCTCTGGGAACCTAAAAAATTGAGCTAGAAACTATTTTCCTAATTTGTCTCTGCTAGTTGCATACATGACTTTATGCGTTGTATAAGAGATCTTCACGAACTTTTATACGATTTACCATGTAAAGTATTACGTCACATAGGTTAAATTTGAAAAGTAATACGTGTAGTTATTGTCATCACATATTCCTTGTATAATTTTCACACCAATTCTAACGCAATCTTCGCTTTCGGTTAAAATGTTTGTTTTTGACACAATTTCATATGCTAAACGAGAAATTTTCATATTTTACTTCGACAGTTCTTTGATGAAATGCGCAAATTTCCCTCCTAGGACCTGCATGAAATATGAGTCTTTTGCGGGTCTATTCCAACTGTCAAAAAGACGTTTGAAACGTCAAACCAAAAAAATTTTGGGAATATTTAAAACCTGTTTATTTTTCCTCAATTCTTTTAATTAAAGAAAAATAAACAGGTTTTGGATATTTCAAAAATTGTTTGTTGTTTGACGTTTAAAACGTCACTTTGACAGTTGGAATAGACCGGGTTTTGCTTCCAGTGGCATGACAGACTTTTGTTTTGATCTTCGCAAGAAATACTCAACGTGAAGTTAGCTTCAGTTGCGACTGAAGCTAACTTCATTGCAAACAAATTCAGCTGATTTTATTCATAAATTCACCAAAGTCAGCTGACTTCATTGAAAAGTTTAAAAATCAGCTGATTTTTTTGCAATGAAGTTAGCTCCAATCGTAACTGCAGCTAACTTCATGTTGAGTATTACTTGCTACTTGTTGAGTATTACTAGATCGAAACAAAAGACTGTCACGCCCCTGGGATATTCCGAAAAAAAATTTTTTGTTTGACGTTTAAAACGTCACTTTGACATTTGGAATAGACCGGGTTTTGCTTCCAACAGACTCATATGTAATATTATTGAACGTGCATCACTCATCATACCGATGCTAAGAGAACATTTTTTACATTTCTGGCACGCTCGACTACCTATTCTGATAGAAAATAAATGACTGAAAAATAATTTATTTTATGTTTCTTCATTTATTGCATGGCATAAATTTAAGCATTAAATAATTATTTCCCACAGTAAAAATAAATTATATTTTCATAAATCGTATAAACTGAGCCGCATTAAAAGCTTAACAGTGTTAACGGCAACAGAAATGGTTTTGAAAAATTGCTCACCACTTTACACACATTTATGCCTTTAACACGTAATTCATCTTAATTCCCTTAAAAGACTTTTCACTAATATTTTTCATAATTTTCAGAAAAAATATAGTATCTCCTTGACTGTCAGGCAAGATGACAAATATATTTTGTGCCACGTTAATATTGTCATATGTCTTACCAACTTTCAACAATGTTTATGACGTTGTAACGTAAAATTGGTATTACCATTTGTTTTCAACGAAAGTGGAAAATTCTTTCTATTCGGATATTTTTGTTAAACGGATGACGAGTACTTCACTCCAACGTTGAAGTGATATTTCTTGCCTGTATCAAACTTAAACATATATGTGAAAATCGATTGCCAACATAACATTCCTATTTTACATGACTTGTCAAACGAATAAAGCGATTTTTTTACTTGAACAGATAAATCACTTGATGGCGCTCGGTGTTATAATTGACCACTTATGTTCCTCAAAGTGGGGATAAAATGGATATGTTTTAGTCGAGTTTCATTCAAACTGAGAGGAAAATAATCTTTAGATTATATCGAATCTACTATACTAGAAGTTATACCCTAGTTGACAAGAAATTTCAAATGAAAACGAGTCTGAAGGTACGACAAGAATGTGATAAGCCAAGTGATTTCAGAGCGAAAGTGGTGAAAAATATTTCTATAACAAAACAGGGAATCAAAATTGGAAAGCTGATAGCGATAGCGGTAAAACTCAGAATTTTTTTTTCAAAATATTTATTTTGGTGGAAACCTCAATGTTTGTAAAAAGTATAGGATGATAATTGGACCCGTACGAAGTACAAAGGTCCTATATGTTTTCTATTTTATTTTATTGTAACATGGGGTAAATCAAGGTGTCACAGGATACATTCATTATCGTCTAGAGATGACGAATAAGCAAAAAAATGTACGTCCGTCGGTCCGACCGTCTCCAATTTTTCTCTAAACCGATCCCCCTAAACCTTTTTTTCCTTGAAAGACACATGCCTCCCATGATTCAAGTTCAAAGATGAGCAAAATCGGCCAAGTAGTTCCGAAGATATGGTTGAAGAAGTTGAGGTCGAACATGGATTTTCGAGCGAGCGTCCGTCTGTGAAACTTTTTCGCAAATATCTCGGCAAGTAGAGCACGAAAATCGTTCATTTTGGTGTCAAATTGAAGCATTTGATCTCAGAAAAGTGGAAATCGGGTCAAAGGTCTGGGCAATGGGTTCAATGGAATGGACGAAATTGAGTTTCTTAGTTTGAGTTCTTGAGTTTCATGGAAAAATGCCACAATCCTGGGATATGACCACTTCTAGAATTGGGAGGGATGATCCATATCTCTAGAAATATAAGAGGTAGAAAGTTGCTTCCAAAAGCAAAGTTGTAGAGAATAAAATTTTAGCGAACACATGTCTCAGGATTTTGGGTAAAAATTCCACAATCCTGGGATATGACCACTTCTAGAATTGGGAGGGATGATCCATATCTGCAGAACTATAAGAGGTAGAAAGTTGCTTCCAAAATCAAAGTTGTAGAGAATAAAATTTTGGAGAACAGGTGCTTCAGGGTTTCATGGAAAAATTACCCAATGCTGGTATTTGACTATTTTTAGAACCGGCCGGTATGAGCCATATCTCTAGAACTATGAAAGTTAGAAAGTTGTTTCCAAAGACAAAGTTGTAGAGAATAACATTTTAGAGAATTCCTGTTTCAGGGTTTTAAGGAAAAGTGACCTAATCCCGGGATTCACTTCTAGTCACTTCTAGAATTGGGAGGGATGACGCATATGTCTAGAACTATCAGCTAGAAATTTGCTTCAAACTTGGTGAGAATTATATTTTAGAGAAAATAGTTCTAGGATTTCTTTGAGAAACTACGCTGGTCCTTTTTGTGATATGGTGCAGGGTAGAACATTTCGATCATCAAAATCAATGGTCTCAGGAGTACTTCGGCCTTTACTTGGGCAATTTCTATCGATCTTTCAAATTCTTATACTTATAAAAGAACATAAAACATTGGATTGTTTGCTCATTTCTATATTTAGATATGTTTGAGTCTATTTCCCACATCTATTCTGATACGTACGGGTCTTTGGTTACGTTTATGTAATATGTTTGCCGCAATGATATTGTGCTTGTAGCCGCCGTAGGTACTTATGCTTGAAACTAGTATTATTCCATCAAAAATTTTATGTTTGTAGAAAACTTATAATGTTTGAAGCAATCAAATTATATTTTTCTCAAACATGAAATATTAAATTTCTTCGTTTATTGCATAGGTGTTTGTCAATTTTAATAGTAGTGACAATGCATTTTACCCAATCACCTGTTGTTATTAATTTGTAAAAGTTTCCACCCACACAGAAACTCACAAAAAGAAGATTTCTTGCAAATGAAAAGAAAAGTCGGGTATACGTAAGAGTTCAATGACGAATAAAATGTAAAATTATGATTATAGACACGTGGGCAAATTTTCTAAATAATTCGACGAAATCGTCTTTATGTTTCCAGATTTACACTCGATTGAATTTGAAAAAAATTAAATACAAAACAAACGAAAAGGAAGCCTTTTTGTTTCCTGCTTTTTTACACAAAATTTATCTTACTTTTTTTTATGTTCACAAGCTTTTAATCACTCACCTGAATTGTCTTGTTTTACACAACTTTTTACATAACTGAAATATATAAATAATTTTCCTCACTTTAAATTTTTCTATAAATACAATCGATTGTGATTTTTTTAACAAAGTGACAGCATAGCATGACAATGTTAGAGGAAGTTTTCAATATTTTGATGTAGAAAATGAATGCGAAAGCCATTGAATGTATTGTTTATCCCACCGATTGTTTTGATGATAGCTAAGTGGATAAAAGCAAAATTGTTCATTCATAAATAAACCAGCCACGATTTTATGAAATGTGTTGCAAGTTCGCTATCGGCCTAAAAAAAGGTTATTAGTGCATTCGTTGTTGCTTGTAAATTTGTTTTTTTTTTTGACGAATGGGTGGTGGGAATCTTACTCGTCAACACAACAGTTTACAAGCAACTACGTTATATGTTTTATATATCTCTCTACTGTAAAGTCCACTTTACAATAGGGCAAGTGGACTTTCAGCCGCTCATTGCATATAACTATTTACGCTACACGAAATGTAAGATGGTATCTTAGTTCTCGGCGACGTCTTCGTCTCGAACCATTTACTCCACCTCGAACCGAGATACCATTTGACAGTTCTTGTAGCATAAACTACTTTCACGTGTTTGTGGAATACAAACGCGAAAAAACACCTAAAAGTCGAAGATGGTGAGTAATTGCGAGTTTACATGACACAAACAAGTAATAGTATATTATAACACAAGGGCTTTAATTTGAGGTCTCGCATTTTTTAGATCCCAAATACGCGATCTCTTCCAAACTTCAGTTTGAGTGCCATAATATGCATATTATAGCCCCGAGTGTTATAAAATAATTAAATTACGAAACAGAAGCTATTGATTCAGAGTTTAAAAGTTTGCAATGTACGTACTGAAATCCAACTATGGATATCATTATTAAAAACGACCGCCTTATTCA
The DNA here is from genome assembly GCA_029228625.1 of Pseudolycoriella hygida. Lineage (NCBI taxonomy): Eukaryota > Metazoa > Arthropoda > Insecta > Diptera > Sciaridae > Pseudolycoriella > Pseudolycoriella hygida. The sequence continues at coordinate 30,256,353 of CM055403.1, read as the reverse complement.
AAGTTTGAGTCAAACACTAACCCCCCGCGGTATCGATCTTAATAAAGACCAAAAGCTCATACTCAAAACTCTAAAAACACAGAATTGTCATTGTGTATAGCGTTAGAATTAGAATTAATGGGTGGGGACCCTAGAGTCTCCTGCACCTAAACCTCTAGCGGCTCTGTTGTGCTCGCCCACATTTCAGAAGTATTGAAGGCTACTTTGGTCGACTACTCGTTACAACCTTTTCGTAGCATTCAGGTATTTTAGCAAATGCTTGGGAGATACGCCCTTTATAGATTCATACTTGACGATGAAGGAGCCAAAGTACTTTGCTCTGGCCATTATGTATGCTGGACATTTGCAGAGGAAGTGTTCCGCTGTTTCCATGTCGCCGCATTGGTCACAGTTAGGGTGCACGATGAGTCCCATAACGTGAAAATGGCCGTTAAGTTGGTTGTGACCCGTTAGGACACCAATCAAGCGTTTTAAGTCGCGTCTGCTGAAGGACAAGACCTCTTTAGCTTTGGCCTTGTTTAGTAGTATGCATGTCTTGGCTTGTCTTGCGTGCTCGATTGACTTCCAATGCCTTGAGAAGGCATTTTCCTTCCACTCAGTTATCAGCCGGTTCGGGCCCCGTGAGTGTGATATCTGCCGCCCCACGAGCCAGTTCGTCGGTAATTTCATTGCCGTCGAAATCGCTATGACTGGGAATCCACACTAAATTCACCTGATTCTGAGTGGCAACAGTCTGGAGTATATCTCTGCACCCAAGTGTTAATGATGAAGTAAACCTGTAGCTACCTAATGCCTTGAGTGCTGATTGACTATCTATGTGTATATAGATCGTTTCATCAATCATCTCACTTTCGAGAATGTCCTCGCAACATCATATTATTCCTGCAATTTCAGTTGTTAGTCTTCCTAGTGGAATGGATTTTTCAATGTTTAATTGGGGACAGCAGTAGTCTGCTCCTGAGTTGCCTCTCCTACGGGAGCCATCTGTAGACCAATTTTTTACCCCTGAGTGAGGGGCGCTGTAATTATCATCCATCCATTCATGCCTCGAAGGAATGTTGACTCTGAAGGATTTATCGAATCTTCCAGATGTTTGCATGACCAAAATTATTTACTCTAAGCGCCGCTGCTTCGATTTGGATGTGTAGAGGCGGAATGTGTAACAACGCCTCCATTGCGGCGGTGGGTGAGGTGCGCATTGCACCAGTAACCCCAATTAGAGCTAGGCGTTGAAGTTTAGTTGTCACTAACTTGCACCTGGACCACCAGATAATTGCTGCATAGCACAGCTTAGGAACCACCATTGCGTTGTAAATCCATAGCAGAATTTTTGGGCTTAGCCCCCAAGTGTGTCCGAAGGCACTTCTGCAGTGCCATAAAGTTGCGGTTGCCTTTTGAACCGCTTTGGGGTAAGAGGGGTTAGCTGTCTGTCCTTGTGACAGACACCATCTTTCAACTATGTTAAGTGCGGATTGGATTAGGCCACATCAAGTTGAGATGCACAACCCCAGTATTAGAATCACTAGATCATCGGCGTACGCTTGGGAGTAATACCCAGAGTTATTTAACATTGTAAGTAAGCTGTCTTTGATTAAACAGTAGATCAATGGTGGAAGAATTCCTCCTTGAGGGCAACCTTTAGTCACAAGTATGCTAGTTTTACTGTCTCCGAAGCATGCACTTACGACTCTCGAACGGAGCATGACTAGTATCAACCCCGTGATGGTTTCACCATCTATGTCGATGAAGCATGCGAGGGCATTTTCACCGTTCTGCAGTGATTTTTCTATTTTGGACGTCAGGCAGTGAAGAGCCAACTCTGCTGACTTTTTTGGCTGATATGCGAATTGTAAGGGGTGAAGACCTGTAATGTTAAGAACTTCATCTCTAACGTAACGGTCTACGTGTATAGCGTTAATTCAAGTCCACCCAACTTACGCGATTGCTAATCGCACAGATACCAAGCCCAAGATTGCTACACTACACATATATTTTTCATAACTGAATTTCTGCGAATCACAATTACGACCTTAAGGTTTGCGCAAAAACTCAACTTAACTTCTGTCTGTAGGAACTCGTACAAGTACTTATCTTGAATGTACAGTACATTCAGTCATTCTTTCTTATTTTTATGGGACTTGCATCACTTTTCCTAAATTTTGTGCGAGTGTAATATATTCCTTTGTTCTTTTGTGTCCTGAAAATACTACAAAAATACCAAAAACTAATTCAGTCATTATGTATTCCATAAATAGAGATGGAGTGTAGTGGGGACATGACAACTATGGCACATTTTCAATCTCAATTAGTAACTCAATCCGAAAAAGGGCCTCGGAATAAGAAATATTAACGTCAGAATTCCTTACCATTGGATATTCATTAAAGGTTTTCAATCAAAATAAAAATCATCTCAAAATCCCTAAATCGAATTGAAGCAAAAATTGTATAAGGATCCGTCCTTTCCCAATTAATCTCATATTTAAAAAAATTGATCGTAAAGTAGTGGTGGTAAATGAATTGTTGAATCAAAATCTTACCATCTGTTCACAAATTTCTGAGAGCTTGAAAGTCGCTTAATTATTCAATTTAATTAAGCAAACCCTTCACTTCCGTAATATTCCATTAACTTTTGATGTTTAGAAAGCAAAGTTACACATTATGTTTTATCAGTTAAAAAGAAACCGAAAAGAAAATGGAGCTTCATCCCAGGGTCTTATATTTGGAAAAGTTCGCAAAAAATTCTCAAAGTTTTCAATGAGCCGGATTTAATTAGAAAGATTTGAAATTTTTTTTCGACCCACTGTTTCTTTCTAAAGGTCTACATCTACACGCACGAGTTATAATTCTGCATCTCACTGGAATATTGTTGAAAAAGAACTGAAAACACGAACCCAGTCTGATTCTAGGAAGTATCACTTCAAAATATGTGGAGAATTTTAAAGACTGGCATAAAGTCAGAAGTAGCGCCTACACCGCCAGATAGCTTAGGCTTCTACATCTACGTAATGTATGAAGATTGATGACTGTTTCCCAATGTGTGACCGATTAGACTTACTATCGTTACAAAACGTTGTGTGCTTTTATGCGAACTCGTTGAACCCAAAAGTATGCTGGATTCCTGGAATTTATATAAGACAAGCGAGGAAAGGGAAAATTTCCTTTTTCATCCAAATTTTAATTTGATTTTTATTCGCTTTCATAGCTCTGAGGCAAACAGACGTTCCATTTTTAATTGACACGAAAGTAAGAGTAAGTCGTAAGAGCGAAACACCCACCAATAATCTGTCAATGTCATGGAACTTTTGAAATCAAATTAATTTACAAAATTGAAAACAAATATTGAGTTATTCTTAAATATTCAAGTGGAAAGCCGAAAGTAAATTTTTTACATTTCATTGCAATTATGTTTTTTTTTGTCAATTTGAGGGAAAAGGAAAAGTCAGTGGAAAATAAATATTATTCTTCAATTTCTTCGTAATGATTTTTATTCATGACATCAAATTAAAATTAAACATTGAGTGAAGTTTAGTGGAGTGTAATCACATTGTATTACAACACAAACAATGTAACAAACACACCACCCAATACAAGGGACAGATTGTGTCACCACGTGTTTTGTAGCGATTTAGAACAGAGGAAAGAGGGATATACATAAAGTAATCGGAAATTAACCGCAAGTAATAGGAAATTAGCCGTTAGTTAATTTGAAATAAACCAGAAGTTATTGGAAATGAATCGAGTATGAACGAAGTGACTGAAATTAAAAACATATAGGGAAATATCTGCTTTACGTATGGAATATTACTAAGGAAGTAAAACTTTCGACATTGGGACTGTCCATAAATGACATCTGCTTTTTTCTGACATTTTGAACACCACCTCTTCTTCCCCGGCAATATTTTATCTGTTTCTTCGAAATTCCCCCAAATCGTGGGTTTATAAATTGTATGTTTGTTTTTTGATCGTTGTGATTGGAGAAGCAGTAGACTAATTAGTCAAAATTAAGGTTTTGTTATAGACAAAAATCACAGTGCGTGACTCATGTAAACGACTCTGTTATCATAGATTGTTGCGCTACTCGAGCAAAGGTTCAAACTGTAAGTTTGCTTCAGTAAATTGTTCTTGAAAGCAGACGTTTGTGTCGGGGAACGATCAATCGCCCATGTCACATTCTGTCTACTTTCTCAAAAGCACCCACTCCCAACACGCTAAACGCAGACCTTACTTTTTTTTCAAGACTTTCAAGACGCTGGTAGATACCTCCTGGACAGAAGACAATTATCGTAGTAGTCTACATCGCCCTGTTTCCCCACAATATCTCTTCAATCAACGTATTATCCAACACCACCAAGTTATCCACAAATTTCTCGCAAAGACCAAACATATAGCTGTCTATCGGGATGATATTAGAGCGCGCGTAAATCTCTACGTTGCTGAGTCAGCTGCAATTCTCACATAAATAAAGTTTTCAGGAGTCCTGACTAAATTTTCACACTGTCGCAGGCACTTCCTCTCGAAATACTTTATCTTTCTCATTCAAGTCTTGGGCACGTTGAGCCACACAGGGGAACCGTAACTCAATATCGAACGAATGAGCTGCTTGTAACACAAAGTTTTGACCTCTACATCTCTGTTAGCATTCATGAGCGGATATAACAAATTTTTCGCCGCCCGACCTTTCTTTAGAGCATACTTAGCATGTTCGCTGGACTTTCAGAGATATGTAAGATTTACACCAAGGTACTTTTCTTGGTAATGGGAAAAGTTTTGAATTCCAGACGCAGTGCACGCTCCGTAGTAAGGCTCGGAACCTGAAACTGAACCTGAAGTCATTTGACCTGAAATTTTCAGGTCAGGTCAGGTTTTTTTTTTTCAAATGACCTGAACCTGACCTGACCTGATAACCTGGTTTATTTTTATTTAAAGTAAGACTATACTGCGTCCAGGTGTAAGGGAACATCCATAAAGGACGTCCGCATATTTAGCGACTTTATCGACCCCCTCCCCTCTCTCGCTTTGCTCGTTTAGCCATCCCCCCCCCCCCAGGACGTCCGAATTTGGCGAAAAATGCACGAAGTTCCCGAATTTTTGCTTGAATTCTACCGCCACTCACAGTATAGAGAAGTCAGAACGGATATTACAATGTTGCTCATAGCAAAAGTTTCATCTGGGATCTCTACACCTTCCAAGTTTATATAATCCTGAAGATGCCACTTAGCGTCTTTTGTTTCGTTAATGTTTACATCCGTTTAGAATTAAATTAATTTAGAAATAAATTAACACTCATGTGCATTTCAATCAGTTTTGTTTTAAATTTTCATATTAATATCTCTTTTTTAGTGAAAAGACAGACCAATATTCTTTATAGGTAAACATGGTTCGGAAACTTAATTTTAAAAACTAGTACGCTCAGTACAAATTCATTGAAAATCTTGGACATATTTTCACTTCGTTGCTCTTATGTCAACTGCAACCAACTTCGTTATAATAAGGTTACTATAACAGTAACTAGAGTGAAGTTGCTACGAACCGAGATAGTGCAGACATGATGATTATACTAGATTCGATCGCAGCGCTGTGGTGGCCAACCGTGTTTTTATATTAAGAAGAAGGAGCATAGTATTTTACTACTAATTATTTAAATCAAAACCCTGTAGTTTACTAATACTTGTATTCATGACTAAAGTCAGTATAACTTAATCATACCCCTAAACCAATTAACCATTAACCAATCGCCATTACCTCAACCTGCCCTAGATAGTACAGTATGTAGATAGAGATAGATAAGCTTGCAATTATATAAACAATATGAATGGCAAAATAAATTCAAAAATTTTTATTTTAAATTAATACATATATAAAGAATTTTATAAATAGAAAATCTCATTTAACGTATCCGAAGTTGGAAGGATACTTTTAATGCAACTGGCATTTCCTCTTTGGATGGCTAAAGATATTCTCTGGATTCGGAAATTTTTTGAGCGACGATCACCTGTGACTTGGTTCAATTTTTTTCCTATTTTATTTATCAAATATATAGAATCCTCTGACCACGGTCCGAAAGTCTCCACTGCGAAAGCGACAAATTTATAGTTTTGTGATTTGATATACGAATAGAGCCCATGCTACCGATTTTGTGCAAATGCTGCTGCCGAACCTGACTTCGCTGACGACTGATATAAATAGCTATCTGCAACCGTATCGATACAGGTGGCGTCCCACACCATCGATTGACCTTTTTCCCAAGGAATTAACGTTAGACCGTCTGGTTTTTTTCCATCATCCCTTGAAAGTCCAGTTGGTTCTAATTTAGAGGGGACGTTGATTGACATTAAAGAACGGTGTATAGTTTCATTTATTTCTGTATGCCTTGAAAATCGACTTGCGGCACTCTTTTGACAGCTGAGACCATGAATCCCATTTTCGTGAACGATCGAGCCGCACGGACAAGTATATTTTTCACAAACTTTGCTACCCAACCGAAGAGCAACACAGATGCGGAATGTGTTATTGTCCATAAACGTAACTATGTTCGGAGATGGGTACGCATTCAGCCATGCACCCGATTCTTTGTGTTGTAATGAATTAAATCGAGCCAGGTCTAGTGGTAGGTTGAAATTTAAATTTTCGATGATTAGACGTTTTGTATTAATCAAATCCCATTTCTGTTGACTTCGCTTCTCTTCGGGAATGTTGCTATTGAAAGAATTCCACTCCAATAAAGCATCATTAGCAATTGAAGTATTTGTTTCATCTGGACTATGTAGAATATGAGAGATGAGAACGCTTACTCCATTTACTGAGCTTAAGAAAGCAGGTAGTGAAATATCTTCAAATCGTCGAATACCAAGGCCACCAAGTTTAACTGGCAATGATGCTTGCAACCATTGTGTTTCATTGAGGCTCACGTTTAGTATTGATTCTAGTGATTGTCGAAGACCATTATCCATAGCTGATAGAAAATTTTTGAATTTCCAAGTTGGTGATGTGCGCATGAAATATGTTAATTTCGGTATTGCGAAGCAGTGTTTTAGCAGAACGTAAGCTGTGTGTGCATTTAAATTTTTTAAACGATCAAACATAATTTGCGTCCGATTCAAAATGGCAATTGACATATTTTTGAAACCTTCATCAAGAATTGGAGCTCCCAAAAGATTTAAATCTTCTTTAGATGTCACACGAATTCCGGGTGCCACTGATTGAAATTTTCTAACAACTTCCTCATCAACTTCTCCGGAACAAAAGAAAATTTCACATTTAGCAGGATTAATTTCTAGTCCAATTTTTTTTGATAATTCAATTAACAAGATAAAATCTGCAAGGACTATGTCTGCGTAGTCGCCGAGTGTACCGTCATCAAGATACCATAAGTTCAGTTCTGATTTGAGCTTTTCGATTATTGGATGGATGGCTAAACAAAAAGTCAATGGACCAGTGGGATCACCCTGCTGTGCTCCTACTTGTGACTCTATGATTACCGAATTGAACGAAAGATACGTTGTGTTTGCATAACATTGCCACAGGTATTTGAATAGCGAGGGTGTGACAGCACGAACTTCCGCCAATAGTACATCTCTCTCGAACGAATTGAAAGCATTTTTATAATCAATTTTAAGAAGTATTTTTGAGAAGTTCTTATTTTCTGCATATTTTCTTGTTGCATGTACACCTGCCTCGCATCCTTGTGGGGTACCAAAACCTATTTGTTTCGGACGTAGGTAATCACCAAGGTCGTCAGCGTCAGCGTTCTTAAAGCGACACCAATGGCAATTGGTCGAATTCCTCCACATTTCTTATATAATGCGCATAAGGAGGCACCATAAATATATTTGCATATTGAATTGTTGACTTTCCCCAACAACATAAAGTTGCATAGGTTCGTTATTGCTGACAAAGCTTCTACTCCAAAATTTCCAGCTGATAAAGAAATTAAATCTTTGAAAAATTGGGGGCGAAAACCATCCATGCCTGATGCTGAACCAGCTCCGAAAGACATAATTGATGTTTTGACACTGTTTGGGTCTGCTCGGAAACATTCGTCGTCTTCTACATCAGAAGGAGGTGATGGTAAATCTAATTGTCTAGACGGTGTTGGATGTTTTGCTTTGAGATTATTTATAGTACATTCATTTAGTGGAGCAAAAGAATCTTCCGAGCAAAGTAACTTCACAGCTCCTTTCATATCGAAATCTGCAACTTTCGACTCAACTCGCTTATAGAATTCAGCTGATATAAATTTACTTTTTGTGGATTGTGGAAGAGTCATTTTTGATAAATTTTCCTTTACTATAGACGCGAGACTTCTTTTTTTGTTGGAATTCTTATATTCGGCAGGAATGTGACAAACTTTGAAACTAAATGTTAATAAATGTTCCCATGAAACCAAGTCATTGTCGTTCACGCATTTTTTTGCTATGTCTGCAAACATTTTCGCTGCTAATGGACGGGCACTTTTAGTATACGTTTTAGAACACCAATCTTTGACTTCATGTTGAAAATTGATAATAAGTTGTCTTCAATGTCAATATTCCTTTCTATCTCAACTATTTCATTTTTCATTTCAAAAATACTTGATATTTATGTAAAGACCATTGTCGCAATTTGGTCGGGTCATCAGGTCAGGTCAGGTTTTTTCAGGTCAGGTCAAAACAGGTTTCAGGTCAAATCAGGTCAGGTCAGCGCTTGAAAAATCAGGTTCAGGTCAATTCAGGTTTCAGGTTTTTCAGGTCAGGTTTCAGGTTGACCTGACCTGTTCCGAGCTTTACTCCCTAGCTAATATGTTTCTTCGACAGTGAGGAGATGGCCTCCTAAAAACAATGGCTTCACTCTTGCCGGGATTTATCCTAACCTTCCACATCCTATAATATTCAGCCAGGATTTTAAGATACTCGTTGACTTGCCTCGCAGCTATCTTTAGTGATTTCGATGATTGATAGGTAGTAGTATCGTCGGCAAATTGAACAAGCCTAGGGTCCTTTGCATCATCGTTCCGCGTAATGTCGAGCATGAAGATTGCAAACAGGAGATATTATCGAGCCTTGAGAAGTCCCTGCGCTCATCTGAAAAACGTCGGAAACTTTGTCGTTGACCGTCACCCTAAAGGTGCGATCACTCAGAAACTTCATCACAAGAAAACTGAGGTTATCGTCGAGGCCACCAGGCCTTTTGTCCACACCGTGTCAAAAGCTTTTTCCGAATCCAAGAAGGCCGCCACCGTGAACTCATCTTTATTCAAGGCTCGTATAACATCTTCTGAGAGCTTAAACACCGATGAGTGAAATTGCCTAAAGCCGAACTGACAACCATTCATCAAGTTCTTACTCCCTAGCTCAAAACGTATCCAACTTAGCATCATCTTTTCAAACAGCTTACTGATATTTAAGAGCAGAGAGATCGGTCTATAGCTGGCGACTTTGTAAGGAACCTTATTAGGCTTTCTAATTGGGATAATGTTAGCTAACTTCCAGGCGGAAGGGAAGTGCAGGATGTTGAGGCAATTGTTAAATAAGACACAGAGGAAACGAACAGCCAACGGTGGAAATTTCTTGATGATCGCGTTAGGAATTGAGTCGATCCCTGCCGATTTCTTTTTTTTGAGGCGTTTAATCATGTCCTTCAACAGCTTTGGGGACGTGAAATGACGAAAGGCCGGATTGCTGTCATCAGAATTCGACTCTCTAGAGAACTCCACCAATGGCGGTCTGTCCACGATCGAACCATCCTCCCTTAACCCGTTGTACCAGTACAGACCTTACTTGTTATTTATCCTATTGCGACGTTAATTTCGAGAGACAAAATACAAACAGTTTGTTAGATTTATTCACTTTTGCCACGTGTATGTTATTTTACGTTGGTAACGATTTGCTCAGTAAAAGTTGTTTTGATGACTGGTCAATTCGCCGGACGAAAGATAATCACTGAGAGAAAATGTTTATTAAGTAGCACGATAGCCGCTTTGTGTTTTCACCCCTTCTGTCCGTCCATTCGTGTGTGCGTCGGTTTCACTTGCTACGCAAGCATTGTCAAGGCTCTTCTTCGATTGAAGGCTACGTCACACGATCTAAAAGAAACTTGCCAAGCGTACTCAGGGCTCGTACACATATTACGTCACACTTTTTCTCGATTTTTTTCTTCCCCGTGTCTCGTTGCATCATGTTTAACTTGCACCCCCTAAAATATGACGTCACATTTTCGACCCCCCCCCCCACCTGGAAATATATGTCCAAAAGCCGTTCGGCGAGGGTCATCTTAGTAATTTTGGGTTTTTTGTAAATAGCTCGATCAAAATAGCTCAGTAATTGAATAGAACGGGAATCCTTGCAAATCCTTTTCATTGGAACAAAATGTGACGTCACGTTCCATGCAGTGCAGACATCCCCTCCCGTCCGATTCCGTCACGTTTTCAGCGCCCCCCCCCCTCCCTCTCTGAGTTTGACGTAATATGTGCACGACCCCTCATATACAAACAATCAATTTACATTTTAATCATAAGCGCGCTTGTTGTCATTAAGAAGGGGCGCTTAGATAACATATAAAATCCTAGATCATTACAAATACTAACACTTAATGATGAAAAAGAGCTACATTACATACATCGATCTATTAAAGTTTTCATTCACTGTCAAAAATCCTCTCGTCAAAACTCGCGGGTCGAAGCGCCCCTTCTTTATGACAACAAGCGCGCTTCTGAATAAAATGTAATCAAAAATTCCTTTAGAATTGATAGTTTGTGTATGAGTTCGCTTGGTAAATTTCTTTTAGATCGTGTCAAAGAAGAGCCTTGATAATGCTTGCGTAGCAAGTGAAACAGGTAGACGTTTAGAAATTAAAATTTGTTTGACATAATTTAAAAGAAAAAAAGTTGTTTTCTTTCGACTCGTGAAGAAGCAATTATTGGTATAATAAAAAATGACGTCACAAAAATTGTGTCACAGAAATGAGGTGGCAAAAATGACATCACAAAAATGACGACACATATGATGTCACAAAAATGACGTCACAAATATGACGTCGTACATCACACACATCACGTCAAAAAAAGGATAACAAAAGGACAAACAAAAAATACGACGTCACAAAAATAACGTCAAAAGTTATGACGTCATGGATATTGTTTCGTTTAATTCTTCAACAATACACTATTGCTACTTTTTTGAATGGTTTATTCTATCAAGTTTCGGTATGTTGCTGCCGCAATATAATTGTTTGGAGCAAGCAGTATATTTTAGTAACAAACATAATATAATAACCACAAACATAATATGTTTAACGCAAACATAATATGTTTGCTGAAATCATAGTATGTTCGTGATACGAGTTCAGATTCGTGTTTAGAATCAAATCATATTTTGCGTGCAGTAATTATGTTATGTTTGTAATAAACATATTCTATTTCCAACAAGTGATGCTACAAAAAGCATTAAATTTTTTCGTTCAATGCACAATATATGGGTGTGATATGATATGGGTAACAAACTTTCATTCGCAAATATTGAATAAAAGAACGGTAATTATAAACCTGACCACAACAATGGCATTAATTTGCGCTCATAAAGCACATTATCGAGCTATTGATTGATTCTATCATTGAAGTTTATGACCAACAAAAAAAACACATAAAAAACACAAAATTCAAAACAAAACTTTTATAAAAAAAAAGATTCAAAAATAGACTGCAATATATGTGGATAAGAGGCGATCAAAAGGATTTATTGAAAGAACGGGAAAGATGAGAATCCTTTTCGTACACAACAGTCTTTTTTATGTCTTTTAATGTTAGCTTTATCAAAATATGTATCAAGCATATTTTTCCTTTCAATTTTGTTGCTCTGGTTGAGTACTCTTATGTGATGGGTTTTGGGCAGAAATATTATTTTGCCTTCATTGAATGAATATGTGAAATAAAAACATCTATGGATATTATTGCATGAACAATGTTTCAATCTGTTGAACATATAAATTTGGCGACTCATAAATGTGGTATTGAGACGATTTTATGTACTTATTTGGTTAACTTATCGGAATGAATGAAGTTTTAGTTTATTCCAGAAGTTCTGAAATTAATAATATTCACAGCTTTGCAAAATATCAGTAGTAAAGAAACTCACGACGACTTCGTTCAAAGTTTAGGTATACCACCAGAAGAACGAATATTGAGTTGAAATTCTGACAAGAATCTTTAAGAAGGAGCGAGGTTATTAGTTAGTAGCTCAATAGAAGCCGGCACCAGGCTGCGTACTTGGGACCCTAAAGCTGGGAATAAAGAAAGTGGCCTGGTGCTGAAAATCTGTTTTCGGCAAATTGGAGGCTATAGTGAGTTGTATACGTCACGTAAGTTTCAATTCAGCAACAGGCTGCTGCTGCCCTCTGCATTCAAAAAGTCTTAACTCGAGGACGCAGCCTAGTGCCGAGTTGAAACTTATATGACGTATAGATATCACTAATGTGTACACTTTGATGAAGACAAATGCTGAGCACTAGGCTGTCTTCTGTATTCCCAGGTAAGAAACCAAAGTAAGCAGCCAGGTGTCGAATTTTAAACTTATACAACGTAATGTACTCGCTACTTCATGAATTTTGGCATTTTCAAATTTTCGGCACCAAGTGTTCTGGTTGAAAGTACAGATCTATCTTCTAACGAGGAGTTTGTTGAAACAGCTAAGCAATCTTAAAAAAGTAGCTCAACTACTAGATGAAAAAACAATGATGTTATACAGCTATTGAGGCATTTTTTTGAAATTAACAATAGCTTCGTTGGAAAAACATCGTTTTTATCAGGCCTCCTCTTTATTGGATAGCCAAAAAGTCAAATCTTCGAGTGGAAAGTGATAGTTCTTTACTAAGTTTCAAAACTATCAAAAGAATTAGTTGAAAGTTGAAGATTGTTAAATTTGGACAACTCACCATTTCTTACCCTAATCAGCGCTTAAAAGTTTATTTCCCAACTTTTTGACATTCCAAATAACTCTGTCAAAACCATTGAAAAACCTATTTTTTTTTTTTTTGATAATTTCTAGCTGAAAATTAGCATTGAACCAAAATATAATTAATGAAAGCCGTAGACCGGATGCTTGCCAAGCGATTGACAGATAGTTGGAAAAAATTGTTTATGATTCTGAACCACATTTGATCAACAAACACGTGCTTTGATGGATTTAACCTAAAAGTCTATTAGTTCTTGTTTGAATTTTGCCTAAGAAACACATTCAATTTTTTCCAGCTATCTGTCAATCGCTTCGCAAGCATGAGATCTACGGATTTCATTAATTATAATTGGGTCCAATGCTATCTTTCAGCTAATAATTACTCCAATAAATACTAGGGGTTACCCACTGGTCAAAAATTTGTACCAAAAATTCCAATTCCATGAAGGAATTCCAAGAAATCCCAAAAATTCGAAATAATTCCAAAAATTCCATCGAATTTCCAAAAATTCCACAGAAATTCCATCAAAATTCAATAAAATTCATCGAAATTCCGGAGTTCAGAAATTCCAAATATTCCAATAATTCCAGAAATTCCATTTTAATTCCAAAAGTTCCATCAGCCTGTACCAAAAAAATGAAGTGGATAACCCCTCGAAAAAATAGGTTTTCAATGATTTTGACAGAGTTGTTTGGAATGTCAAAAAGTTGAGAAATTAAGCTTTAAGCTTTTAACATCGTCGTCGTAAGTTTCTCTATTATGAATTTGTGTAGAAAATCTTGTAAAACTGACTAAAATTGTAATATGCGCCAAGTTTACAACCAGAGAAAATATTATTTCAAGAAATCGACAATTTTCTTCCAAGCTAAACATTAAGCTGGTTCTTCGTATTTGATTAAAAGTGATAAGAAATTCAACCGTCTAAACGTTTACGATAGACTCACCGGAATATTTTCTTCGGTTGGTGCTTAGCTTTTAACCAACGAACAGCAGCTATCAACTGCAGTTGGACAGAGTGAATAAGATCACGAACCAAAATCACTCTGTAACCCTCATCTCATCTTCTAAATAAATTTCATATTCAGCGGCACATAGAGCCACACGGAGAACACTATTTAATGATGTCGTTAAATCTAGAAGTTCGCGCGCTTTCACACGAAAACTGGACTTTTATCAACTTCTTCCCATAATTTTTATTTTTGTGCCTCTTTCGGGAATTGGACAAAATAATCCCGGACTAATTACCCCTGGACAAAATAACCCCGGACGAAATAACTCCGACAAAAAAACACCGGTCAAAATAAACCCTGGATGTAGCTATCGTTGTAAATTCGATATTAACTTGTGTTGTCTGTTACATGTAGCGTCATTAATTGTCAATTAAAGTTAACATACAAAATTTTATGAATAGCAAGTGGCATGCATTTCTCTGACTTACTTTACTTTTTCGGCGCTACAGCCACTCGTGGGCCTTGGCATGCTCTAGAATCGTTACGGAATAATTTTGAGGGGCCTCTGTTTTTATCCATGCGTGCTAAATGCCCCGCCCACCTCAACCTTTGGATTTTCACCATCGCCAATCGCCACTATCGCCAAAATCACGATCCAATTCAAAGTTATATTGTCGTCGCCACCTCTCACCCTCGCGCATCGCTCTAAATATGGTGCGAAGTACCTTGAGCTCGAACGTTAGGAGTAACTGTTCTTCACTTTTCTTCATCGTCCAAGATTCGCATCCGTAGATCAATACTGGACGAATAAGCGTTTTGTAAATATGGCACCTCGTTTTCCTTTATATTAACTTTAATCGTTGCATTTCTCTATTCACCGTTATAACTGTGTTATGAGGTCGAAACAGAGCTCAAAGAAAAAGAAGCGGTGTCGAGGGGCGGCAGTCACCACATCAGCGGCGGCGACTTGTTTACCGTCCATGGGGGCAAGCAAAATTTTTTAATTGATGTGTATTTGGCAAACATGCCAAAGTAAGCAATGAAACGGTAGCTAATGTTTGCTTTTATAACGAAAGTTATAAGAAAATTTTTGAAGTAATAGATTCCGAATGAAGCTGCGGTATTTGCCGTTTATGTGACAGAAGTAAGTGTGAACGCGAGCTAAAATTTTTCTATTTTTGTTATTTAATGGAACCCACAGCAATTATAGATTTTACAAGAAATATGCCAAAGTCCTAAGATACGCTACAATTTGAATTTGTGAAGCGAGTTTTTTTTTAAATTATTGAAAACTTTCGAAGAACGAGTCTGTTCTGGCCATTAGGGGGTAATTCTGAGACATTCTCATGAAAAATTCAGGCCCGTTTCGTTGAAAACTCTACAGATATATGCTGCTTGTTGTGGTTTGCAAGTATAGGTTAAGCACAACAGGCCCAAAGGCGGCCTAGGTGGTGAACCTCGTTTCACTCACGTAACCTGTACATCAAGAAGTGACTTCTAAAATGTATGGGCTAGAGTTTAGAATAACACTTCATCGATACAAAATTGAGCTAGGTATTCCAAAATATTAAAAAAAAAATTGTCGGTCCTTGAAAAAACGTCAAATGTAAAATGGTTTGATAATCCTGTAGTATACCATCCGCTTAATTTGTTATGTTTATTCCAATCGTCATGCTGGGGCGTTGCCCCCATGGATAAGTTCATGGGGGGCACTTGTCCCCCTTGCCTCCTATACTCGGCGCCGCTGCCCCACAACGAGAGGTCAAGGGGGAATATAGCCCATTGCGGACCCTAAGGAACAGAGCTCCATCGGGGTTTGAGTCAGAGCCCCATGAACGTGAGGTAGTGCCCTCGAACACGATACAATGTCCTCTTAAAGCAATAATGACGTCCACAGCTTTTCTAAAAACCTGACAAAATAACCCCGGGCGGGGGAGTGATCATGTCCGAAGTTATTTTGTCCGGGGGTATTTTGTCTTAGAGCCGCCTCTTTCAGGTGGTTCATTTTAAATAATTTCTCTTGTTGCAACGAGTTCTACACGTAAAATCGCCTGAAATAAAAGGAAATAGAACTTAAAATCGTCTTGAGCATTTTACATTTTAAACTTCTTTCAAGAAAACAGTCAGCTTCTGCCTGAGGACTTAAGATATTTTTTATTTACAATTTATTCTAACGCAAACCATACTACATACTGAATTGTATAATCGCGCTAACGGTAACATGGTTATGTAAATATTTTTTGCAGGAAATGAAATTCTGAATTTCATGGATATTCGAAAAACCAATCTGAAAATAAAAACTTGGCAAGAAAAGACTTACTTTTAACTAAGAACTCGATATTATTGTAAACATTTATCTTTCCCTTCGATTTCCTGGCTTTGTTTTTATTTTTATTTGAATATTACAAAACATTTGAAGCACGTGTTACCCGATGGAAAAATAAAACAGACCATCACCATTTATCGCCCTACAATATCACAGAAAATGTGTACGATGGTTGAATCAAAATTCACAGTTGGATTGACTTTATTATTTTAAACCACACAGAGATAAGAGTTCTTTAATCATAACCACAAGCCACATTCACATTATGTTACACAATGCCAAGTGTGGAACAGTGGAAAACCTTTCATCATAAAAGGATATCCTAGTTTCAATATTGGATTGGTTTTGCCGATCTGGTGAAACGTAACAAAAACTTCGAACGATAACTTAAGTAGACTTTTTGTTGTAAATATCCAGGCAGGCAAAAATACAATATGAAATGATCAAAACGAGAGGATGCAATATATGAAGGAACGTGAATAAAATCCTTTGTGTTAGTCTGGAATGTGGGTTAATACTTTCTGTGGAGTTTTTATAAAAGGATGTAATGTATCGAGGAATTTAGAAGTTTTTCTTTAGTAAAAGTATTTATTAGAAGTTATTAGCTAGATTCGTGTTTCATAAATCAAAAGAAAAAAGTAATATTTCCAAATTTTCCTACCCACAAAAGATATAAATTGATTTGATGTGGGTAAAAAAAGAGATACGAATACAAAATAAAATATGAATAACTGGAGTTTAATATCAAACAACTTTGACATAATTCATGTCCCATAAATCCACACAATTGTTGTGAGTTTATCTTCCCCTTGGTTTTTTTTTCTTTAGTTTTTAGTTTCATTTTTTATGATAGGGATTGTGATGGAGACATCGATACATTTTGTATTTGAGTTTTAAAGGAATTATAGTTATTTGTTCCATAATAAAGTGTTGAAATAATTACATGGCTTCTTCAAATAGAACAATAAATGTCCCACACACTGGCGCAGGGCCTATTGTACAGAAATTACTTTCTGTAATTTCATAACTTTCTTTTTAATATTTCGTAACTTTCTGCAAATTGCAGAAACTCAAGAAATAACTCCTACTGTTTAATTATAATGAACGACTAAAATTGTACTATTTCGGTTCGTGTCCGATTCACTTCTTTTTTTGCGTCCAGATAACTCCTGTTCCGTTTGACTCTTTTGTTTAACACTACTTCTAGTTTTTTGATTGGCCATTTTTCTGATGCAAATATCTTTATTGGATTTGGAGAAAACGAGGCATTCGCAGTGACGATTTTCATTATTAAAACAGACGATTTGAGAGCATTGTGTTATCATTACTTCTTCCATTTCTACCAGAGCCATAGCTATGAGGGGCTATGGGGGGCGCAGCCCCCCCCCCCCAAGAATTTTTTCCGCATCCTCCCAGAGGCTTTGAAGAAAGTAATAATCTAAACTTGAACAAGTCAGTACATTAGTCACCTCTCTTTATAAAAAAAAGAGCAATGTACAATTTCTTCGTTTTGTCGAATTTCCCTAAATTTGTTGAAATGGGTTCTGCTCTGCAAGTAGCCAATGAGTCAAAAACCAATTTTGTAGCAAAATGTCGCGCAACAGAGAAACTAAAACTCCGAATTTCATCAGAATATCCTCAAATTCGAAGAAAATCCTCAAAAAATCTGTGAAAAAAAAATCTATAGCAGTCTAAAAAATACTGAGGAATCATCAGGCTCAGACTTGCCATACTGTACATTCGGAAGATTTCCGACGGGCCCGTCTTCTAAAACTTGAAATATTTTTTTTTACTTTCGTGAAAGCGTCTAAGAAAATACTTGTACATTATACAAGGACCGCCACATCTTATTAAGGATTTGATATCATCAATTATTAAAATTGAATATTTATGTGCTCTTAAGGATCAATATGTCGAAAAATCTTCAATGTCCTTCCTTCTTCAAGTACACTTTTTCAGCGTCTCGATTTTGACAAGGATAACGGAGTGAGTCAAAAAAATGTTGAAAAAAAAACGAAAAAATTTACTTCTTAAGGAAGCCCGATTTTAGTAGGACTCTTTGGGCCCAAATTTGTAAAATGACCTTGTCAATGCTTGAGGGCCAATTCCGTTTTAAAAACAAATTAGAATTTTCATATATTAACAATTTTCGCCTGCGACACCAAAGTACATGCTTCAATTTTCTTAGAAACCAAATCAACAGCCCTAAAAAAGTCGGTCCCGGCACTTACTTAACTACTTAAAAAAGCCGAAAGTTTACGTCTGTTGTGCTTCAATTTACTCAAAGAACAAAGGAAGGAACTCCAAAAATTTTGCCTGCGGCGCTATACTCATACACTGGGAAATTTGATTCAAGAAATAAAACCGTTCACTTTCTCCATTAATTAAATAATCGCCCGAATTTGTGGGAATCTTAGCTCAATAAGAAATTCCTTCAAAATCGCACAATTGACGAAATTCTGTTGGTTCGTTCACAATTTCTATGTAGGTTTCTAACTATTCACTCTTAGCAACAAAATTCGAAAAACTTTGCTCGCTTACACTTTTTAATGATTCGAAAAAATTGAATGGTAGAGGGGCTTCAGCCCCCTCCCGACGAAGCGGTCTGGCTACGGGCCTGATTTATACCATTGTGACCAACGATATTGAGAGAGACACACCTCAGAAAACCATGTGAAACTCAAATACGACCATTTCACCCATTTTTCATTTCTTTCTTTTAAAGCGATAACTCCCCGGTGCTGAAAAATTTCCTAAATACTAGCGTTTTGACCTGCTAATTTGAAAGAAGAAGTTCGAGGCGTACCGAAAATTACAAAAAAATTCCCAAATTTGCCGAAAATTTAAAAATTTATTGAAAAATATATCCGATAATTTTCAGAAAAGCCCCTATCAGATAACGTGTAGAGTGGGATGGCAAAGTTCCTTCAACCTAAAAGTTTGACAGAATTAACTTTAACGCATGTAGTTCATAGAACAACATTTTCAGGGTGAGGCTAATTTGCCATCCCAGAGAAAAGAATAGGACCTGAAAAACCAAAAGACATGAACATTTAAGGCAGCATTACGGGATTCATAGGTTCCATAAGGTGGTTTTATGTTATTTTCAGTATGTCAAGTATGAGGAAGACTCCCCGAGTTAGCCTGACATTAGTCAACGTCTTCCGAGGTCTAGAACACGAGACATTGTGGGCCGAAATTTTAGTCCTATCCGATAGGGTCTTCTTAGCCATTTTACGAAATTTTTAGTGATTCTTGGAAATTAAAACAACGCATAGCCTACGTCCGTCGCAATAGATATGTTGCATCTCCAAAAGTCATATTAAATGTTTGTAGAAATGGAAAGAAAAAGGAAAAAGAAACTGAGATAGTCAACCGAAAAAATCATTCGTTCATTCAGGAAACGATTTTGAAAAGTACGAATTGCGGTAAGTGTGACGTCATACTTTCCTCAATTCTTTTGTGTTTCTACGTGTGACGTCATCAATAGCGATTTTTTGATTTGAACAAAACTAAAAAACTAAAACATTTTGAACCATACCGTAGAAGAATTTTTTGCTCACAATGATGTTGTTAATTGATTAAAAATATAAATAGGAATCATGAAACTTGTCATTTTCCTTTTGACCCTACAATGTATACAAGGAGGTACAAGGAGGCACTTTTTGCTATTTCACTCAACCTTTACGGTAACTTGGAAGGAGCTTCGAGTGGACATGCACTTTTCGTAGTTTTTCAATGCGAAGTGAGAGTGTTTGGGAAATGTTCTGAACTTTTGAGCGATATCGGTCAGAGCCTATTTTCGAGAAATGGTTTTTCTCGATTTTCTTAAAATGTTCGTTATTCTCCTCCTGACTTCCTTTATATTTTTTATTTAAGGACTTCAGAAGTTTTCCCAACTTTCGAGGAATTTTCCTGGCAGAGCTTATTTTCGAGAAAATAATTTCTCGATTTTTTGACAGTTTGCAGGAAAGGCGAGTAAATATTTTCTCAAAAATTGGCTGCGATTTAAAGACTTGCTACCGGAATGGTATTTTGGTGTGAATGAAGAGGTAATGACAAAACAATGCCTCAGAATTTCTTTGTCAGTAAGAAAAATTTTCACAGCTCGAACTGTTAATCGAAGAGCAATTTGTTGATGAAATCTATTTGCCGACTCATTTGCTAGTCGGAAGAAAAGATATATAGTTACAGATCAGGCTGAGCCGCTGAAATAAGAAAATGTAGTAAAGAAATACTCAGTTACCACTAAACCGTTGTCAAGTAGATGTTTTGTTTTACAGAGTATTACTGTTCTTGTTCAATTTCTTGAAATTTCTTAGAATTTCCTTCAATTTCTTACATTTTGTTCCAATTGCGTTAAAATTTCTTGAATTTTCTTACAATTTCTCAAGTTTCTGACATTTGCAACTTGCAAGTTTTGGAAGGACATAAAATTTGATTTCGTGTTCCCAAAATAGAATGCGTGTGCCAAAGATTAGGAAAGTGTAAGGTGAAAAATTTGAAATAACCAAAAATAGCACGAAAATGTTGTTTAGTTGTCAATCTAATTTCATTACAATCCTCATGTACTCTTCCATAGCGGCAATTTTAGCCTTTTCTGAGTCTGCTACCCTCGTCATTGTTACAGTGTCTATAACATACTGTTTCAATCTTCATGTTTATCGTCATATTTTCGTTAACAATGCATTTTTTGAGCTGTAGCGGCAATTGTTATTACCTTCTTTAGTGTCTGAATCTCGAACAACGTTGACAGAATCTTTTAACAGCACCAACGTTTCGAAATATTTTCACCATTTAGGACGAATTTTTTCATTATGTCGTACACAGACGAACAGTATGATTCTTATGAAAGTTTTACAAATTTTTCAACAATTATGCTATTTTGGACCGGCACTACGTTTGTAACCGGTCGATTTGAGGTACGGATAGCATTGATCATGGTCCTTAGATACCGAATCTGCAAAAGAAAAATTTCTAAGTCCGTCCGTCTGTCAATCGTTCCACTGAAAAGTAATCTCAAAAGACGATTTGGGATTAAAAATAGGCAATATAGGTCCAAAAGCCGCTCGGCGAGGGCCATTTTAGTGGTTTTGGGGTTCTTGTAAGTAACTCGATCAAATCTTAACCGATTTTCAAAAGGTCAAATGTTATCAGTTAAAGTGAGGTGAGGTGCCAGATGGGTTTTTTTGCCTGAGGGATGTTCTTCGTACGGGGTTTTCTATATTGCCATTTCTGTAATTTACAGTGCAGCTTAATATGTAAACAATAATTTAATATAACGGGAATCGATTGAACTGGTTTCCTACGGATCTTATGTTTTGAATGTCGATTAAAAATTTTCCTTTTTATGAGAAAAAAAAACGTGACGCCATGTTCCACGCAGACGCCCCACTTCCCCCCGTCCGATTCCGTCACGTTTTCAGGGACCCCTCTGAGTGTGATGTCAATGTGCTCTTACAAAGACCAGGAAAGTGTGCGATAGTCCACTAGGTACACGAAAAATTGAATGCGTGAGCAAAACACCAAGAAGTGCTTAAAAAGCCTGAGAAAGTGTGCTATACTCCACTTGGGACTTGACCCTCCCAGGATGTAGGACCCAGTACTTGGATAAATAAAAAAAATCAAGGAGCTTAGACTACCTTTGCTTGAGTTGAGACCACCGTTACTTCAAACTATTTTACGATGATTCCCATGCTTACTGGCTCCTCGACAAAATTCCCTAATATACGACAAAGCCCTCTTTCGTTGGAATTATTTTCACAAATTTTACGCCCTATTCTGACAGAATTTGTTGGCGAATATTTTAATCTTTACTTTATTAGGATTTGCAACAACCAATACTGAACAACTTAGAATCATATATCTTGTCTGACAATATTATATGGAATCCTACTTAAGACATACTACTCAACTCAAGATATACTGCCACACATTCTGGTCAACAACTCCCATATATCTTTACTTTACTTTGACAAACGGCAATTTATCCTCCACATGGCAGATGAATTTCTTAACTAAAACCAATTTTTTCTGCAAACTACGGTTTCCTTTCACCATAAATACATAATAAGCACATAATAATTTTCATTACACGTTCTTTTAGCCACGTGAATATTAAATATTTAGCATTAACCCGATTCTGTACGGGGTACATAACATCTTTTTTGAAAGGAGCTTACATTTAAGAATTTCAGAATTTTATTAGATTGAGGAAAATAAAATTCAATTTTTACTCAGAGAAATTTAAAAAGAATTTGAACCAGCTGGTCTTCTTCAGCTGTGCTTCATTACCATAAATATTTTGATGGCTGTACTGCTAGCAAAAAACTCGCATACTCACATCTCCACATCTGTATTGAAATAAATGCCAGCTATAGAATTCCGGATCGCTCAAATTTTGCATAATTTTAAAATTCTCTAACTGTAGTCTTTCATCAAAATTAAAAATATATCCTACTGCATCCCTCTTCTCCTACGAGTCAGAGGCTTTTGTAGCCTGGCAGAATGTGACTTAGCTCGTATGATGAGTTGAGATGACAGTACGGAGTCCCATAGCATATGTTCAGCATTACACTGGTTTATCCAACTCTTGAACATACCTCATGCTATTGTGTGATTTCATAAAAAATACTTACACACCTCGACTGTAAAGTAATAAGCCATTTTGCGTCCAGTTTTCGTTTCCCTTAAAACCCCCAAAATTCTTCCAATTCAGGGTACGGTAACAGTACATTACGAACAGCTGCCAATTTTTATTTTATTTTAACGAATTCGAAGGCATCACCCGTCCCAACTCGTCAAACTAAAATTTTGGAAGCATGTAACGTACGAAATATTACATGTTCAAGCATTGTTGAAACATTTCTTTCGCTTTATGTAAATAGAAAGGAGAATCAAAAGTTTTACCGAAAGTTAAATGTACAATAACCTTTCCCTTACATCAGAATAATCTTGAGTACGTTTCAAATACGCTCGCATTATACGTTGTTAGCATCAAACTTCGAACCAAGATAATAAACGAGGTTTTCATACATTTTCAAGTGAAATCTCAAGCCTAAATTATTTATATAAAAGAAAATGAAACGACAAAGTTTGTAATATTACGCAGCGCTAATGTCGCCTGATTCTCTTATTATTTTTCATCATAAAATGATTTTAATTAATTTATTTCAAATTTTCTGTTTTTCAGGGGATTTGGAAAACAGGTCAGTGATACAACCAGGCCAAGAAGGTCGAGCACAGCTTTAACAGCAAGTGATACTTGTCTGTTTTTATTAAATTACTCAGTGTTTACGAAAAATAATAAAATTTGGTGAGATAATACTGAAGTAATTCTGTCATTGTTTTAGCTTATTTTAAACTATCATCTCAAGTATATCTTTCAACAAAGATTAGACTTTCTTTAGAAACTAACAATGTATCCATAGGCTCTAGGACCAATTATCCCAAGATAAAATATCACCTGACAAATTATCCCCGGACAAAATATCCCTGGACAAAATATTCCACATAAAGCGGACAAAATATCCCCAGACATAATGTCTACTCAGAAGTGGTTTTTATAGGTAGGTATTATTAATTAGATATTATATTGCGTATTGGGGGGCTCTGCCCCCTCACCCCAGCATATGCCCTGCAGGCGGCCTTATGTGAATGGGGCGCTGCCCCGAACCCCGCTAGGTGCACTGCCCCTTAGACCCCGCAAGGGGGAATATTTCACCCTTGACCCCCTTATTCCGAGTGCTGCCGCCCCGTTTTTTTATTTTCCAGTTTAATTCACGGCCTGCGGCGCTGGTACTTCGCAATAAGTACTTTCTGAGGTGATTTTTTGTCTGAGGGGGTATTTTGTTTAGGGATATTTCGTCCGTTTTTTCTCCTGGTAAAAATTGTGGTTATTATATCCGGTTATTTTGTCTGGGGATATTTTCTCCGAGGGGATATTATGGTCGGGGACATTATTTTTTGGGACATTCCGTCCTAACCCCGTATCCACAGGTTTCGATCCGAAGGTCCTCGTTTCAAACGATTACGGCGTAATACTATAGTCGGTATTTTATTACATTTGTAATTGGTAAAGTTGTGGATCTAATTAAATTTTTCAAATGTATTTTAACATTAGCGGACGAAACGACTTGAGCTTAATCCACAGTAACTGGTTTTCGCTATTCTTTAACACTCTATAATAACGGCTGTAATAAAGCAACAAATACTTTACGTTTCATAAATTTCACCCTCTATCTGCTGCCCTCTATCTTAACAATAGAAAATCTTTAGTACGCAGCCTGATGCCGAATTGAAATTAAAATTACCTACTCCAACATTGCCATAAAAACTTTTTCTGCACCAGGCTGCCCAGCTTGAAATGCAGAAATTCTCCATTCTACACGACGACGAAATTTGTAGTTAAGGAAGTAGACAAAGGACCAGTTTATTGCCTGAACTTTTTACATTACACTTTAACGGAGACAATTTGTAATGTTACGTAACAGACAACACCACGTTACTGGTAATTACAGAAATCATGACAGAATCACTTCAAATCTCACTTGTATACAATTAGGCTCAATAGAGACATGTAGACCTTTCGGCCTTTATTTAGAGCTTTTCTATTAATTGTACTGACAACGAATTTTCTTCCTCACCAACTTTCGTCATCGCCAGGGATTCCAATGTCAAGGTAAGCAAAATAATATTACAGTAAGTTCTTGCTTGTGTTGTTTTTATGAGTGGATGGTTTGTACCTCGAGCCGAAGACGATAGCTTTGATCCCACTCATCAACGCAACAATTTACAAGCAGGAACCCTTTATATTTTACATGTTTGTGCAATGTAAACACTAAAAGCCACCTCGATGGTAGTCGATAACGACATATTTACATTCATAATCGTTTCAAAATTTTTAATGACATACGTCGAATGTTGACTTGGTAATGATCCTTACACATCATACACCAATACACCGTTGACTATTACCACACGCATGGTAGTCGTTACACATGCACATCATACACCAATACACAGTGCCGCATCTAGCATATTTAGCGCCCTGGATCAATAAAACGGAGCGCCTCGTTGCAACTCTATATCGTTGCAAGGGATCCCACCTTTCCAACGGTACCGAACTTGATGCTGGTTCGATCAGTATACTGGCCACGAAGGCGAAAGTCACACAAAGTGCACCAACTCGACCGCACAAAAATTTAGAAAGAATTTTTTATTGGAGATACAATAGAATAACTCATAACAGTGATTTCTCGTAGTAGTCAAATTGATTTAGTAGTTTAGGGTAGCCTTAGTGAAGATCAGAAATTGTATAAATATGAAGTAATCGGTGAATAAAATTCAGTCTATTTTGAGACGGCAAACCAGTCGTTTCATTTTAGATTTCGGATTTGAATGGAACCGTAATTTCAATATTTCTTTCGATTTCCGCAATTTTCACTCGCAATCCATCATCTATCAACTTCGATTGAACTTTTCGAAAAGCAGGTACACGTGATATAAAACCAAGTGAGGGAAAGTATGAAAAACTAGAACAATCGCGAGAGTATTTTTTATTTTTGGTAACAAGTAAAGTGCCAAGTTAAGTATCACCAAGAATTTTAAATGGATTTCAGTTTTATGAACCATGTTCCTCTCACAAATATTTTCTCGGAACTAATTTTGAATTCTTTGAAAGGTTGACCTCTGCAATTACATCCATGTAGCTACGACCCTGTAATCAGGTGGTTTTGGTAGCTAAATAGAAGGTCAAGAGAGTTTTTTCATAGAAACTTATAAATTTTAGAAATTCGA
The DNA here is from genome assembly GCA_029228625.1 of Pseudolycoriella hygida. Taxonomy (NCBI): domain Eukaryota; kingdom Metazoa; phylum Arthropoda; class Insecta; order Diptera; family Sciaridae; genus Pseudolycoriella; species Pseudolycoriella hygida. The sequence goes on along the minus strand of CM055403.1, from coordinate 30,230,355 downwards.
TTGTTTTCGAATTTAGTGCAACTTTGAAGAGTCGTAGAAGCTAAAGTGAAACAACTACGCGAAAAGTGTCCTCCACGTTTTCCTGATATGCATTGGTACTATCATCTGCCTCAATACCATCCAGTTCTGAGACTGTACAGTGTACACAATAGGAGAGATTTAAGTTTTGCCAATATAAGAGAACTTATAACGCGAAGTAAATTTTATCACAACAAAAACCCTTTTTAAAAGGAAAACGTGACGCAAGTCCTCGTCCCTTTTTCCAAAACAGCTGATATCAATTGGGGTGACGCTTATAGCTTTGAAACGCAAAAAATTTTTTTGTAATGTTTTCATTTTTCATTAAAAAATGCGTCACAAATGCCGGACCCACCAGTGTTATAGTTTTTATGCAACGCCGTTGTGAAAAGTGAACTTTTTCATGCATCGTTTCGGTGACGTTAGAGAGGTCGTTTTATAACTAGTTTTACTTTTTATCACTAGTGATAAAAAGTAACTTTTTATCACTCATTTGAGTGATAAAAAGTTACATTTTGTCACTTGTGATAAAAAGTAACTTATTCATTTTTTAACTCACTCATTTGGGTGATAAAAAGTTACATTTTGTCACTAGTGATAAAAAGTAACTTTTTATCACCCATTTGGGTGTTCATTCAAAGTTCATTCAAAAGTTCACGTTTCACAAGTTGTTGCATAAAGTCTTGTATGAAACACGTTGCGAAATTGGTTGTTTTTGTCATACGATGTGGTTATCCAACTCGCTTCGCTCGTTTGATAACTTCACATCTAGTGACAAAAACAACTCCATTTCGCAACTAGTTGCATAAATAACTATTCTGTTCTTGATATCAGCTCTTTTGGAAGAAGGGACAAGGACTTGCGTCACGTTTCCCTTTTAAAAAGGGTTTTTGTTTTGATGTCAGTAGTTTTGGAAGAAAAGAGGAAACAAATTTTGGCGAAATTTCCGGCGAAAAAAAATTTTCAGCGAAAAAAATTTTCGGCGAAAAAAGTTCCAGCAAAAAAAAATTTTTCAGCGAAAAAAAATTTTCAACGAAAAAAAATTTCAGACGAAAAAAAATTCCTGACACACTATAGACTCAACCCAATAACTTTTCCTTTCACACCAAGCATCTATCTCCAACCAAAAAAAAATTCAAAAAAAAAATTTAATTTTCCCCTGAAGTCCGTCCTATTCCACCGTCGGCCATTTTGTTGGTTACCCTGACACACTACACACTCAACCCAATAACTTTTCCTTTGACACCAAACATCTATCTCCAACCAAAAAAAACATATAGAAAAATTTAATTTTCCCCCGAAGTCCGTCCCATACCAACGTCGGCCATTTTGTTGGTCACCCTGACACACTACACACCCAACCAATCAAATTTTCCTTTGACACCAAACATCTATCTCCATCCTAACACAGTCCAAAAATTTTGCTCATATTTGACCCATACTTTGAATACACTCACACACACGTACAAAACATTATTTTATATGGGCTTTATATGGCGCCTTCTAAGAGCCATGGCGCCCAAACGAGGCCGGTACCCCCCCCCCCCCTTTTTTAAAATCTCATATGACGTAGAATGCCCACTCGAAGGTCCCTGCAAAATTTCAAGAAAAGTTATCGAGCTGTTTTCGAGCAGCAGATTTGAAGTCAATGTCAAAATTTTTATGCAAAAGTTTGACAGTGCCTACAACTAAGTTGGTTTTATTGGCTGGGAATCGCTGTCATACCACTGATCCGATTAAAACACAGTCAATACATACATAACATTATGCACTATAGAACCTCCTTTCCTTGTAATCTCTTATTATTTTTTCATTCTATAATTTGTCTACAAACTTTCATAATTTATATTTCAATACATTTATTTTCCCAGTTTGTTCGTTCGTTGTGCACAAAAGATGTCACGAATATGTCACTTTCAAATGTCCTGGAGCAGATAAAGGAGCAGATTCTGATGTAAGTATTGAAAGCATAACCAAATTACGAACCGAATAATTTACAATTTATTACGTTAGTGTTGTTTAAATCACGCAAAAGTTGAGGAGTTGAGTTAACTTTCCGAACTAAAATTGGAATATTTTATTATACAATCAATCAAAATTTTAATTAAGTTTTTTGTTCAATTTGAATTAGTTTTCGACAGATGTTTGGGTTACTATTAACGGCAGTTTTCGGTGTTTTAGGCTACTCATTGAATAGCAATGTGGTATAGTTTTAAAGTTAAATTATCGTTTGAGAAATTATTTATAATCTAAACGCATCTCATCTTATATTATATTTTTGAATAGAGCATGGCTTTGATAACCGGCAAATCATTAAAGTTATAATTAGTTTTATAAAACTTTTTTTTTGAAATAAGTTAAAGGATAAACAATATTTGTGGAAAGGATTAACATTTTATAAAATCAGCACAGTCGTGTTATTTGCTGAACATAACACATATTGACCCTATCTCCTCTACTTAGAACATTACACTAGTTGCAGCTTTGCTGATCTTTACAGTGGGTTGAATTTAGTCTTCATAAGATTTGATTCGTTCCACTTTTTTGTTCACCTAAGCTGCATGCAATTGGCATATAATTAACACCGCAAATGTATTTGAACAATAATTCTGAAGAAATACCGCATGTGGAACCAAGTGGAACATTGTGGAACGAAAAGAGGATACAATTTATGATCTGACTAAATTCAACTTAACTACAATGGATTTTGTAGACCAATATTGTGTATGAAAAACGAGTTAAAAGTTCTCTACTATTATCTGAATTTCTACTGTAAATGTCGAAATACAGATATGAACATTTTAATAATTTCTGTTGAAAATTTGAAAATATAACTACAAAACAATAATCCATTAAATTTTTACGGTGCTTTGATCAATTAAAAGTAAATTGATCAGAAAGAATAATTTGAATAAATTAAGAATCGAAATAAAATAAAATTTAATTTAATTTTGAAGCTATTTTTCGATGAATTAAACTGTATAAATTTTGTATTTCGTTAAAAGTTTTTGCGGATTGATGAAAATTTAAATTAATTATTATTGTAGTTCTTGATGATTATCTCGACCATAAATTTAAAGTAATTCAAATGCGCCGTGAAATAATTATAGTAGAAGAGGTGTGGCATCGGGATGATATGTGAAGTTTTGCAAATAATATCTTTCTGTAAAAGTGATATTCTCAGAATTGATGCCTAAATTAAGCGAAAAAAATAGACTTAACATACTAGAAACGGAAGCTAAGAAATTAAAAAACTACATGAGATGACTACGTTCGTAAAAATCAATGGTCGAATTATATTGGGATTCTACCTACAAAAAAAAATCAGTTTCTTATTGCATAATAAAAAGCACGACACTATTAACATCACATTCAATTTATGGGTTACGGATATCTCATATCACACGTACCTAACAACCGTAAAGCGCTTATGTGACTGCCAAACAGGCTCACGTACAGTTTGTTTTCATTGAAATTCGTTTTCAGCAAATAATACAATTTTCCATAGTGTGAAAAGTGACTTGATAAATTTGCATGAAAACAAATTTTTTAGGTATTTGTCAGGCAAGCACCTACATAAAATTAGCATAATTTAGTACGCCAATAGTATGAACATTCTCGCATTTGAACTTAACGTACTGTCGTCATAAGGAAAAAAAACTTAGAGAAAATCAGCGGGTATTTTCAACGAATTTTGGCGCAAAAAATGAAACTGGCGACAAAAATAAAACAAAATATTTTCGGCGATTGTTTTGTTTAATTCTGTCGCTAATTTGACTTTTTTTTTGGCGAATTTTATTGAAAATCGTCGCTGATTTTCTCTACGTTTTTTTCTTTATGACGGCAGCGTAGAAAGGCTACAGATGCTACAGATTCAACACTGCTGCCAACATTTCAAAGAAATATATTTTTCTTTTATGTTGGTATTTGTGATATGTCATAAACGCTTTTTTTTAAATTTCTATCCCTCTAAAGGGATCATTATATTGGACGCGATGCGACACCATCGCTGCCGTTGACACAAGTAACAAAACTTTGATTAGTCGTCTGCATTAGGTCTCACAACAATATAGCGTCAAGAACACTTTTTTGTAAGCTAGATTTTTTTTTAAATGCGATGCGTTTTTAAAAAAGAAATATTCTCTCTGCATTTTGTCCATGTCCACCTCTTTAGAAGTAAGAATTACTTTATTAAGTAGCGATAGCTACTTTGTGTTTTCACGCTTCCTGTCCGTTCGTCCGTCTGCCCGTCAACCTTCATCGGACAATCACCGATGATTCACCAAAGAATCGGTGATTTCCGGTGAATCATCGGTGATTTCCGGTAAATCATTGGTGATTTCCGTTAAATCATTGGTGATTTCCGGTGAATCATCGTTAATTCCCCAGTGAACCATCCGTGATTCCCCGGTGAATCATTCATTAATCCCCAGTGAATCATGCGTGATTTCCCGGTGTATCATCCGTGATTCCCCGGTAAATTGTCGGTTACTTCACAGTGAATCATCGGTGATTACAGGTGAATCATCGGTGATTTCCGGTGAATCATCCGTGATTCCCCGGTGAATCATCTGTGATTCCACGGTGAACTATCCGTGATTCCCTGGTGAATAATCCGTGATTCCCCGGTGAATCATCCGTGATTCCCCGGTGAATCATCAGTGATTTCTAAGTGAATCATCGGTGGTTCCCCGGTGAATCATCCGTGATTCCCCAGAGAATCACCGATGATTCACCGTGGAATCGTCAGTGATTTCCCAGTGAATCATCCGTGATTCCCCGGTGAATCATCCGTGATTCCATAGTGAATCACCGATGAATTAGGTCAAAAATAACATTTTTGACTACAATCTATCGCTACTTCCATATACCCATGACAGTGGTTTATTTAAGAAGCAGAGGGCAGAGGCATTAGACAGTAAGGCACGAAGTGAGTGACATACACGTGAATCACGGTGAGCTTGAACGAAGTTATACTGAAAAATCGCTGCCCATCAGATTTTATTGCTGATTGTGACAGAAGGGTCCCCTACGAGCTCGAAACTACTTTTAGTGAAATAAATTTTCAGGTAAAATTTTTTTACAAGTCGATTTTTGTATAAAAGACCACCATCGGGAAGCTTTGCGCACTTCTCTAGCTCACCGGTGAGAGTGTTTCGCAACAAAATATTTTTTGTGAGTTATTCTATAGTCTAAGCTTTCTAATGATACCAAACATGTCATGCATCAGACACGATGACCGGAAAAGTGCCACTGGCTATGATAAAATGAACTCAGTAACTATGTATCTTGCCTGAACTGGCTGTAATCACAACATACTTTACACACACACGTAAATATTGCAGTTTTGTGAGGCAAAAATAACTTTTTACTTGATCATTTTTGAATATTTGCGAGTTCCTTGAGTTTGACTCATAAGATTCGACAAAAAAGATACTTGTTGCAACTGATGCATGACATGTTTGGTATCATAGGAAAGCTAACACTATAGGCTAACTCACACAAATTATTTTGTTGCGAAACACCCTTACCGTGAGCTAGAGAATTGAGCAAAGCTTCCCGATGGTGGTCTTTTATACAAAAATCGACTTTTAAAAAATTTTTACCAGAAAATTTATTTCACTAAAAGTAGTTTCGAATTCGTAGAAGACCCCTCTATCACAATCAGCAATAAAATCTGATGGGCACCGACTTTTCAGTATAGCTACGTTCAAGCTCACCGTGGTATGTGTTCATATTTGTTTGTTTATACGTTCACAGCGCACGTAATATATACGCTGCAGACGAACTACATATCGCAAGTGTTGATAACTTTTGCGTCTAAGGGCATACAGTAGGTACACATTTATTTTATTTAGGTAAAACAGCATAATGTACCTCTGCGACGTATAAATTAGTGAACCTTTAGGAATGTTTCTATGTTTAGATATACAAGTCAGAGTAGAAGGACGTTTTAAAAAGATCACAGATACAATTAGCGGGGAATTATGCTTCAGATTTAAAATATACCGGCAACATCGTCAATGATGAGTAGCTCTATTGCATTAATAATGTATTTAAACGAACCATACAACGTGATAACAGTCGACAATCTAAGATTTGAGAAAACTTTGTTTTCCCAGTTTTCACCAGGTCATTTTAAATAATTGCAACGGTAGTTATTGACGCATTTAGTAGACATCGGGTTTTGCGGGTGTTGAGACAAAGTATGATCTGCTTGATAGCAAGTCTTTATCAAAAGCCAATGCCGCTCTAAACTTGTCTATTTCACACACGTTTCATTGTTGGTGAAAAATAGTAGAAACGAAGTTACATATACAAGTTAGACATTTTGTACATTTTTTAAATAAGAAATAATCGAAACTAATTAACAAAACTGTATGTTATTAAATAAACATTTAGGCTACACGCACCAAACACGAATTTAAAGAATGCTCTTATTCAAGTCCAACATTTTGTGATCATTGTGGTTCCCTATTATATGGTCTATACCATCAAGGGCTTAAGTGTTCAGGTAACTAGATAAATATTAATTTTCTTAATGATAACCACTACTAAAATCTTGCTACTTAACACTTTGATTGTTTACTTCAATCTAACTAAAAACACCTTCAAACTTATTGGATTATCACAATGTTATTTTCACACTATAAACATCACACTGTTTATCTGTTTGATTTTTGTTTTGTTTTGTTTATTATATATTTTCTATATTTCTTTTTTATTTGGTGCTAAGTATATAAACTATAAATTAATGCTACTAACACTCAACCAAACTATGTACACTCAATAATCTGAAATGTAGTTTTATCTCATGCATACCTTCATAAAAACTTAAAGTATGTTTGCTTGACTTAAATACTTGATTTCTAATTGACACAAATATTCTCTAAAATCGTAAATGTTTTTAAAATTTTTCAACACGAAAATTAAGATTTTCTTTAGATCACAAAAGTATACCTAAGACTGTTCTTTATAATATTTCACTAATTTTCAATAAAAATTTGCGAGTTCATGAAACTTTAATCTTCATTTAATCGCACTTTATATTTTACAAACGTATTTCAGAGTTAATTAATTACCTCGCGAAATGAAACGCGCCCATCAGCCGTGGGAACAGCCAAATTATACAAACAAAGTGTCTAGCACAAATCACAATTACTCGTGGCACACGACTTTGAGGAGGAATTTACCTTGTCGTTAATACACGAGCATACATTTCGTTGTAAGTATATTTTCGATATGAAAATTTCATCTGAAGGTCGTGTGCCGTAGAGACTTTGATGTGATGAGGGTCTCTTTCTCTGACAACGAACTATTTAAGGTACGGGAATTATGAAAAGGTCATGTCTCCACGACTTATGGTTGAGTTTCATTCCCTGGATTAGCCAAAAGATGAATAACCTGCACTGCAGCAAGCGCATAAAGAATAATAATTATAAATTAAAAATTCATGGATTTGATCTATGTTGTAGGAACGTTGTGTAAATGTTGTATCGTTGTTACATAATTGTGGAACAATGTAGAGCTAGTGTTGTATCTTTGTTATATTTTTGTTTTCGAAGTTATGCATTCCTGATGTATGAGTGATGTACGTTTCTTGTATAACTCATACAATAATAATGCAATATGCGTGAAACGCCGATACGTACAAAGTGATTATGTTAAGTGTTGTATACCGTAGAAGTTGTAAACTTTCGTCTTCTGAATTAGCTCTGACTATCCGAAACATAGGAGTAGACCATCCGCCCGCGTGTCCTCATGATTTCACAAATTTTTCACTTCGAGTTTTCATCCGTTTTACATCTATTTCCACCTTCGATCCATCTATTTCTATCTTCGATCCATCTATTTCCACCTTCGATCCATCTATTTCTATCTTCGATCCATCTATTTCCATCTTCGATCCATCTGTTATGAATTGAATATCATGAATTGAAATATATACGTATACTAGGGTGTGTACTTCATTTGACATATAGAAGTAAAAATAGGACAAATGTGGGTTTGAGTTCATTCGCACCAGTTTGTTTCAACTCTTAACACATGGATCGAAGATGGAAATAGATGGATCAAAGATGGAAATAGATGGATCGAAGATAGAAATAGATGGATCGAAGGTGGAAATAGATGGATTGAAGATGGAAAAAGATGTAAAACAGATAGAAATTCGCAGTGAAAAATTTAGCATTTTAAAATTTAGCAGAGTGAAATACACTCGTCCTTCTGAATTTTTGTAAAAAAAATTACAACAATTTCTGATCAGTTGTAGTGTTAATGCTAAGATTATGAAACGTATAATGCAAAACGATATTGTTGTACGTAATAATAATAACAATAATAATCTGCCTTAACAACCCATAAAGGGTTGTGGGCTAGATCATTAAGGCCCATAACTTGTGTGTTAAAATATAGTCTATATTGAGGCGCTGAAATATTATATTTTCGCTGATATCAGTGGCCAAAGACGCAGTTTCAAAAAAGTAAGTCAGCATTTCCCTTCCCAAATATGTTGCTTTTAATAGCAACTAAATTCATTTTTTGGGATTCAACCTACTCTGAAAACTTTGAAAAAAAATCGTTAAGTTTGCACAAAAACTCGTCGTTCTGAGACTAGGTTCAATCCCAAAAAATGAGTTTAGTTGCTCTTAAAAGACAACATATGTGGAAAGGGAAATGCTGACTAACTTTTTTGAAACTGCATCTTTGTCCACGGATATCATCGAAAGTGTATTAATTGAGCGCCTAAATGTAGACTATATTTTAGCACACAGGTTATGGGTCTTAATTACTAGTTTCGCTACTTTTGTGGTTCTACTTTTTGAGATCTTTTCATTACCTGAAAATTTTTACTGTGCCAGTGGTAAAGCTTTGCGACAAACTCAGTGCCATCTATGGGATGTACTAGCGAATACCGGCACCTCCCAACAATGCCTTTCACCGGTAACCCGTACGATGGCGCTAGACTTCACATGACTTGAACCGATTCAATCAGCTTTGTTTTGTTTACAAATCTAGCAATCGGTACAAATCCGTCTGCGGTTGAGTTTCGAACCAACGCACTGGCAACTCGATCTCATAGTAGCAAAAAGACGTGTTAACCACCACCCTATCGAGTTGTTCACGGTAACACCGGACAATATTAATGGTTGCGTATTCCAACGATTTCAATTCAAACCGGCTAGATGCTTTAGCGGCAGATTCCAAGTAGAGGTGTGCACCGGTCAATTTTTTCTCGGCAGCAGCCAAAAAATTTCTTGAAGCATATAGAATTTATAAAACAGAGGCACAGCTTTTATCACAGATCATATATTAACTCTCTCCTCAAATATGCAACGAACATCTCATAACATTTTCGACATTTGTTTTCGATCTGTATTATCTGCATTCAAATATACAATACAATCGGTAGGAGCCTGCATTATCACGCAGCATAGATTTGGTTGTGTAGCAACAGATGGCGATGTGAAACCTTATTCACAATATACAAAAAATATACAATTTTTGCTAATTTTTATTTATTTTTTATAAATTCTTAATTGCACAATTGATTTGCGCTGGCCGAAATGGGGCTTTTCATAAATGACGTCACGCTTGCTATAAAATCCATAAAGTTCATAGCTCCAAACTGGTCAGACATTTTGCTTATAGTACTCCGGCTACCCCCCCCCCCCAAACACACCCCCTGTTTGGGGGGGGGGGGGTAGCCAGAGTCCTATAAACGAAATTTGTTGTACTGAACGAGTTATGACCTTTTTATGGATACTCATTTTTATAGCAAGCTTGACGTCATTTGTGAACGGCCTCAATGAGTATTTCTTCTTATATATCAATTAAATGAATTTGTTATTTTTAAACATTTGTGGGTCTCAAATCTTCGTTACCGACCTGGAACACAAGTGTCAAATTTGCTGGGTAGATGTTCATCTCACTTTTTTTGATGAATTTGTTCTATACAGTCTATCTATCCTTATATGGGAGATTCCATTGTTGCTCAAAATATAGAATCTCCCATATTATGATCTGTGGGTTTTATGCACCAACGGTACAACAATCGCACAACATAAAGTATTTACACATGAAATTCATCGTTTGGTTTTTTGCGATTCTTTATTATAAGATTTTTGAATTCTCAAATGATGTGATCAGTTCAGAAATTTTGGCATCGGATTAGTTTTTGAAAAATTTCTCAATTATTAACACAACGTAACTCAAAAAGTCGTGTTTGTTTTTCTAGTCAAAGTCAATTCCATTTATAACTTTTATGCAACGCATTCTTGAGAGTGACAAAAAATATATTTGAAATTCCATTATGCAACTTGTTGCGAAAAGGAATTTCATTTATACTTTTTGTCACTCCCAAGTACTTTTTTCATAAAACGTTGTATGAAACACGTTGCGAAACGGAAAATTTTTGTCACACGATGTGCTTATCATATTCGCTACGCCCGTCACATCTCTTGACAAAAATTTTTCTTTTCGCAACTTGTTGCATAAATTACTATTCAGTTATATTTGTAACTGCCCTTTGATAAATTCTGTGGGTAACTGGGTAACTGAGAATAAATTAAAGTTTTGGTGTGCAACAACGTGTCGAGCATATGAATAGTGCAGTGTCCTTTTTTGAGAAATTAATTCGCCGAATTTCCTTAAAATCTCGACAAACCCTTTTCGGGATATTTTCAGAAAATTCGGGAAATCTGTTTACTAAAAATAGACACTAGAATAGAGGTAAGTGCAGAACACATCCTCTTATTTTTAAGACTTCACCAATAGAGATTAGTATGTAATTGTGGCAAGGTACAAAGCTCTTACTCATTATCATGGTTTTTAACAGATTTCGTTTATGCTTGCAGCTATTATACACATGTTTCTCAGCATCACTTTGTTTGGTGCAACGATATTTTTTTTTAACCTTTGAAGCAATCATATTATGTTCTTCACAAATATCAAATGGTTTCTCCAAACATTTAACGATAAATTTGTTCTTTTTGAGTACTTTACATTTCAATCTTATATCACCTGTTGCAGGTAAATTATTTACGACATTTATAAAGCAGTAGTAATGTCGAGCGAGTTTACATCTTCATTCGTAATTAATTTTTTACAATTCTCAACTGTGCCTCGGGCCATTTCACAAACTTTGCCCAATTTCCATACTTAAAAAGAAATTTGCTGTAATCAAATATACTTTGTTTAACATTATTCATATAAATTTATCTTTTCTTTTTCCATTTCCTTTGGACTTTCTCTCAATTTTCAATTTAATTTTAAACAAACTCGGGTTTGACAATATAATTAAAATTCATTATTGTTTAATGTGTTTTGCATAACAATACTGAAAGGAAACGCGTAAAAAATGACTTTTAAATATTGTCAAAGCTTTCTTTAATATCCTCGGAAGAAAAACTCAAAAATGAAGTTTGGTATACATTTTCCGTTTGTATAAATTACCCGCCGCAATAAGCGAAAAAAATAGTAAAATTACACATTGCAAGGAAATTTGCTCAGAAAAGAGATCCAGTTGCGTGCATCCTATGGGCCTTTTAAATATTCAACAGCCTTTAACCGCATGGGTCCTCATAGGCGTGAAGTAGAATATCCTGCAATTAGCACGAACTTAATATTCGCTTATCGCTCAACCTGTTGCGACCAGTGTTGCGGCACCGACGTCGCGTCGGTAAAGATCAGGGAACCATCTTCTTTCTACTATGTTTTCTCTTGCCTAGTTGCCTAGAAAGGATGAAGGGGTTTCAGCGTCATAAGCACTCCAACCAGTTTTGAGATCAGGCGACATGCATTATCCCCTAGGGAATTATCCCCCATCGAATTATCCCCCAGACTAAAATGAATGCGAATTATCACCCAGGGAATTATCGCCCAGAAATGATCGCCCAGACAATATTGACTATTTGTCTGGGCGATAATTCCCTGGGTGATAATTGCTTTTTGTCTGGGCGATAATTCCCTGGGTAGTAAATCCTTTTTGTCTGGGCGATAATTCCAGGGTGATAATTCCCCGTGTAATATTTCCAATATTTTTCAGACTGGGGGATAATTCCTTGAGAGAAAATGCCCGTCCCCGTTGCCTAGAAAGGATGAAGGGGTGCCGTTTCCAGAATTGACTAAGTCCTGAGCGACGTGTTTCAGCGTCATAAGCACTCCAACCAGTGTTGAGATCAAGTCCCGGTGTTAGTGACACTAGAGAGCACCTCCGACTTACCATCGGTGAGAGCTTTCATAGTTGAGCTCTGAACATAATCCCTTCGTTCGGTGGGACCCTGCTATTCCCTCAGTCCGGAAACCGTGGTGTTATCACGCACCAGGGATTCATAGAGGAGCGACGGGCAATTCCCTTTAGTAGGCTGGGCACCCCTTTGGCCAGGGTCAGAATAGAGTTATAGCTTCTGAAGTAAAACCGAGATGTAAGCAGCAGTCAAGTTGTATTTCTCTGCTGGGGTAGAGGGAATAAATATTTCCAGTTTCGACCATACGAGCGGCATGTCCTTACTTAGGAACTTAGGTTCGTTACTCTAAATTACATCTCTCACCCTCACCCTCTCATTCAACCCAACAAAACAGTAAATTAGTTATTTTAATTGGCTGGCACAGAATTGAACATAATAAACAATTGATGTGAAGTATTTTGCAAAAAAAACTCATTATAACCCGATATTTCATAAAAATAGTTTTACTAAAAGAAGTTTTCAATGCAAAAAACGTCTTAGCAAAAGCCGTCGGAATTCAATTCAAATACAACAAACCAATCATGAATGAGAAAAATATTTTTTCATCTACGTTTGATGGCTTTTATTGCCTAGAGATTCCTCTCGAGAAAGATATTTCTTTTTTGTACTATTAAATCTGTGTGCAAATTATTGTACACATTGGATGGGTGCCATATTGCTATCGATATTTATCGATTTGTATAATAATATGACGGTCTCAATATATTTGATTCAATATTGGTATAAACATTGTACAATAGTCAGGTGCAAACATACTTTATCGCTCATATCCGTTGATAAAATTGATTTTATTGCTGTTGGATCAAAGGGGTATTTTTAGAATTTATAGTCGAAGCGTCCAACTGGACTTGAAACACGGGTCCTATGGCTCTCAGTCCTTTGTTCTGAAACGTGCAAATGCTATTCAGAGTGAAGTTAGCTGCGGTTGGGGTCGTAGATAACTTCACTACAAACAAATCAGCTGATTTTTTGAATTTGTCAATGAAGGTGTGTTGATGTATTTTATTGTCAAATCAGATTTCAGAATTTACTCAGTGCTGTTTGAGATAAAAAAGACAGAACTCTTCTCTTCTCTTGTTTTCTGTAGTTCAAACCTTCATTTTGCCGATTAACAGGTGCTCACTCTAACTCATTTCTCACTTCACTGGACTGGCGACTTCATTTCTTTACTTATTGCTCCATATTATTGTTTTTTCCCCTTTTTCTTTTACAACAAAGTTCGAATTTAGGAATTAAATTAAATTTTCAACAAATTATATTCAACAACTTTGTTTAACAACTATTTCCAGATTTGTGGGAAAACATTGCCCGCCCGAGCCCGAGTCCGAAAATTTTTTTCGGGCCACCCGATGCCCGCCCGGAAAAATGACTGCCCGGTGACATGCCCGAAAAGTTTTCGTCCGCCCGACCTTTGTAGTGTTGGGCGCGGGCGGGCATCGGGCGGCCCGAAAAATCAGGATGCCCTCTCACCTCTAATCTAGTTCCATCTATGATGTACTAGGTGCGGAAACTAATCAAACTAGGTGTTTTACCGGTAGGCATTTTTTTGGACGTGAATTCCGAATCACGCCTAACGGTAGCTAGCATTTTACCATTAGAATTTCTTCTGGTGCTAATTATATCTCCGCCTGAAGTCGGACTCAAGGAATTCATAAAATATGGGTAACGTCATATTTGTCATTCTTCTATGTATGATTCGTTGCGGCACCAAATTCACAACTACTCAAATTATAAAGCCTGGGTGCGCCTAGGAACGTTACTTTCATGCTATACATTGAAGAAAATTCGTATACAGAATTTGTCCCCACCAGGATTGAACCCCGATATTCTTCGTGGAAAGCCAGTACGTTACCACACCACTGAGATAACCCGTTCCATGATGACGGCACTCGCTTCAATAAATTCAACACATTCCTACAAGCAATAAAATCGCCTTTCTCATCTGGTTTTTGATTTTTCGGAACATTGGTACCTGACTATACAATAATATAAAGCGAAATAAGCGTCAGAATAGAACAAAAATAGTGATGAGGGAAATGCAACGAGTTAACATCGTAAAATTAGAAATATTAGAAATAAAGTGACGATGGATGTTACAGATTTGGGTTCTTTCAAGATCCGATTTCCAATTAGCGAACTGTGAAAAGAATTATATACATTACCATTCAGCGTGAAATTGAAATGTTTGTTTAGGAGATACACTTTCCGGTTAACATTCAACATATGACTTTTCATCCTAAGTTTGAGCATAATAAAAGTTTGTTTGAGCACTCGCGATAAAAAATGTTATTCCTAAACTTTGCGGAATTTTCCAAAGTTTGAACTTAAAATGGATTTCTTTATGTGTAGTTATTTGTCGCCTCTCAGCAAAGCATATCGTGCTGTCATCTGATATGTGCAAAGGAGTGTAAGAAATTCATTTATTTTTTCTGATAAAAATTGATCACATAAGCAGAAGTTTAATCGGGATTGATATTTACCATATGGAGGACATAGCCGAAAATTGACAGTTTCGGAATAAACAGTTCCTTGAAAAATGTGAAACGAGTGTTCTCGATAGATGCGTACAAAATTTTATACGCAGACGGACAAAAAACGTCAGATTTCCTCACAATATTGAGACCGTAAAGTAGGCTTGAAAAACATTAACAAATATTTCGTAACGAAAAACGTCGAATTATGGTCATTAGGAGCAATAGTTATTTTCATGACAAGGGGAGAAAATAGAAAATTGCTTAACAAGGTTGATGTCTATGGCCAAAGCAGAGAAAATTGCAACGAGAGTAAAGTTTGTGGCCAGAGCGCAGCGAGGACCGCAATCCACTCGAGTTGCAATTTTCTCTGCGAGGGCCACAGACTTCAACCGAGTTAGAATTTTCTATTTTTCCCAGAGTTATAAATTAAACTGTTCACATTTGTTAGGCGAAAATTCATATTTTCTCCCGAAAAAGATTCACCTTTTTATCACCATTACAATTATTGTAGATAACTTAACACATTTAAACATGCAAAAGACGAATTTCACAGAAAACATAGAAAGTAACTCAAAAACACATTCGACTGTGTTGATTTTCCAAACTCTTATATCTCGAGAAATATTTGCCAGATTAGCAAATGAACTAATTTAGAGTAATCCTGTCTCATGAACTATGTGCTGGCATTTCGTTTGACTGGAATCCGTCGAGTCGGAAATTAATTATTTTTTTGTTTTCTTCATCAATAAAACATTCGTATGAACAGGTTGGCCATTACATTTTGATGACTGAATATGAAGCATAACCGCCTTCATGTGAATTTATTTTCTCACCTCATTTATTTTCGCACTTCCAAAAGAGGGGCGAAAATATACTTTCTGCAACCGGGGATTGAAATAGGACATCTTTCTATATCGATTACTAGATGGAAACGTCCAAAATTTCAAGACAAGTTAGGAAATGAAATTTGTATGAGTTATTTCCACACTGATTTAGAATTATTCAAAAGCAATGCAATGTGATGTTAACATTGATTTCTTGAATGAAAATCGTAATTTTCGTTGTTTGTCTATTTCAAACCCCGGTTTTTCAGAAAGCACTGTGTGCAACACGTATTGGAATGTTTTTTTTTCAGCACACGTCCTAAATTTCCATCTCGCTACGCTCGAAAAAATCAACATTCCAACACTAGTTGCACAACGTACTATTTCATCCCGCTTCGAACTACCCATGAAAAAATCAATTTTCGCTCCTTATTTGAGGTTAGAAAATATGAACTTTCGCCTAACAAATGTGAAAAAAATTTTGTGAGTCGATTATTTATTAGTTTTTGTGAAAACTTGTAAACATTAGGGGTGGTCGATGGAATTACTATCGACAATGGCCCCATCCAGAAAAATTTTTGTTGATCCATAGTTGTTAAAAAGCTCCCACATACGTTTTTTTTCTTCCATCTTCCGATTGCGCAAAATTTTTGGAGTACACGTACCTTGTCGTACTCACAACCCCACCAAAATGTTATTTCATTTTTGGTCATTAGTTCCTCAAAATTTGTTGTTGCTTAAGGTCTACTCTTTCACGTAAAATTCATAAAAGCCGAAAAAGATCGTTGGCGAAGTCTTGGGATGAGGTCAAGCTTCCCAGTTTTAATTTTTTATGCAAAAATTATCCTTCGAATTCAATAAAATGGTACCAAAAGATCACTGATCTTAAATTGTGAAAGCTCATTTTCAATAGCGGATTCAGGACAGGAAACCTTCGAAGTATGTGACGATGTCAGGTTGAGTTATTGCTGTGACAAGACCCAAAAACATGGCAAATGAGTATGAAAATTCGAGTATGAAAATAATCTACTTCTTACATATAGCAAGATTTAAGGGTTTTTTGATAGAAATTCAAATATTACGTTTAAATACACGATTTAGAGCAAAAAATTCTTAGAATTTGCTGCATTTAAAAAGTAGATTATTTTCATGCCCGAGAATCTGAAATGTTTTTGATTCTTGTCACAGCAATAACTCAACCTGACGTCATCACATATTTCGAAGGTTCCCCGTCCTGAATCCGCTATTGAAACACCTTTAAAATGAGCTATCACAATTAAAGATCAGTAAATTTTTGTACCATTTTATTGAACTCGAAGGATAATTTTTTGTATGAAAAATGAAAACTGGGAAGTTTAACCTCATCCCAAGACTTCGCCAGCGAACTTTTTTAGCTTTTATGAATTTTACATGCTTGGTGGTCGAAAGTCGTTCATTACATCGATTTGCATGAACTTTCGACGGCTTCAGCATGTAAAATTCGTTTCAACTTTGCATCCCTAGTTATGCAAATAACTACTACCTGAAAGGGTGAAAGGACAATAACTAGTAATTTATGAAACAAGTTGTGAAAAGAAAAATTTTTATCAAGAGATGTGAATTATGAATATGAATATGATATACACATCGTGTGACAAAGATTTTCCGTTTAGCAACGTGTTTCTTACAACGTTTTATGCAAGAAGTACTTGGGAGTGACAACAGTAATTTTTGATACAAGTTACGTATGAAGGTAGTTTAACGCACTAGATGTGAGATTGCCGATACGAAACGAAGGCGAGTTCGGCAACACATCGTGTGCGTTAAACTACCAGCCTACGTAACGTGTATTAAACAACGTTTTTTGCAATTCACCGACAAAAACGAGATTTTCTATTAAAAATTCAGTTCAAGTAGTGCGTAAAAAACCCGTCATCGCACTAGTAGTAGTGCGTAAAAAAACCTTCATCGCACTAGTGCCTAAAAAACTCTTCATCTCACTAGTACGTAAAAAATCTTCATCGCACTAGTGCGTAACAAAACCGTCATCGCAATAGTGCGGCAAAATGACTTCATACCACACCGAATTAACGAGTTTTTGTCTATTATCATCATCATCATCATCAAACTTTATAGACCGTTAGTACCTTCCGGTGTGAGGTCTTTCTGTCGCAACCCCAGATTGGTGAACTATCGTCCTCCATGCCCTCCTATCGCCCGCCAAGGAGATGGTGTGTTCGCCCAGAGAAAGTCCCCTAACTTCTAAATCTGATTTAATTGAATCGATAAACCTTCTCCTTGGTCTACCCCTTGGCCTAACACCCGGGACTTGTGCATCCAAGATCCTTTTCGGTAGCCTGTTATTACCCATCCTTTGAACGTGCCCGAACCAGCGCAGACGACTGGCCCTTGCCGCCTCTTCCACTGACGAAATCCCTAAATTTTCCCTAATGCCGCCGTTCCTTATATGATTATCCCACTGCTCCCTCCTATTAACCTTCGCTATATTCCTAAGAACCCTCATATCAGAAACCTCCAGGTCATGCACGAGATATCCGCAGTCAACCCAACTCTCACTACCATACAGAATCGTCGGCCGGAATATTGACCTGTGAATAGCTAACTTTGTTCCGCTACTTAATTCCCTTTTGTTGAACACGTGCGACCTCAACTGACTGGCCACCGCGTTTCCCATTTTCCTCCTTTCCTCAAATTCCCTAACTAACTTGCCATCCTCTGAAAAAATGGTTCCTAAGTACTTGAATTCAGAAACCTGCTCCAGCTCCTCCCCATTTAAATTGCAAGCTATCTCCTTCCGAGCTTTGCCGACATGCATAACCTTAGTTTTCCCTACACTTACCTTCATCCCATACTCCTCACATGCAGCATTTAGGCAGTCAATCCCACCCTGCAACTCCGTGGTACTATCTGCCAACAGAATCAAGTCATCCGCGTAGGCCAGGATTTTCATTATTACCTCACCCACCTCGACATTTCCCTGCAAGTTTGCCTGCTTGATGATTTTGTCCATGAAAATTATGAACAGAAGCGGGGAAAGACAACAACCCTGACGAACGCCCTCTTTAACCTCGAAAGACTCGCTAATTTCGCCATCTATTCTCACCGCGGCCCTGCTTTCTGAGTAAATACTCTTAATGGCACGCAGTAAACCCCCATTGATACCGTACTCGCTAAGAATCCCGAATAGCTTCTGCCTTGGTACCCGGTCGAATGCCTTCTCCAAGTCGATGAAGCATAAGTATAAGTCCCTGTTCTTTTCATAAAGCTTTTCGATAGTCTGTCTGAGGCAGAAAATCTGATCCTGACATCCCCTCAGAGGCCTGAAACCACCCTGAATCTCATCCAGTACACCTTCCACTATGTTCCTAACCCGGTCAACAAGTACACCCGTGTACACCTTACCTACCACGCTCAAGAGCGATATCCCCCTGTAGTTACTGCAAACCTTACGGTTGCCCTTCTTATAAATTGGAGCAATAACACCGAAGCTCCAGTCAGCAGGTACTGTTGAAGACCTCATGGCCAAATTGAAAATCCTACAAAGCCATTGGATCCCACCTGATCCGCTATACTTAATAAATTCCGTCCTAATTTCATCCACCCCTGCGGATTTTCCTTCCCTTAATCTGCCGACCTTTCGGGACACCTCATCCAGTGTAATTTCCTCCTCCACCTCCGAGCTAGGACCTGCCTCCCTCCCATTTTCTTCTACCTGATTGACAGATGTAAATAAATCCTTAAAGTAATGCCGCCAAGTCTTCAAGACTTCACCCCTATCTGTAATTAACCCGCCGCCTTTATCTAAAATACTACTACATCCCTCTTTCACGCCACCGCGCCGAGTTTTTGTCTATGAATTACAAAAAAGTATATATGAAATTCCATTATGCAACTTGTTGCGTACTTTTTGTCACTCTCAAGTATGCGTTGCATAAAAAATTTTAAGGGACTAATGCCCAAAAAATTGAAATGGAATTTTGGTGAGGTTGTGAGCACGACAAGGTACGTGTACTCGAAAAATTTGTTGTTGCAACCAGAAGATGGACGAATAAAAAAGAATGTGGGCGCTTTTCGACAACTATCGACCACTAAAAATTTTTCTGGATGGGTCCATTGTTGATAGTAATTCCACCCCTAGTAAACATAGTTAAATTCGTTCGCGCTTGTGAATTTACTGAATTTAAATGAATAAGATCGATGATAGTAAGTGTATGCACATCCATTTCGTTACATTTCCGTTATTTTCATTTACAAAAACTGTTACGTCAACTATGCTATTTTCTTTTGTTCGCAAAACATTTAGGACCGAAAATGACAGCTGGGTAAACAATTCTTTTTAACCCGGGCAAAATAAATCTAATTTATTGAAGAAAATCTGGCATTTTTTGTCCGTCTGCGCGAAAAAGCACAAACTGTTGCAGTATCCTACGATCAAAATACAAATTCTTTATCAAAAATTTTGATTGTTTTTTCCGGAATCTGAATGTTTGTCCGTATGCGCATGAAATAGTATAGAACACACAGAGCACAAGTTTTGAATTTAAACCACGGCACGGTGATGAAAGAGTCCTCGGGCTCCGCCTTCTGACTCTTTCACCACGCGGGTCGAAATTGAAAACTTTTGCTCCTAGTGATATAATATAGTATTATATTTCAAGGAACTGGGGGAGAGCTGTAATCTTCTTACTTGTTCAAATAAAAAATTTAGAAGCACGTTCGTAATGTTCTGTTACATGCCAGTAAATCGTATTTACTGTATGCGGCGTTCATTGTGCTAGTGCATAATATGCACTGCATATATATCAAGTAATGATCACCACATAGTAATTAATAATAGTGATCGCACCAACACATTCCCACTAGTTACAGTAAAATAACTTTCAAAACTCTTCCAGCTAGATCTTGGGTACGTACACAAGTCATATGTAATTAGTTGTGTTGAAAAAGCGGCCAACATGTAAAATATAATAACATAATTGCTTTAAAATGAATGTTTTGACTTTTGTGATTGCTCCACTCGCCCTTGGGTAGTTTTACGAGCCACACCCATACACACACGACAACACAACAAAGTTACGAGCAATGACGAAAACTCGAATGAAAACTACTACGCTTTTAAAATGTGTTTGGAACAAAGCTTTTGACCAATTGTATAAAACATTCAAGTGGTTGCTTGACCATCGTTATCGATTGTGGATTTGTTTAAAAAAAAATTCTGAATTGAGAACAGCCGTGCAAAAACCCTAATGTGGGAATTCCTGGTACTTTAGTCACGTGATAGACCCCCCAGAGTACCATTCCAGTATTTGTTGCTCTTGGCGCAATTGTAATTTTGTAATAAATTTACGCTATAAAGTGTAACGACGCGACGCCCCACTTTCATTCAACAAGAAATAATCGATTTTCTGTTATTCGATGCTTTTGTGTTAAATTCACTTTTAAAAGCACATAAATTTTCCCTCGTCGCCTAATATTTCCATTCTGCCTGCATGTGCGTATAGTGCATTAGCAAGTCAATTCGAACATCATATACACGGACCCGTACACTTGCAAAGGAAGTTTCCATCATTAGTGTTTTATCCAAAAACCGCCCACTTCCCATAGAGGACATAGATGATCTTAAGTAGTCATTTGGTCATTTGCCATTTTAAAGAATCGCTATTCTGAGAATCTATTTTTAGAAGCCAATGCCTGACCAATTTTCCATTGAACATTAACCTATTTTTCAGATTACCTGTAAAAAAGGGTTGACAGGCTAAGTTAATATTTGCTCAAGGCAACAGAAAACCGAATTTATCGTAATCACAAACGATTAAATTTCACTTTCGTATGTACGAGTGTAAAAATATTTTAATTTGAATCGACAGTTTTGAAAACGGTGAAATTTTGATGGAGTGTATTAGCAATCTACAAAAGAAAAATGTTGAAGCAGAACTTGTTGAATTATTATACTTTATGCGTTATACGTTTTCGTTGATTAAAAAAGGGAGCTGCTGAGCATGTAGTCGTTAATGGGACACGTACAAAAAGTACGAATACACATTTTATGTTCTAATGTGACAAACAGAATAAATTAAAGACTAAAATTTTAGAACAGACAGCAATTTTTCTCATTTTAACGCTTTGTCTGTCCAGGGAGAGAGGAGAAGAGGAGGTTTTACAAGGTGACAGGGAATGTTAACTGCCCGTCTGAGCAGCCTCATCTGTGTCTGCCAGAAAGAACTGTTTGTAACAAAAGTATTTGCACTTAAGAATCATAAGACTCTGCAACCGTGTTCTTAGCATTGTATGTAGCACTGTATGCCTCTGCGTGGGATTATCGAAAAAACCTTCTTTTCCTCTAATACTAAAACATCGGTGCAGGTTTCGCTTTGCTATGTGCTGTAGGCTAATAAAATTTAGATTTAGAATCATCCTAGTTTGTGTGTTAATACACGATGGATTTAAAACAGAAAATTTAGAGCACACTCGTATGATTATTACAAACATAATATGATTGCTTCAAACATAATAAGATAATATTGGGTTCAAACATGATACTATTGGGACAAAAATGTAATTATACAGTGGCTCTCGCAATTATATGCACGGTAGCCGCAAGAAAAATCACTTCATTGAGTTTTGTTGCCTTTTCGTGTCATTTTCCTCTTGATTTGACAACAATCAACTTCAAGAGAGCTAACTTTTTTTGTATATACAGACTACAACCGACGTCTGTGATCCACTCTTCGGGGTCGTTCATAAATTACGTTGGAGGCGAGCGGGTTACCCGAATGTACTAAAAGCCCGACCCGACCCGAACCCGAATCAATTTTATCGGGTTGATGGGTTGCTGGTTTTTCAAAATCGAATCGGGTCGGGTTCGGTTCGGGTCGGGTTTTTGTAAATATTTAAAGAATTATAGTAAATAGTGAGAAAGTTACGCGTACATTAGCGTATTGAATAAATTAAAATAACATTTGTGCCATGCCGTATCACAATTCGAAATATTTCGACCGCAGTAACAAATTTGAGACTGACAATTTTCCGAACAGTTCGCCATTGAAATTTAAACTGTAAAAATAATATATTTTTCCGCACTTGTATCGAAATGAAATGCTCATTTCGATACAAGTAACAGAAAGTAGTCTCATGACTTAGATGGCTTTAGGTCAAAATAACTCTGGACAAAAGAACACCGATAAAATAATCCTTGTCAAAATAATCCCCCCGGGCCCCGGAGTTATCTTGTCCGGTTTTTAGAGAAGCTGTTGAAGTCATTATTGCGTTAAGAGGACATTGTATAGCGTTGGGGGGCTCTGCCCCTTCACTACGCGCCTGCGGTGAGCTTCAGTACGCCTGCGGCGGGCTAGATTATGCCATGCAGGCGGCCTTTCGTTCATGGGGCTCTGCCTCAAACCCCGCTAGGGGCTCTGCCTCAAACCCCGCTAGGGGCTCTGCCCCTTAGACCCCGAAAGGGCGACATTCCACCTTCGACCACCATAATGCGGGGGCTGCCGCTCCTCGACCCCGCTTTTTTTTATTAAATTCAGGCCTGTGGCGCTGTTTCGCCATCATAACACAGTGATAACACGGTGATTATTATTTTGATCGGTGTTATTGTGTCGGAGTTATTTTGTCCGGGGTTATTTTGTCCATTGGTTATTTTGTCTGAGGTTATTTTGCCCGGAGTTATTTTGACCGAACACCGATTTAGATAGTTTTGAGCAATGTATGTGTCAGTGTAATGAGATAGTGTAATGTAACTTGATGGATAAAAGTTTTGTTTAAGAATTAATTGTTCGATGTACAGTCATTTCAGTTAATTCATGCTTACCTTATTGTGATACGGCCATTTCGCACAAAGTTTAGTGTACACCTCGTTGCAGAAGTGATTTTTGTAGCACACGTCCTAATTAGAACTTAGAACTGGTGATTCAAAAATCGACTCGGTGCAACACGGTGTCAGACTATATTTTGGAAATGTAATACTCATTTTATCAATCAAATAGATTTTGCGAGTAAGAAACGTAAAAAAAGTAAAAAGCCGCATTTTAGTGCAATTGATCTATGAGTTCGATAACTTAAGTTCGGCCATTCTCATCAAATTTTCATGTTTTCTCTGTATGACGCAGCATGAAAACCGACACCTTCGAGACTTCTCTCTGGAGATAATGTTACACAAAATATTTTTAGCGATTTTTTTTCATCTGGTTCAGTTTTTTCTTGTTATCGGGTTTTTCAAAATTGAATCGGGTCGGGTTCGGATCGGGTTCGGGTCGGGTTTCTGTTTATACAGATTGCCGGGTTATCGGGTTTTTGAAAACTGATTCGGGTCGGGTCCGGGTCGGGTCGGGTTTCTTTTTTGGGCTACCGGGTTATCGGGTTTTCGAAAACGGAATAGTGTTGAGTTCGGGTCGGGTTTCAAAAAAAGGCCGACCCGCTCACCTCTAAATTACGTAACGCAAGAGGGAGGGGGCCAGCGTTACGGTTCCAACAAAATTTTGTCAAACTTGAACAAATAAATGTTACAGGAGGGGGGTTAAGAAAATGCCGATTTTAGCTTACGTAATTTATGAACGGCCCCTTTACATGTTTTCATCATTTGCACCGAAGTTTAGAATTTGTCTTCAGAAATTTCAAGGTTTCTCGAATTTAACTTATTCAAGGTTAGCATAAGAAATCTCTGTAATAAATTAATATTTATCCTATCTCAACGTCAACCGTTAATACGATGCCTATTTGTATCTCATTTCACGTTCATACCACATTTATCAGTAGAAAAAAGCACTCGATCCGAATCAAAACTTTACCCTGAGTGACTGAGTATTAAGTACATCAACAGTGAAAGTACCATCAATTCGTGTTTATCTTTTAATTTACCCAATTAATTTGATTTTATTGTCAAAAAAAAATAATGTTTCTACCCTATCATCATGTAATGTCTAATAATGAATATCGATTCAAAAAATCGTTTTGCGTGACTGAAAAAGAATTTTCCTTTTTATTGGGCAGATTAAGATTGTATCTTCAAAAATCGTATTGAAAGGAAATTGTTCTTGAGCGTTACCGCGAAAATGATTTTGTGTTGATGGGGATTATCCAAAAAATTTCAATTTATACAAAATTTGATGGATGTTGTCAACTCTTCAAAGAATTTTCAATCTACAAAAAATTGGTTCAGGAGTACAAACGATACATCAGATGATGTTTTTTGAACTCGAGTCTTTAAAACATATTATTACAGATCTCAAAACAAAATGTTGATTATCCCTTATTATAACATATCGAATACCGTATGGGACACAAATTGTGATAATCTATTCCGCATCTTGAATATTTAAAGAACCTCGGACTGACATCAAACAAAAATTAAGGTCGTTGTAGCATAATATACTACTACTGATTTATCAGTCGCGCTTACCCAACTTGTGTAAAGGAAGCTGCATAATGGTCCATGGCTATTTTGATAAGTTAATTTTAACAGACGTAAAACGTAATTGTAAGCAATAAATTATTCTACGGCATACCTTCAAAACGTACCGTTTTTTTTATTTAGTTGTTTTTCTTGAAAAAAATTACAAAATTTTAGCCCCATTTAACAGCCGCAAACGAACTGACGGAGACCGAATGTACTACCGAATAGTATCTACTATGTTATGAGCGGTCATTCCGCAAGAAATCAAAAACTATACAATTTTATGGGTTAGAAAGAGTTACATTGTGATTTGAAATTTAATTTAAGTGTCCACCATCGCTCGTTTTTTTCGATTTCGGCGGCTGTACTAACTGAAGTGATCTTTTCATTTATTACTTTAATTCATTTTATAAAAAAATCCGTGCATTTTTTCGGCATATCGTAGAACATTTTTTTGTTTAAAATAATATTTAAAATCACTTTTGTTGACATGGCCATGAAACATGGCCATTTGAACTTTAATTTCCTGTACTTAGATCACTTGCAGACTAAGTTAGTGTTTAAGTATTAGGCAGATCAGAAGTGTAAATCCAAGGAAATGATTTTCTGATAGAGAGTGCTCAGATAAAATGTAGATTAAATTCCCCTTTCTACTTAACGGCAATGAGATTTGAAAATTATAGGAGATGTTGTGGCCTTCTATCCGTATATAATTTGTTTGGATAACGCAGCAACTTTATCAGCCTTATAATGCAATATCGACAAATTCATTGTAGGAGATTGTTTGGGTGCAAAAGTACGGTCGTGCTAATTTATAAGCTGGACCACCATTTTCGTAACTATAAGAATTCGTAACTTACAAGGAGTGATCTCTACAAATTTTCAATTTTACACTGGTGACCAGGAGCTAAGAGGTCGTTTTATCGTCCTAAGTAATGGCCCCCATTTTTGATACAAAGCTAATCCTCTTATTGGATTGTATGAAACTAAGCAACTTAATTTCTGCTAGCAAATAAGTAAAAGAATTATTTAGATGGCTAAACTTATGCGTACACGAACGAAGTCTGCTTCGCATGAAGGTCAACTCACACGTTTAGTGCGACGTGGGCAAAATCGCGTCCGATAAAAACGATATTTTTTCAGAATCAGAATAAAAAATAATAAAAATAATCCGCCGTTACAACCCGTCCGGTTCAGAGGCTAGATCCTTTTATTTACTATTTCCGCAATTTTTTGTGAGCTTTTGCTCACATAGATTCTCTTAGAGATCCTTTCGTTACCGAAGTTTTTACTGTGTCAGTGGTAAATTGCACACAAACCTAGTTGGAAACCGGACGAATTCGCACGATGGGGGGAGGGGGGGGGGGTTATGAGAAGCGTGACGTCCGGTTGAGAATTTGTGGTTTTGTCAAATTTCTGTCAAGGATTTATAACTGGGAGCATGCCTGAGGTTGTTTGTCGAGAGAGAAACGCAGACTTAGCCAAAAATTTTCCTGTGGTTTCTTTGACAGTTTGTTAGAAGAAAAGTGTACATATAAATGGCAAAACAAAATGTAGAATGAATTACAATACAAAAATATTTTTTTGTGAATTCAAATTTTTGTTAGGGGGGGAGGGGGGTAATAATCAGACGTCATTATTTGGGGGGGGGGGGGTGGCGTCATATTTCTCATTCTTCTATGTACGAAGCGTTGCGGCACCGAATTCACAACAATCCAAATTATGAAGCCTGGGTGTGCCTAGGAACGTTAATTTCACGCTATACATTGAAGAAAAATCCTATACAGAATTTGTCCCCACCAGGTTTAAACCCGGATATTCTTGGTGGAAAGCCAGTACGTTACCACTGAGCTAACCCGTTCCCGAGTAACTTTTGTTAAAAAAATTGTCAATTTCAAAAAAGTGCCTCAATATCTATATAAAATCATTACTTTTTCATCTAGTAGTTGAGCTACTTTTTTGGGATTGCTTAGTTTTTTTTAAAAAACTTTTCGCACTTTCAGCCAGGACACTTGGTGCCAAAAATTTGAAAATGTCAAAATTAAGGAAGTAGCGTGTTCATTACAAAATTAAGGAAGCAGCGAGTACATTACATCGTATTAGCTTATAATTTGACACCTGGCTGCGTACTTGAGCCCATAGTTTTCGAATAAAGAAGGCAGTCTGGTGCTGAGCATCTGTTTTTACCAGAGAGTAGAAGGTAGTTAGAGCTATACGTCATATAAGTTTCAACTCGGCAACAGGCTGCGTCATTGAGCTATGACACTTTGAATTCAGAAGGCAGCAGCAGCCTGGTCAGCCTGGTGCCGAATTGAAACTAATGTGACGTATAGAACTCACTTCTGCCTCCACTTTAGTAAGAACAGATGTTCAGCAGGAGGCTGCCTTATTTGTTCCCAGCTTTAGGTCTCAAGTAGGCAGCCTGGTGCCGACTTCGATGGTGTTACTAACTAATAACCTCACTCGTTCCTCCAGTTAGGCGTAGTCAGAATTTCAACGCCAGGCTGCCTTGATTTACCTTTCTTCAGACACACTCTTAATTCGAAGTTACGAAATTTCATGATGAAGTGCATAAGTCGACAAGCATATCAATTTTTGTCGTTTGATATATGATGAAATTCGTCATGAAATAGTGTATACTTTGACATAAGCCGTCGCCGCACTAAAAGCGTGAATTTCATGTTGAAGTGCATAAGTTGGCAAGAAGACATTTTTAGTCGCTTGACATGATTTTCGTCAGTAAATTTTGTATTCTTTGACATAAACCGACGCCGCACTAAAAGTGTGAATAAACCTTTGTTTGAAGCAAACTCGTTATGCATAGTACTGTTATTAATGTTAACTACATGATGTTATTTATTATTAAATTAAAAACAAAGAAAAGAAATGATTGCGTGAAATAATAAAATTACATGTATTGTCGAAAGAAAGGATTTTATCGCACTTGGTTCTTGTTTGACGTAGTTAGCCACCGTGCTACACTTTTCTCGCACTCCATTGAGACAATTGACAAAATGTTTGATTTGTGCGATAAAGTAACTTCATTGGACACACAAAATACGCATGAAAAACTGAGTTTTTGCAATGAATTTGCATAAATAAATGAAAAAAAAATACTAACCAAGTGCCTAGATACTAAACATTGCTATAGCCTTTTAGCTTAGTTCGCTGCTACGTAGGCATTAGATTGCTACTTAATTTTAATTATAACAAATCATTTATCACCATCAACAAAACGTTATTAAATCGAATTAGAGTTGAAGCTTATTGTAATATTTATTATTTATTATCAGCCATTTAGATCGAAATAGTATGTAAGTTCTGAGAAATTAACTAATCGATGATATACGAACTCTCCAGTTTTAATTTCCACTTTTTTTATTGTGACGGTGAAAAATATTTCAAGTACCACAGATAAAGACCATTCACAAAGCACATACGCTTCAAAGAGGGGGGACGACTAGACAAAAAAAAAATGTATCATGTTTTTCCGTGTCAGAAGGGTCTAAAATTCGTCATTTTTAGCATGCGCACTTTATGAGTGGTCTATTATATTAAGGACACATTTGTTTAATTTCATTCAACTAAGTCGTCTTTAGAAGTCAACGAATCATTAGGAAAGAAGTGATCGTAGTGGATTTTGTTTATGTACCGTAACTTCCACTACGAATTCAATTTTACTTCTGCAGAAAATCATCAAGCTGGAAAAATGATTTGTGGAAAATGCTTGACGAGAATTCAAGAGGAATATATTGTTTTAAGAGACAAAATTCGCTCTGTTTACCCCATACAAACTAGATACGTTGAAGAAAAAATATAAAATTCCACGATTAGAGTAATCAATTTGCAAAGAGACTGTTCTTTCTAATCAGAGAACGCGAGGATCCCATCTCGCTCAAGCTACTATTTCGTCTGCGAGGTCCTTGCCTTTACCTTTGTCGAAAGCCTTCAGTTTATATGCTATGAAATAAAGCTTTGAAATTTGTTGAAATTGGTAGACAACAAAAACTCGTTCTTTTTGGAATTTCATATTTTCTTCATTCAGATAACAAATATTTTTTGTGTTAACTGTACAGCGAAAAATAAAATTTTCCATACGAAAAATGAACTTTTCCATACGAAAAATGAACTTTTCCTTACGAAAAATGAACTTTTCCAGAAGAGAAATGAAATTTTCCATACGAAAAATGAAATTTTCCATACGAAAAACGAAATTTTCCATACGAAAAATGAAATTTTCCATACGAAAAATTGAACTTTTCCATACGAAAAATGATATCTTCCATACGAAAATTGAACTTTTTCATACGAAAAATGAACTTTTCCATTCGAAAAATGAACTTTTCCATACGAAAAATGAACTTTTCCATACGAAAAATTAAATTTTCCATACGAAGAATTAGCTTTTTCATATGAAAAATGAAATTTTCCATACGAAAAAAGAATTTTTCCATACGAAAAATGAACTCTTTTCCATACGAAAAACGAACTTTTCCAGACGAAAAATGTACCTTTCCATATGAAAAATAAACTTTTTCATACGAAAAATGAACTTTTCCATACGAAAAATGAACTTTTCCTTACGAAAAATGAATTTTTCCATGCGAAAAATGAACTTTTCCATTCGAAAAATTAACTTTTCCATACGAAAAATAAATTTTTCAATGCGAAAAATGGATAACATTTATATATCGTCCTTTATCTATAAAATTTCGTTTTGTCGCCAAACGACAAAAGGTAAAATGTGTCAAAAGCAACCTTTTTTCACGAATTGCTGCATTAATTAAAATACCATTGAATGAATGAAAAGAGCAAATTTTCGAGCGACAACTATGAACAATAAAACAATCTACAATATCGTCGATTGTACATATTTTCTGCGACGAAAACTAATTATCCTTCGTCACGATTCTAGATTTATTCATTTTTGTTTTCATTTAAAAATACATTACGATTCATCAAAATTTAAGCACTTCGGTAAGCTTTAATGAATCGTAATGAAATTAATTTGTTTGAATAATTCAAATAAAAGAAAGGAGATAAAAGAAAATGAAATGTAGTGCAGTAGTGCGGATATTCAAGCGCTGCTAGTGACCGGGGTTGGATTGCAGTTTTACCATGAAAATGCTGTACTAATTACAATTGATGTCGTCGTTGAGTCTCTACAGTGTGATTGAGACAGAGATGAGTTGGTTACCAAAAAAAAACGGAAAATTTCGCTTTGGTCATGACACACGGCATGGTTGATGTTTTCACATAAAAAAATATTTATTTAAATTAAGAGCACGTCCCAAAAAAGTGAGCTGTCATATTTGCGATGTTTTTTTTAGAACATTAAAATAACAAATTATTCAAAATTATAGCTCATGTACTGTGAGAGGATGACTCTTATGCACATAACAGATGAAACAGAATCCAAAGCTTTTTTCGACATTCGTTCGTGATTCTAAACGAAGAGAGCGACTCCACAATGCCATCTATTGCCAAAGAGAATCGCGAATACTTAATAGCACGTTGCAAAAGTTCGAACTGTCAAATTCGCGATGTTTTTTTAGAACTGAATCCTGCGTAAATAACAAATTATTGAAAATTATATCTCATTCACCGTGAGGGGAAGACTCTTACACGAATAATAGATGAATCAGAGTTCAAAAAGTTCGAGTATGAAGGTCGAAAATTTCTCTGAAAAACCATCGCATTCTAAGTTCGTTTGCGATGTTATTTCAAAGCAAATTTGTACCAATCGTTTTGAATTCTGATTCATCTATTATTTGCGTAATCGTCATCCTTTCACAGTGTATGAGGTATAATTTTGAACAATTTATTATTTGTGTGCAGAATTCTTTTCAAAACAAACTTTGTTTTCAACAATAATCCTAATTTCCGGAATCATTTTTATCAAAAATACTTTCAAGTATAAGTAAATCGTCGATAATATTAGGGTCGATTAAGACTCGTCTTTCGTCTACTAAAGAAAATTTTCTTTCCTCCGTGGCGTTACTCGCTGGCGCACATATATATTCAGCTATAATTTATACAGAATCGAAAAAATTTCGCAGTTATCCTACCAATTCTTGCACAAGCCAACCAAATGACTTTCAGGTGCAATTATAAAACTGTTCAAGTATCGCTGTACCTCGTCAAATGGTTGGTTGCCAAAATTAGAATTGCAGATCTCATCAAAAATATTTTCACCTGAGTTCATTCTTCTTCGCTTCGGTCTATAAGAATAACAAGTTTTATCTTCATCATCAATTTTAATAATTGTGGTAGCTTCTCGTGGAATTTCCTCAATCATATAATTAATTAATGGACATGCCGTTATGAGAATGAACAGACACACGCAATCTGTAGGTGGCAAAAAGCACGCGTAAGTTCCTAGAACAAAAAACGAGTACTTTGGCTACAGATACGTTAGTTACGTGTTAGTATATATGCAACGGTTCGAAATTAGATCTGAAATGTAAATGTCCACGGTAGCTCAATTGATTAGAGCAGCACCCCGGCAAGGGTTCGGGTCCCAGCCATGGCACAAATTATTCTTCCAGATTTAATTTCAGAAATATCAATTCTCTCATAATTTCGCTTCAAAATAATTTAACGAATTTCGTTCGCTTCAGTCACCGATAACTGAAAAACTATACAAACTATAACTTCATTTCTCCGTCCAAGACAAATTCATGCATAATGCAAGAAAAATTCTAAAATTTTCCTTATTTACGCCTGCGAAGCATGTTGATTTGATTGTTGAATTGATTCTGGACAGTTTAGTTAATTTTATGTTGAAGCATGTCCGAAACGAAATTTTTGCTGCTGTCATGTCCGAATCGAAATTTTCGGATTTTCAGGTAACCGACTCATGTCTGAATTGATATGACTGAAGTGAATTTCGTGCTCTAGGACGAGATTACGAAATTTTCTTTTTCAGAGTGCACACTGCTTACAAAAGAGCCATCTGTCGGAATTTTTTCATCCAATGAAAATTTGTATGGAAAAAGTCGCAATTTTCTGTAACGTTTTTCTCTCAAATGAAAACGAATGCTTATGTCCCAAACCTATTTCCAAACAAAATTGCGGAAACACTTTTGGAGAAAACATTTACATATGCTAGAAATGTTTTAGAAATATTTCATTGCAAAAGTCAGTCTTTCAGCTTTTTGATTTAATAAACACTTCAAAACGCATCATTTTTTCGACCAATGTGTTTGCTCACTTAATCTTTAGCTGAATAATAAATTTAAATGACAGAAAACATTTTCTACGAGTCAGAAATGGATAAAAACTTTTTGAGTTGATACATTTGCAAATATCTATAAACGTCAAAAGCCAACAAAGATGGCGCCCATTTTTATATGCAATCATCAACTCAAAATTTTTTGTATCAACTTCTGACTTTTAGAAAATGTTTTCTGTCATTTAAATTGATTATTTAGTTACAGATTAAGTGAGCAAACACATTGGCCGAAAAATTAGGCGTTTTGAAGTGTTTATTAAGTGGAAAAGCTGAAAGACTTACTTTTGCAGTGAAATATTGGAATTCAGATTTCTAGCAAATGTAAATGTTTTCTCCAAAGGTGTTTCCGCATTTTTGTTTGGGAATAGGCTAAGTATGTAATCACGACTTAAGCATTCGTTTTCATTTAAGACTTTTAGAGAAAAAAGTTCTAGGAACTTGCCACTTTTTCCATACAAATTTTCATTTGTTTAAAAGATTCCGACAGATGTTTTTTCAGATCAAACTTTGACACTAAGACTCAATAATTATATATTCTGATTCAGAGGATCTATAAAGGGATGTGTTATGCAAAAAGTAGATGTTTCGGAATTTAAAATTGATGATCGCTGTCTTTGAAATATGCAATGAAAAAACATCGCAAAATATAGAACTGTCAAAATATCTGACACGCTCTTAAGATGATTATGAGCATTGTGAGCTTCAAAACAACGTATCAGTAATTGATGAATGCTTTCTTTGGTGTTATAATTAGTTCAAAAGATAATAAGAATAGAAAAAGCTGGTCTAGAGGAACAGTTTGAAGAAATAATACAAAATGTGATAGGTCTCAAAGTGCCTGACAAACGCGTAATGTTGTGAGTGAATGTTTTTCTGACCACTTCGTCACATTTCATGGTACTCGTGGAAATATTTTTCATTGTTTTTAACACAAACTGCGAAAGTTATAGTTTTAACCACTCGAATCGAAAGTAAAGTAGAACAATGGAGTCTTTGTGTCGTGTAATTTCATTTTATGGAAATACCAGCTAAGAGATTTATTTATGTACTTTTCGATGTTGCATTCCCTCCACCTGCCTTTTTTAAAGTTTAAAGGTGACAGGCAATAATGTAGTGTTCATGTATATGATTGTCAGAAGTCATAATCTTCTTTTCTTTCGACTCATCAGTCGGCATCTGCTTCAGTCATTTGTATGAAATGATTTTTCTTTTTAATCAGCTTTAGTACGTCTTACAAAATTATTCGCTGGATCGTTTACTGAACAATGATCTTCACTAGTTGTGTTTCATTTATGAACTTATTTCACGCCAAGTTGAAACCCATTGCTGCTCTAGTCCTAAGACAGGTGCGAACGAATATGTTTGATATACGTGCGAAAATCCATGCCACATTCTGATTCTGATATTAGTTTCCTCACAATCAGTTTCTCACGAGTATATCCAGAGATCTAGTTCGAAACCGCTAAATCACTCTTCTCTTAAACAATCTGTGAAGTACTGTGCTTCCGACCTTTAAACTCTTCCACCTGATACAACCTGTGTCACTCGAAGAGTTGGAATATAAACTACAATTGCGCAAATGGTTTTATGACTGGAAGGGCACAGCATTTTGACTTTCGCAGTAGGTGTAAAACTATTTGTTTTGGATAATAGGGGACCGAAGTAAGAGAAAATGATCAAACTCTAAAATTTGACGTCGTCAGCTTTAGCTCAGAGTGTAATTCTTCAACAAATTTGCTTACATTCGTCGTTTGTTATCCAGGAAACAACTATTTTCATCTTTTCTTTATTTTGCGTACCCGAGAGTCCCACTACTTTGTTTTGTACCACAATTTTATATTTTTGTTTATTTTATCGCTATTTTCTTTCGAATCTTTTCTATGTAGGCTGTACGAAAACCGCATAAATGGCAGGGATATACATTTATTACACCGAGCTTTTGCGATCACTGTGGATCACTATTGCATGGGCTAGCTCATCAAGGTCTTAAATGCCAAGGTACAGTTTTGATAGCAACTTTAACAATGGTGGAGGAATCTTTTAGTGACAAAAGTTCACATAACATCTAACTAGAACAATGTTCGGCATGTGCAGATAGCGCAATAAAACTAGCTTTTTAGAAATGAATTTAATTTAATTTAACGTTAACATAGTAAACATAGCAATGCACTCAATTAAATATTTATTGATTGTGTATCAATATATAATTAATTGCTCACTCAATTTAGTGTAAATACAAGTTACTTAATTTAAGCCTACAATCACATCATAACAAAATGTACATAAAGCTTTTAAATGCAAAATAATTTAGCAAATTTTAATGCTTTTATCCAATATAACGCCTGTATGTATTTTAGTATGTTTAAAAATCGATTACGCATACTTATTAGGGGTCGGTAAGCGTTTGACATTAACAGCATATTCAATAAAATTGTGCCAAACAAATTCAAATATGAATTAAAGACACCGATGGTGTTAACCCGAGGAATTTCATTCCATTTTTGTTGTCAATACACATGGGAAAAATGGGTGCCACAAATTCCAATTCCATTTCTTATCGAAAGCACGATAAATTTCCAAATATTTTGGAAAATTCCATTTCTTATAAATTTTTTTTATATCCTCGACATCTTGTAATGGCTTATTTTCATTACCAGAAACGAAGAGAGTATTCTCACGAGAGTGACTTTCACACAATATTACGTTGCGTGCAGCAGAAATAATTCATGTGAATTTTGAAGAACGAGTTAGACTCAAATGTTTCTAGGCTTTGGACTTTGAAAACTCTTATTTTGTTTACTTGCCTCATGCGAAAAATGAGCATCACATAACACATAACAATATGTCCCCTGCGAAAATGATCCATTACATTTTAGCGGTAGGAACATTTTTCGTAAATTTTTATGTAAAATTCAACTTTCAAATGGGCACCCACTCGTTTATTTTGAACAACTCGCTTCGGAAACTGTTTTTTCGGCTCGTGTAGTTGTATATCTCGCGTTCGGTTCGGATGCGCAAACGCTACACACTTGTCAAAACAACAGTTTCCAAAGCTAGGTGCTGAAAAAATACTATAAGCAATAAGTTAAATGTTTCCTTTATAAGTTACAAGTTTACGTTATAAGTTATAAGTTTGCGTTACGAGCTATAATTTATAAGCTACAAGTTTACTGTACAAGTTCGGAGCGGTAGCGGAGAGCGTGACGCAGTCCCCACACCCCAAAAAAAAACGTCCACAAACCCAAAAACCTCCATACAAAAAACTTTGGGACAAGACACCATGTATAGGCGAAGTTTTGAGTTTTTTCCCCTCGCCCCCCCTCCCCTCCAAATTATTTTTTAAAAAAAACTACGTCGCAGCAGCTTTCCAACAAGCCCTCACTCATCAAAATCGATTGAAAATTGGCTGAGATATCGAGGTTTGAAAATGGTACTTTCCCATACATCTTACCAGAATTCCATTGTCTCATTATTACGTAAACTTTTTTTCTGATCTGTCGGTTTCTATATATCTATCTATCTATGTTCTATCTATGTTCTATCTATGTTCTATAAATAATTTTCGATCTCGAGAACTAGACAGCCGATTTTGATGAAAATTTCAGGGAACGTCAGAATCGGTCCAAAATGAAAAATTTCATATGCCGCTTTTCCGGGAAAACTCTGGAAAAGCCGTGGCATGTGGAAAAGCGGTCAATTTTGAGGGTTTTTCAGGTAATGCTCGGAGCTTTCGAATTTTAGCTCCGGAGTGACAATACCTAGAGAGTTGGTGTCTTCTAGAAAGTTTTAGAGTATGGTCGGGAGAATTTTTTGGGATATTAAGAAAATGTATGTGAGCTATCAGAGCGACGCCATCTTGAATTTTCCCAAGCGAATTCGGGAAAGTTATAGAGATTGGTGAGGAGAATTTTTTGGGATACTAAGAAAATGGCTTCCAGCTGTCAAAGGGGCGCCATCTTGGATTTTCGTAAGAGAAAAATTGTGTTTTTATGGTTTTCGAATTTTAGCTCCAGAGTTACAATACCTAGAGAGTTGGTTTGTTCCGAGCGATTATAGAGTTTGATCAGGAGAATTTTTTGG
>CM055403.1:30017705-30194060 GCA_029228625.1 Pseudolycoriella hygida | reverse complement strand
CGATAGATGACTTGGGCATCATTTTGACGAATAGAAAGCGGGGTCGCCGAGGCGCGGAAGTTGGCCAAAATTGAGGCGAAAGTTTTCGTCAAAAAATTTTTTTCGTCGGAATCGATAGATATTGACTTGGGCATCGTTTTGATGAATAGAAAGTGGGGTCGCCGAGGCGCGGAAGTTGGTCAAAATTGAGGCGAAAGTTTTCGCCATAAAATTTTTTTCGTCGGAATCGATAGTTATTGACTTGGGCATCGTTTTGATGCATAGAAAGTGGGGTCGCCGAGGAGCGGAAGTTGGTCAAAATCGAGGCGAAAGTTTTCGCCAAAAATTTCTTTTCGTCGGAATCGATAGATCGGAGAAAAATTTTTAAGAAAAAACTTTTTAGTATAAATTTTTTTCAGCGAAAATTTTTTCGAGAAAATTTTTTTCTGAGAAATTTTCTTTTTGAGAAATCTTTTTTCTAAGAAAATTTTCTTTTTTGAGAAAATTGTTTTCAAAAAATAGAAATTTTTTTAACAACTGAAAACTTCCAAAACGACTGATATCACAACAAAAACCTTTAAAAGGTAAAGTGCGACGCAGTCCCTTATGTCCACTTCCAAAGTTAATGATATCAGTGGAGGTGACGCTTGCGCTGAAAATACGCATAAATTTCCTTTACGACAACGTTACCCTGAGTTCAAAAAATCGCGTCACAAATGTCAGACCCAACGACGAAATAATTTTTCTGTACTTTCAGTTTTTACGCTGCAAAAATTTAACATTCGTGTCTTTTTGCGAAGATTGTTTTGTGTTTTAAATTTTTGCGTGTGAAAACTGAAAGTGTTGAAAAATTATTACGCTGGTGGGTCTGGCATTTGTGACGCGATTTTTTGAACACAGGGTAACGTTGTCGTCAAGGAAATGTTTGCGTATTTTCAGCGCAAGCGTCACCTCCACTGATATCATTAATTTTGGAAGTGGACATTAGGGACTGCGTCGGACTTTACCTTTTAAAAGGTTTTTGTTGTGATAGGTACTGATTCAAATAAGTACTGATCAGTTTTGAAACTGATACGGATCAGTTGTGAAACTGATCCGGATCAGTACTGATCAGTTGTTAAACTGATCCGGATCAGTACTGATTAGTTGTAAAACTGATCCGGATCAGTACTGATCAGTTGTGAAACTGATCCGGATCAGTACTGATCAGTTGTGAAACTGATCCGGATCAGTACTGGTCAGTTGTGAAACTGATCCGGATTAATACTGATCAGTTTCAAAACTGATCCGTATCAGTACTGATCACTTTTAAGACTGATACGAATTAGTACTGATCAGTCTGAAAACTGATATGGATCAGTATTGATCAGTTTTCAAACTGATTCGTTTAAGTAATTATCAGTTTTAAAACTAATATGCATCAGTACTGATCAGTTTCAAAGGTACTAATCCAAATCAGTTTCGAAACTGATCTGTTCTGATGCGGATCATTTTTGAAACTGATCAGTTCTGATGCGGATAAGTTTTGGAACTGACCAGTACTGGTCTGGGCAGGTCCCAATATAATGTACTATTTTCAATGGAAAGAAATATTTAACATTTGAGTTTTCTTTAGGGCTTCGTCAGCACGAGGTGGATTACTTCAAAAATTCAAAACTAAGTTAACATTTTATTTCATGAAATCGTTAGTTTACAATTGTACCAGATGTCCTCATTTTGTTGTGAAGATTAAAGTAGCGATCCTTCTACTTGTCAGACATTCTGCGCACATTTCCCAAATTCTTTTATTCTATGGTAGTTTTCTTCCTTCTGCTATAAATAATGGTGGAAAAAACTCAAGATATCTTCAATATATCATCAACTTCTAGTAAATCCGATTTGTGGAAAAAATCGTTTGCTTTCTTTGTACCTCAAATCTTAAAAGTTCTTTTCGATTAAACGTTCAAGTTCACTCCAAGCAACGAGATTACGATCTCAAAATATTAAGGTAAAAATCTATATAAAGCAGAATCATTAAGAAAATCGTGTCCATAAAATTGGAAAATAAATCGTCTAATGTGACTCGTAGGTCGTAGCGCAGAGAATTGTAATTTTTCTTCCTTTAAAAATTATTACACTTTATGGAACGTGTAAGACTTGACAATCCTATTACCGACGCAGTTCTAACGTTAATAATTTATCCATTACACATTGTCGCAAATTGTCTTCAACTTAGATATTCTTTGTAATGAAATTAAATGGAGAAAATGAATACTTGAGCGACTTGAAAATTGAATTAGCACTGATGTACGGTTTTCCGTACTTTAAATTCCGGAACAGAGTCCAAATTCACGAGAGAATAGGTGTTTTTTATGAACTGTCTCCACCACAGGTATAAGAATATCATTAGCTAATTTGTTTACATTTTCCAATGCATTATTTTCTCCGCTGATCATTCTGGATAAATAAAATATGTTGTAGTCTCATAAACAAATTTCAATTTGTCTCTGTCGAATTCAATAATTCTAAATGTGTATTAGTACCATATTTGTACACACACCTACTTTACCTTTTTGTCAGAATTTATTTCTGTTATTTACCATACATGACATATTCAAAATCTCACTTTGAATATACCACACAGGGGTGTAACTTGCTCCCTACTTTGTTGCTATATATCCCTTACAGTCAGAATTTTACCACCAGTCATCACTGTCTGTATATGTACATTGTACATGCAACAGCTATTTTCCTGACAAGAGGAGCAAGTAAACATTTCAAACAACTCTAAGTGTGACAGCACAGAGAAAATTGAAGCCAGAGTGAAATCTCAGCGAATAATGCAATTAACTCGGGCTACAATTTTGTACCATCTAAGAGATGTACTAGGAGCGAAACTGGTAGGAGTAAGATACCGGCACTTCCCAACTACGCCTTTCACCGGTAAGCCGTACGATGGCGCTACACTCAACTTCACATGACTTGAACCGATTCAACATTCGTGTTATTAAGGAAAGAGATAATTTCCCACTTTTATTGTTTGAGTTTAGAAGTTGAAAAAATGGAAACCAACATTCTTGTTGATTATTTCCACGTTAGATTTCTCAGTTAGGGCCGACCATTTCTGATCGATGCACACAGATCAATGGACCCTTTGTGTTACCCAGTCGTCATAAAATTTTTTTAAGAAGTTCTGCTAAGGACCTCTCTTCCACGTGAAAACACTGTCCATGTACATTGTACAAGAGCCAGCAATCGATTGGACACTCCTACTTCTACCTCCTACTTCACGTTCATATGCAATCAGATGCTATCCTATTCAAATAACTAGTCCTCGCCACAAAGCTGGTGACGAGTCCAGTCCAGATCTAACCTCACAATAAAACCGCAGAGCTTTCTCGTTCGGGTCTCGACTTACACGGAACGAAGCTACGCGTCATCACTTCTCTGCTGCCTGCTACCACTACTCTGCCCGTCGATCTTAGCCACCCGGTCCGCTAGCGACCTGACCTGACCTCATATATCGATGACCTGACCGGACCTGATGGCCTGTTTTGAAAATTCTAAAGGCAATCATTCTGAATGTTTGACCAATGTTTTTCTAGCGATAGTTTTGTTATAAAAATTGTCATTTTCAAAGAAGTACCTAAATAGCTGTTTACAGTCATCCTTCTTTAATCTAGTAGTTGAGCTACTTTTTTGTGATTACTTTGTGTCTATAACAATGTTGCATGTTACATGAATAAGTACGCAACAGTACACTAGTTTCGAACTCGGCACCAGGCTGCGTACTTGATAAATTTGATTTACAATGAAGAAGGCAGCAGGTGCCGAAAATGGGTCGCTATAATCAAAACGGCTGTCATGAATACTATACGTTATAAAAATTTGAAGTCGGTACTAGGCTGCGTGCTTAAACTTTCGTATTATGAATGTAGATGGCAGCAGCAGCCTGGCGCCAAATTGAAAATTATGCGACATGTATAATTCACTCCTGTCTACATTTTGGAAAAAACAGATTTAGAGCACCAGGCTGCTATCTACATTCTCAACTCTACCACTTTAGTACGCAGCCTGGTGTTGCGAATCTGTTTTTGCCGAAATGTAGACAGGAGCAAATTATATATGTCACATAAGTTTCTGTTCGGCAGCAGACTGCTGCTGCAACCTACATTTATAAAACAAAAGTTTAAGCACGCAGCCTAGTGCCGACTTCAAATTTGTATGACGTATAGTGTTTATTATTGCCGTTACGATGACAATGATAGATTTTCGGCATCAGGCTGCCTTCTACATTGTGAATTAAATTTGTCAAGTACGCAGCCTGTGGCCGAGTTCGAAACTAGTGAACAGTTGCGTACTTTTTCCACCATACAACATTGTTATAGACACAAGTAATCACAAAAAAGTAGCTCAACTACTAGATTAATAAACGATGACTGTAAACAGCTGTTTAGGTACCTTTTTGAAAATGACAAGCTTTTATTCGGGTCAATCAGGTCAGATCAGGTTTCTTCAGGTCAGGTCAAAACAGGTTCAGGTCAGATCAGGTGAGTCACAGCTTATAAAATCAGGATCAGGTCAACTCAGGTTTCAGGTTTTTCAGGTCAGGTCACAGGTTGACCTGACCTGTTCCGAGCCTTAAAACATAGTTCAGAGCAAATTCGACTGATTTACTTCGGAGCATAGTTGACAGTTAAACACTGCTATTGTATGCATGCCCATGCCCATTGAAAACTAACGACGAGCAACAGCTGTGTATCGCTGAAATGATTCGATTGTTCGTTTCCAAATTATTTCAGCGCTTCGAAACATACGATGAAGCTGTAGTTTGACTCCTGAACTTGAGTTACAGGCAAAAAGAAAAGTGAAATGATCACCCTCCTTCACACGTGCTATATTGAAAGTACATATTTAACCTCAACATTAGGCTCTTATTGAGGCTTAACTTTGACGTTGTCTCGCTTTGTGGAAACTTTTTCCACATTCAGGCGTGTGAAAGCATGTTTGGTGAAGATACAAAATTGCAAAGTTCGATATTTTGTTAATAATTCACCAAAGTTGTGCACGCACATGTGCAAAAAACGTTCCAATCATCTTTAAATAATGTTTTTGGCCATTATCGACATGGTCTTAAGGGGTAACGGTAACATTTTTTATTAATAAATTATATAATTAATATTACGGTCAAGATCGACACAATTGCAGAAAAAATGTTGAGTTTAAAATGGTGTTTTAATATTTCATAACACCAACTATATCTACTTCATCACTTTTTGCCATATATATGTAAGGTGCTACACCCATGATGTTCAATGATAAAACCTTAGCTAAATCTATAGATAACCTACACATTATTATTCTCAAAGCAAAAAAAAGGTTTTCATGAACATTAAATGGTAGTCTCCTACACCCTCGCATCAAATAAATATAATTTCTATCTGCATATAGCACACCTGTAACCCTCACATCGTTTTATAACACAAATTATCCATTCTCCTGTATAAAAAGACGTAAAGGCTTACGAAGCACACGGTATTCAAGCGCAGATATCTCTACACAACGTTTGTACCACAAATTTCTGAACACAGAGCTGAACATTGATGAATGTGAAACTATATGTACTTCTTTGTGAAGTGGCAAATGCTACCGTAATGTATTTCAGCGGATATTTTTCCGGTTTTCTTTTTCCGACTCAAAATTGTTTGTACTTTACATGTTTTCATTCTTGTTCTCTTCTGAATTTCTACCATTTGGTTACATAAGAATTTTTCCGATTTTTTATTCAAATTTTAGTTTTTTACATTTTTGTTTCGTTCCATACTTATGTCGCTGTGTATGACGTTCGTCTACCATGGATTTAACCTTTAAAGTTAAATAAGATTCAGTCAGGACGAAGTACATAATGCTTCATCTTCATATTATTTTCACATTCCTTTGCATTTCAAATTTTAAAATTGAAATCCGAGTACAGAATATGTCGAGGGTTGTTGAAATGTGATCTTATTCCTTTGGATTTTTTTACTTTTCTTCTGAATTAGATGTGACACCTTGTCAGCTAATCAATTGTGGCTTCTAAGTCACAGAAGAACAAACATTTCAATAGAATTTTGAAACATGAGACAAAGCCAGTTTTTTCTGCTTGGCTGATCATTTTTTTTTAATGTCAGCTTTGAGAGGAATATTATTTTTATATTATAGAGTTTTTTTCCATTTTTTCTTGTTTGAAAAATCTAGTCAGCTTTTTTTGAAGGAGTGGGTCGAATTTCAATTTGATTTATATTTTCTAATAAATGTGAAATGGTCTGCGAATTATTTTTAAATGAAAATATAATGAATGTGTTTCCCATCCTATTTTTTTCCTCACCCCTTTCTCACGTTTCTCTCAATAATTGAAAATAATAAATAAGAGAAATACTTATTTACGTCACAAGGATGGAGAAAATATTATCACAGAGGTCACCCTAAATAGTGTGATAAGAAATTTGACATGCTTTTTTTTCAAGAAGAAAGTAATTTGTTAAAAATATAGTCTAGACAAACCGTCAAGCTGTTTTTATATGTTTCCTTGGAGTTTTAAGTTTAAGGATTGAATTTGTGGATTTATAATTGAAAAAGTTTTTTCATGCTTGCAAAAGCGGTGAGAAAGTTACATTTTCTTGCCGGTGAGATAGTGGCTACTTTCTCACCGCTCCCACGTTACACTAAATGAACATTTTGTCGTGGAAAAAATATTGTGTTACACTTGGAGAGAAAACTGATTTCCAACTCGAGCGAATTACGGCACTCGCTCCGCTCAGGCCGCAAACTTTCGCTCTTGTTGGAATTCACTATTTTCTCTCCACGTATAACAAAATATTATTGTCGGCAAGTAAATAACGAGATGTGTACGTAAACGTCAAGGTATATACTTCATAGCATCGTATAATGTTTTACTGCATAAGCGAGAGTGGATTGGTGCGAACTTGACATTTGCTTTAGTATTATTCAATAGTTGATAATATACTCACACCAATACACTCTCTCGTATATAGTAAATTCACTTTTTCAAAAGAACAACCAAAAATATAAAAATAAACAAAATTAATTTAATAATTAATTGGTGCACTTTTCGTTGTTACTGTAAATTTTTTGAGTCAAAGCCTTTGCCTCGCATGTTGAATTTTTCTAAAATCTCCATCCCCCACGGTGCTGCTGAAAGAGAAAAAAGTTTTTTTTGAAAAGGCACCCAAAAATTTGTTGTGGTTTTTGAAAAAGGGAATCCAATAGAGTTCAAAACAGGTTTCACTTGATCCCAATCAGACCCTTCCCCATGAATATATACGAGATTTTTGATTTTTTTTTCATCCGTAGGGCTGATTTTTTTAAAAAAAATTTCGATTTCTTCTGTTTTTCTCTACTGAAAAGTTTTTAATATTTGGGAAACTTGGAAAAAATTTTTTTGGAATTTTTCGGAAAATATTTTGAGGTCGCAGAATGTGCTTTTTTGGTGATTTTGGAGCGTTTTCGGCCACTAACTCTCACAAAATCAATCAATTCGACTTTATGTCACATTAATTTCCTTTCCAACGACGCCCCACATGAGCCATTTGATAAAAAATTGGATTTTCGGCGTCGATTACAGTTTGCTGATTTTTAACACATTTCAGTCACATGGTGGGTTCTGAGCGCCACTCCTCACGCGTTAACTGGAAACTTCAAGAAACAATTTTTCCTGGAAAGCATATTCCGTAACCTTTCCAACGACACCCGATATGAGACATTTGGTGATGAATTGGATTTTTGGCGACGGTTAGTGTTCGAGCACTTTTCACGTCTTTACTGCCAATTTTGAAGTTTTACGACCTCCAGACTTCAGTCGGAAGAAATGAATGTCTTAAAGGATTTTTTTCTGGAAAGCCAGCATCATTACCTTTCCAACGACACGCCACTTGAGAAATTTGTTGAAAATTTGAATTTACGGCAGCTATTTGAGTGAAGCCAATTTTTCCTACTATTTCGCTGCTCTAGCCATCACCTCCACTCAAATGGCATTCGTAAATTCAAGTTTTCAACAAATTTCTCATGTGGGGTGTCGTTGCAATGATAGTGGCTTTCCAGGAAAAATTCCTTTAAGACAATAATTCCTTCCGACTGAAGTCTAGAGGTTTACAACCTTCAACTTCAAAATTGGCGATGAAGACGTGACATACGACGAATTCGCAATTTTGATGAAAATACGTGTGTGCTTTGACAGGAGAATCGCAATTAATTGACGCGAATTAGAAAATTTTCTAATTTTCCGAAATCAGTGTTGACAG
Organism: Pseudolycoriella hygida; assembly: GCA_029228625.1. Taxonomy (NCBI): domain Eukaryota; kingdom Metazoa; phylum Arthropoda; class Insecta; order Diptera; family Sciaridae; genus Pseudolycoriella; species Pseudolycoriella hygida. The sequence goes on along the minus strand of CM055403.1, from coordinate 30,185,802 downwards.
TTGTCGATTCTGAACATTGATCGAAATACAACGAAATTGACCATCACAGCAATTCATATTTTTATCGTTTGTTTTCTGCTTTAAGCTTTCTAGTTGTGCAGTGGGCGGATATATTCTCTCAACGGAAATTCTCTCTCAACTTGTAGTTGGTATTACCCGATTAGACTTTTCGTGTCGTTGCGTGAATGTGTCAAATATATACAAAAGAAATTCTATTGTATTATTTGACGTTTCACATTGTGTCGTTCATGTGTCTCACAAGTCTAATCGGGTAAATAGAAAGGGTTGACGAAATTAAAATTTGAAAATGTTGTACCTATATTCTGTTATTCTTTATGAGATATCAGTGGAGTTTAGAATTAAAACTAAGTATGATATAACTCATTTCTCTTGCATAAACGTCTGCCTAACAGCTAATAAATATGTAATATGACTACAACCATTTCCTTGCAATAAACATTCGTTAACAATTTTAGTTCCTATCTTCCGGGGCGGCGGACTAAAATAATTTTAAGTTACATTTATTTTGCCTTTTGTTCATTTTTCTAGGATTCCTCAATCTTGTTTAAAAAATGAAAAATATGCGTCCAAATTCCTTTCTCTCTCTTTAAGATAAGCCCCATTAAAAGCTGATGACATTTTTATGCACATTCCCTTATTTACGTCGTCATACCAAAGCCCACGTTGAAGAAAATAGTTTCCATAGTTTAGAATATCAATTTGCATACGAATTCAAATTCCCTTGTATTTAGACTTTCTTTATACTGTAGATTAAATAAACACAAATTCAAAACTACATTTTATATATGTTTTGTATTATTTTTACTCTTCCGTCTGGTTTCAATGAAAAAGGGTCGTAATAAACGTTAGCTAAAAACAAATTGACAAAAAGAGACAAAAAATGAAAAATTGAGACAGAATGGTAAGCCGATAAAATTCACTCATCGGAATGCGGTCTCGGCTTATGTGAAAGTACACAAAATTTCACGACGAAATTCACAATACGTCAAGTGACGATTTTCTTCTTGTCAGCATAGCTCATCTTGAAATTTCGTATATTTTGACGTAAGCCGACATCGCAAAAAGGTCATGCGTAGAACTGAGCCAATTCAAGACTTTGAATTTACTTGTAGGTAGAATCTACCTTTCTCCGATCTCTACCCCACAAACTACCGCGTTACCCCGACTATGACCGCATCCAGCCAAATTTAGAAAATTCTTATGTTTATTTTCCATAATCGGTGCATTCTAGAAGAAAACCTCAACGAAAACGAAAACAAAGTTATGAAAGAAATTGAGTCAAAAACAAAGTAGTTTCTTTTGGTTGGAGATGACTATAAAATTGCCAGCGTGTGCTATAGATGTACACTAATAGCGTCGTAAATTAAGGAAAATTTTCAATATTGAAGATTTTTCCTTTAATTTCCTTTATTAAGTAGCGATAGCTACTTTATGTTTTCATCCTTCCTGTGCGTCCGTCCATCCCTCTGTGCACGTCCATCAGGAACTCAACGATAATTCACGGCGTAATCACCGATGATTCACCTGGGAATCATCGATGATTCACCTGAGAATCATGGATGATTGACCTGGGAATCACCGATGATCCACCTGGTAATCACCGATGATTTACCAGGTAGTCATCGATGATTCATATGTGATTCACCTGTGAATCACCAATGATTCACCTGTGAATAGAGCCGTGCGCCGGCGTTTCGTCGGCTGGGTCTTCAAGACAGTCTCTAGCTATAGGACCACATCCTACACTTGTCCAACGTTCAGCACAAATGTGGACGAGAGCTGTATCTAACCGGCTCTCAAAGACAATTTTGCTTGTAAATGTCACTGGAACAAATTATTCCAGTTGCGCCGACTCAAATCGAAAAATTGTCTTTGAGAGCCGATTAAGTACAACTCTCCTCTACATTTTGGCTGAACAGATGATTCACCTTGAATCACAGATGATTCCCCTGTGAATCACAGATGATTCACCTGTAAATCACAGATGATTCATCTGTGAATCACAGATTATTCACCTGTGAATCACAGATTATTCACCTGTGAATCACAGATTATTCACCTGTGAATCACAGATGATTCATTTGTGAATCACAGATTATTCGCCTGTGAATCACAGATGATTCACTTGTGAATCACCGATGACTTACCTGTGATTTACAGACGATTCACCTGTGGCTCACCGATAATTCACCTGGGAATCACCAATGATTCGCCTTGTAATCACCGATGATTCCCCAACGAATCACCGATGATTCACAAATGAATCACCGATGATTCCCCAATGAATCACCGATGATTCCCCAATGAATCACCGATGATTCACCAATGGATCACCGATGACTCACCAATAAATCACTGTGAAATCACCAATTATTCACAAGGAAATCACCGATGATTCACCGAAAAATCAACGATGATTCACAAAGGTATCACCGATGATTCATCAGGGACTCACCAATGATTCGATCATTGGCGATTGGAATTTAAGTACATTCTACCGCTACCCTAATTTTCAAATAATTTTTCTATTTTAATTCGAACTAAATTTATTTAAGTATTTTTGAGGAAGTTTAAGATTTTTTTATTATTTGTTAAGGATTTTTGACAATTAGCCTTCCTGAAAACAGCCTTTGGAGTACACTTATACTAAAATATATAGCCAAAAACGTGGTGTGACTAATGTCAAAGTGTAGAAAACTTCATGATGAGAAGCAGAAATCACACGCAAGCAAATAATGTGACAGAAATCGATCTCAAGCTAAAGTCGAGGATATCACTCTAAAGAATTTTACATTTTTTGGTAAAAACATACTGTCAGTTCTATGTTGTGCTTACATAACAGTTCCATTTTATGCTTCCCTGTGTATAAATTTTTAATAGCCTTAACTTGACCTGATACACAACGCATATGTCATTATATTCCATATTTATTCATTCATGACTTTTCGCAAACACTCGACGTAAGAAAAAACCCTTTTTATCAACCTTCTGGTCTCGAAACTTGAAGAATAAAAGTCTGCTATTCATGATATATACAGGTTTTTAAGTCTAATGGGTTGGCCTTTGGACCTTAGTCATATTTTATAAGAATAAATAAAAGAAGACTTGTGTAAAAGTTAAGGGTTAAAATTTGTTATGTATTTGGGTTCAAATAGAATATTTTATTTCTAAAGGACTAGTAACAACTGGCTTAACACCCTTTCTCGAATATAATTTTAGGGATATGTCACTCAAATAATATGCGACTCTTAGCTGCATGCATTCTTCAACGTTCTTATTTCTTTCTTCTATTTAATTTACATTTTCATTTGTAAAAAAGCAGCATCACTTTGTAATGGTAGAAGTAAACACTACACGCTTTCATCACGACACAATCAACTCATGTGATTTTATGCACCGTTTCATTTATCAACTTTTATTACAAACTTAGATTTCCTTAAGATCCTAAAAAAATGTTTTTTTTTTCAATTTCAACTTTGAAAAGTTCTTACTAACTTTTTCTTATGTTGGCAGAAACTTCCAGCTTTCACATTAACTTTTACATAATAGAATCCTTTTTATCGAAACCACCATTCCATATCACAACCATGATGAGAAATTAATAAAGAAAATTGAAACCATTTTCACAGCATGTGACATGAATGTACATAAACGATGTGAAGAAAGTGTGCCAAGTTTATGTGGATGTGATCATACAGAGCGACGAGGTCGTATGCAGCTGGGAATTTCTTGTGTAGGCACCAAGTTGACGATTGAAGGTAATTTTATTTAAATTAAATAATTAATAAGGAAATTACACTACCGCTCGAAAGAGTAAAGAAATTAAAAAACAAGTGAAAATAAGTTGAAAAATGTTGCTAAAAAAATTGTAACATTTTTCTACATTTCCGCATACACATTGTGTGGAAGGTAAAAGCGTTTTAATGATCGTAATGGAAATGTTCTACAGACATGTGGTAAGTGTGTTACCCGTTGACCACAGTCATTTGGTTTACTAGTCGATTATCTCACAAATGCAACATCCAAAATATATTCATCGTTGAGTGCTCCATACTTTGATTCATTACAGAATTTAACCCATAAAGCGAATGACAGTATACAGTTCGTACGTATCATAAATTGCTGCTAAACCACACGATTTCTTTCTCTACAAATAATTTAGAAGGTTTTACATTAAATTCCTCGTATTCTACACATTCTAAAAGCTTAACAAAGTTCAAACCTTTCAATAAATATTCAAAGAACTTTCGATTTTTTAATCGTTTGAATTTTCGAAAGAGTTTAATTTTGAGGACCCTACACAGGTCCAAAAAATTTACTTTTGGTGTGTGGAGGCAATTGACAAGAAAACTTCTTCATGTGAAAATAAAGGTCTTAGGGAAACCTAAATGAAGTGATTAAAGGCAATGGAGGTGTGTATGAGGAGTGTACGACTTGCTACGCATGAATTTCATATGCAAGAAAAGAATTTTCAGTCGTTAACATCATTTCATATCTCTTATGAGTCGAAAAGACTCCTTGCACATTGTGCAAATAGTCTCTTCTATATATTGATGGCTGTGACTGTGTGCAAATAGCCGAAGGTATATAGAAGAGACTATTTGCACAATGTGCCAATAGCCAACAATATGTAGAAGAGACTATTTGCACATGGAAAGACGTAACTTTCAACCGAAACTCTTACACAAAGAAGAAAGTTGTCAATGTAATATTTCATCAATTTTATAATATGTACATGATATGTAAATGTATTTGTTCATGTATATACGGTGTCTAACGAAGGGAACTTTTCCCTTTACGAAATGTCACAAAAAGTAGGTGTCTAACGAAGCTCGAAAACTTTTGCTTTTAAGAAATGTAACGAAAACTAGGTGGCCTACGAAACTAGGAAATTTGCGCTTTAACAAAACGTCACGAAAAGCTAGTTGGCTAACGAAGCTAGGGAACTTTTACTTTTAAAAAATATCACAAAAACTAGGTTGCTAACAAAGTTGGGAAACTTTTTCTTTTACGAAATGTCACGAAAACTAAGTGGTTAACGAAGCCGAGAAACTTAAAATTTTACAAAATGTCACAAAAACTAGGTGGCTTACGAAATTAGGGAATTTGAGCTTTAATGAAACGCCCCGTAAAGCTGGTTGGCTAACAAACCTAGGGAACTTTTTCTTTTACAAAATATCACAAAAACTAGGTGGCTAACGACGTTGGAAAACTTTTCTTTTTACGAAATGTCACAAAAACTAGTTGACTAACGAAACTATGAAATTTCGTAAAAGGAAAGGTTCACTAGTTCTGTTAGCCTCCTTCAGTTAGAAGTACTTACCGATAAGTTCACGCTCTTCATTCATTGCAAAGTGTTATATTGAACACTCAACAAATCCTTATAGTGAAACATTAACAAACGACTCTTCAATATAGACAATATTTCCTTTTAGAAAATTTCACAAGAACGAGATGGCGAATAAAACTAGGAAGCTTTTCCTTTTAAAAAGTGCTACAAGAAGCTAAGGAAGTTTTCCTCTTTAGTACGAATGAAGGGAACATTGTGCACAATGTGCAAATAGCCAACAATGTGCAAATAGCCAAGAATATATAGAAGAGACTATGTGCACATTGTGCAAATAGTCTCTTTCCTTATGAGTAGTCTTACTTCTTTATTCTCTTTCACATTTTTCTCCGCCTTATGGCCAGGTCCTTCTTGTCGATTCTGGAAGGCAGCCCGGTGACAAAAAAATTTCTTTCACAATGTTGAATGTTGAATGATGAAATGTTCACTTGGTTCCGACTCGGCACCAGACTGCGTACTTGAAAATTATTAGCCGCCTTATAGCCAGGTGCCAAAAATCTGTTAAAGTAATTGTAACGGCAGTAAAGAATATTAAACGTCATATAAATTTAAATTTGGCACCAAGGTTGCTACTGCCTTCTTTATTGACAGTAGAATATGTTGAGTAGGCAGCCTGGTGCCGCGTTGAAATTAATGTGACGTATAATATGCGTAACTGCGGTTTCGATGACATAATAACAGATTTTTGGCACCACGCTGCGTTACTCAAACTTTTCAAGTAGGCAGCCTGGTGCCGAGTTGGAATCGAATGCATAGTAATCCACTGCAGGATTGTCATAGAAACTTTTTTGGCACCAGGCTCCATGAAAATGTTTTAGATGACAATAAGATATGGAATTCAGGCACTAGACAAAGGACCGGTCTAGTGGCTGAACTCCTTATTTCATCGTCGTTTGGAACATAAAATATTTAATTGAAGTCATTTGAACTACATGGCCCAATAATTATTCGCAATTTTTGGACTCGACCTTTCCCTCCTGATAATGTGTTGATTAAAAGCACTAAAAACTAATAACTAGGTTAAAAAGCCCTACAGGCAGCGCCTGTCCGCCCATTAGTCCAGGCCGGCACTGCTAAAAACAGATTATTTTATCGTTAGCTTACCACAAATGTATACGTTCCCAGTTCCATTATCTAAATAATCGGTAACAATTTTGTATATTTGGAGTTTCAGCTATAATTCTTTAATGTTTCTTAAGGGATGTCCACTTCCTTGCTAGACAGCCGCTGGAGGGGGAGGGATCAACGTCTCTGGACTTTTCATACAACAGGAACTTATAATGGACAATACGGACAAATATGCGTTCAGGTGCATTCAGCATTAAAAAAAACATACATCAGAGTCGATGTGGTAAACAGAATAAATTGATGTTACAAAAAGACTCGAACGTAAATATTACTGTTAAGTGTATGTAGGGATTAAAACACGGTTTCTCGGTCAACCGGCCAATTTTCATGAAGAAATAACCGTGGTTATTGCGTCACGAAAACCCGGTTTTTTGGTTTTTAAATTCAGGCGTTTACACTTAAAAATTCATATAGAAAATAACTCATCATCTGTATTAGCGATTCGTTGTAATTTGAAATGGCTAGAAAAATTATTGCGATGTACTACTGTGTTCTATCCATTATTGCGGTTCTTCCGCAGATCTTTGAAAAACGCCGCACTTTTAAAAAACCTGATTTTGTTGGGTTTTCGTTGTTTCTCTTATTTTGTATGCTATTTCAAATGGCAAATGAGAGAAAAGTCCACATAAAAAAACAAAATTGTATAACCTTAACGACGATTTGGTTGATTTAGAGTCATGCGCTTGCGTTTCGTCGGCTAGGTCTTCAAGACAGTCCCTAGTCTTTGGACTACAATCGGCTCTCAAAGACAGTTTTTCTCGTAAATGTCACTGGAACCTATTATTTAAGTTGCGCCGACTTAAAATCAATTGTCAGCCGAATGCGGCCGAATGTTCGATTTTAAGTCGGCGGAACTCGAATAGAACCGACTTGGAGCACTTAGAAGAGGCCTCCGACCCATACTTCCATGAACAAAAAGAGTTCACTCAATTTACTCCACGACAAAGCAACAACAAAATCGAATCGGTGGCGACCCTGGCGACCCTAAGGAAAGATCTCAGACCCATACTTGTATAGACAAAAAATTTCGCCTCTTTTTCGCCACAACACTGGGCGAAAAACCTCATCAATAGAGGAATATTCACCATATCGTCTACGGTCGCGTAGCGTGAGTTGGGCCCACACTAAGGACCCTACAGCCCCAACCACTCAACCGATTTTCACTAATTAAATTTTGATGATTTTTCGAAGTCAATATCTTTCATTCAAAACTTTGAAGAGTGATATCCGTTCTAATTTCTCAGAGATATAAGTCAAAAAGTTTCACTAACTGTCAAAAAACCTATTTTTTGACCACTTTTTCGATCATAACTTCGAAAGTTTTTGACTTATATTGCTCAAGTTCAATTCCCTTATCAGGTTTTCGATTACTTTTCAGGAAAGAAGAAGATTTATGGAAATCGGATGAGATTTACCCGACTTAAGTAGAAAAACACGTTAGGCCGTGGAAGAGACTCAGTTTATGGCCCTTGCTCAGTTCAAAAGCTTAGAATCAAAAAATTAAATGCCAAAGATTTTTCGATTATCTTTTAGGGAAAAAAAGATTTTGAATAGGGATGGGCGATAATAAAATTGTTAATCAATTATCGATTATCGATGAGGTTTTTTATATTTTTTTTCAAAATTATTATCGATAATTGATAGTTATCGATAATTATCAAAATATCGATAATTTTCAAATTATCGATACTTATTAAATTATCGATAATTATCAATTTATCGATAATTGTCAAATTATAAATAATAACACTTACGGAAAACGTTTTGGTGCAAACGAGACCAATGGAGATACACTATACTCTTCTCGCTCGCTCCAATTCATTTCCCGTAAGACTTCAAATTGGAATATATCTGAATCTAGACGTCCTAGAAGAAAATGGAGTCCTGATTCCGATTCAGGGAGAAAAACTCTACTAAACTTTTCGATTTTACATCTGCTACACAAAATTTAATATATTTGTTGCCTAGTGTAATCAACATAAGTACATCAGAAATCGTTACCAAAAATATTAATAACTATCAATTGAAAAAAAATTTAGGGGATGTAATTCATTTGCTTAAAATTAAGTTCTCCATCGAATAAAAATGTAAAATTTTGATGCTTTCAATAAATTATCGATAATTTGATAATTATCGATAATTTGAAAATTATCGATAATTTTATAAGCATCGATAATTTGATAACTATCTATAATTTGATAATTATCGATAACTTTTTGACTATAGATAATTTGATAATTATGAAATTATCAATAATCATTTTGATAATCAACTATCGATAATTTCCTCTAATTATCGATACCGATAATTTTGAGAAGTTTCCATCCCTAATTTTGAAAGTCGGTCAAGTTTTGCTCGAGTTATCGAGAGACGGACAGACAAAATTTTATTTTGCAGATTTATCATATTTAGACCCCAAAACGAAAAAGTACCCAACTGCTGCGTCGAACTGGTTACAAACGTCACCGTCGTGGTAAACTCAATAGACCCCGTTTCGAAGCACTAGGTTCTTAAAATGAAACGTCTTTTATGGAAGACTCCCTAAATTCAATTGAAAATCGCTTTTATGTAAAAAGAATGTGACGCTTTTTTTTGGAAACTTTTGTTTTTGTCTTTCTTATAATAGACACAAATTACAATAATCTAATGTTGTGAAAGTGGTGGAACTGGTCAATATTTGAAAATTACATTTTAACTTGATTTAATGATAAAAACTGGGTCATTATAGGAAATTAAGTAAATGTATTTTCTCTGATTATGAAATATTGGTTTTAGAAAACAAAAAATATGTAACCTGCAGCATATGTGCTGTTAGAAATGGTTGCCTCTTCTATCTTGTTATTTTTAGGATATAAATTGTAAGTTTTTTTAGAGAGACTAAGCCTTCTATTTTGAGTTTTAGCAGAACTTTTTGTTTGATTTAATACTTTTGCATTTATGTTTTGTAAATACAGCTGAGTATTTATAACTTTCATCTTTTTTTGTGAAATACCAATTCAATTCATCCCACAAAATTCACGTACTTACCATACATAAATCCATGCGTAAACGATACATGCATAAAAAAATTTCATGTCTGCGCATGCACAGTGCATGCCGTAACTTTCGTATCCCACAAATCGTTCACGAATGTTTTTGTGGAATGAATTGGATTGAAATCCACAAGAAAGAAGTCCACAAACTCAAAAAAACGCCATACAAAAACCTTTGGGACAAGACACGATGTATAGGTGAACTTTTGAAATTTTCCCCCTGCCCCCTTCCCCTCCAAATTATTTAAAAAAAAACTACGTCACAGCAGCTTTTCAACGAGTCCAGTCTCATCGGTTGGAAATTGGCTGAGATATCGAGGTTTGAAAATGACATTTTTCTATGGGTCATGGATTTTTCTATTGTTCTCATTATTATGAAAACTTTTTTTCTGATCTGTCGGTTTCTATTTATCTATTAATAATTTTCGATCTCGAGAACTAGACAGCCAGTTTTGATGAAACTTTCAAGGAACTTCAGCTTCGGCCCCAAATGAAAAATGTCATATGCCGATTTTCCGGGAAAAGCCGCGACATGTGGAAAAGTGGACAATTTTAGCTCTGGAATGACAATACTTAGAGAGTTGGTTCCTTCTACAAAGTTATAGAGTTTCGTCAGGGATCTTCAGGAAGTGTCTGACAGTTGTCATAGCGGCGCATCTTGGGTTTTCATAGGTAATAGTACAGTAGGCTTTTTTGGTTTATGACCTTCGGAATGACAATACTTAGAGAGTTGGTTTCTTCTCGAAAGTTATAGAGATTGGTGAGGAGACTTTTTTGGGATCAAAAGAAAATGGCTGCGAGCTGTCAAAGTGACGCCATCTTGGATTTTTTGCTATCTTCTGAATTAGAAGAGTTACACGGTTGGTTTCTTGGGGAAAGTTATAGAGATTGGTGAAAGGAATTTTTAGCCTGAAGTCAGAAATTTTTTTTCGTCGAAAATTTTTTTTCGCCGGAAATTTTTTTACGCCAGAATTTTTTGTCGCCGAAATTTTTTTTCTCGAAAATTTGTTTACTTTTTCTTCCAAAATGGATTGAAACAAATTGATTTTATCCTATCACGAAAGTTGGGGTCGCCGGCGCTAGCTATGGCAGCTGCGTGAATTGCAGTAGCGCCAAATTTCGTCCCTACTTCCAAAACTACTGATATCACAACAAAAACCTCTTAATAGGCACCTTACCTTTTAAGAGGTTTTTGTTGTGATTTGATGTAGAGCAACGTTTGTGAAGAGCGTCTTTTCAAAAAAATTCAAAAAAAATTGTGTCATGCGACTTTTGTTCTGCTATGCACACAAGATGTGTACGTACACATCGAGTGTGTAATATTAAATCACTTAAAAATATTTTCCTGTATATGCGAGGGTGTGTTGGTGCGTATACCGCGGAAGTAAGCTGTGCATACCGCGAAAGTAAGTTGTGCATACCGGTATTTTTAGGTACTTTCAATTCACAGTCACAAGTAGTGTAAAAATCACATTCCATACACTCTCGCATAGAAAACTCATTATCTGAAACTTTAACCAAGCACCTGGACTTTGAAATGGGAAATTCTCTTTTATAAATTCAAGCGTTAGTGATATTTTCAATATTGTTTTTGATTTTTCCAAAGTTTGTTAAGAAGAAGTCATTTCGGAAATTAAATAACAGATGCAAACATTCCTTCTATTCTACCGGAAACTTTTTTACGGAACAATTAAATCTGGTTACAGCTTCGCAAGAAAACAGCTTGAAAATTGACTAATGACATTGTCCGTCGTGTCTTGAGTTATGAACTCAAAACTTTTCACATTTCAGTGCTGGGGTGAGGTGGTAAAACCTTCTGAGCACTTCGAGAAAATTCTTTATCATGATATTTTTGTTGATGGTTTTCCTCCTTGATAATCAATCTACGACAAAACTTTAACGCAACGATCTACCAGCTTTCTGTTGAACTATTTGAATATGAATCTCACTTATTTAGTCGTTTATTTCATTGCAGTGTAGTCAGGAGTTTCATACAATCAGGACTAAAAACCATACAATTACTCAGCGAAAGCGCATTCGAGGCCATCAGTACTCATGAGTTGTATTTGCTTGAAGGACCAGAGCCGACCCTCGAGCCCTAATTTTTTTCTCAATTTTCAACTCAATATTTTCATTTTTGTTCGGTGAAAAACTATAAAATTTTCATAAAATGCAAGACCTTACGGACGTAGTCTATAGTGCACAGGCCCGATCAGAGTGAAGTAGAGATTTTTTCCCGAGCCTGGGATTTTGAATACATAAAAAAAATTGGCAAATTCCAAAGAAATTTAATTATGAAAGAAACTCCGGAATCCAGAATTTAAAAAAAAACGTCTGCAGTGCTAAATCTTATACTTAAAACATATGCAAGGGACCCGTACGTATCAGAATAGATGTGGCAAACAGAGTTGATGTTAGGAAAAGACACGAACGTATTTAAGTAAATATTGCGTTACGTTCACATTAAATTGTATTGGAAATTGTCGAGAGGGCAATATTGAAAAACCCGTCCGAAGAAACGGTATAAAAGAGGCCTTCCGAAAGTACAAAATTGACCCCCAAATAGACAAAAAAGTTCATCTCAATTTTTTCTACAACGTAGCAAAAAACCATTTTTTTGTCTAGGACCGACCTTAGGACCCACCTAGGGCCATAGGGAAATGCCTCGAACACATACTTTCATAGACAAAAATGTTTATCTCAGTTTGCTCTGCAACATAGCAAAAAAATATTTTTTTTTAGGACCGACCTTTGGACCGACCTGAGGCCCACTTGAGCCGTAAGCACAGGCACCGGGTCCAAATATGTCTTCGAATACAATTCGGTACTCAATTACCTCTCAAATAGAAAAAGAATCAACGAAATCAGTTACGATTTATCCAACTTATGTAAGCAAACACGTTGGGCCCTAGTAGAAACTCAGTTTTAGGGTCCTGACTGATTCCGAGGGTTTCTAATCAAAAAATTTTCTTCCATAAAACGGGAGACAGTCCTAGACCTTTCGATCAAAATAAAATTTTAAAATCGGAAGAGATTTACTCGAGCTTTGTACAAAAAACATGTATGGTCCTAGCAGAGACCCATCTTTAGTGCCCTAGGTAGGACTCAAATTCAAAGAAGTTTCGTCTATAAATTGACGTGCATGCCCAGATCTTTCAAACAAAGGAAAATTTATGAAAATCGGAAAAGATTTACTCGAGTTATGTACAAAAGACCAAAAACCACTTCAACGGCCCTAGCTGGGCGGCTCTTGGGCCGACAGTGCCCAGATTAAATTCCATGAAGGATATTTTGAATACCTTTCAGGGAAAAAAAGTTTCTGAAAATCGGTTGAGTTTTACTCAAGTTATCGCAGTGACGGACGGACATTTTTTTTATTGCTGATTCGCCATCTGAGGACTATGATCGGTGCTCCTTCCCTACTCCCCGGTCGAAATTGGGGTGGTTACAAACGTCGTGGTAAACGCATAAGACCCCTTTTCGAAGAACTTCGTTCTTCGTACGAGTTTAAAAAGGCGCTATCGTAATTAAACCGATTTTGATGACCAATAGCGCTGCTTGCTTTAGAAAAAGCATAAAAAACTGAGCTTTTTCATAGAAATTGGGGCCCCCACACTAACAATACCCCTAGTCCAAAAACTTATAAAAGGCACTGTATACAGTCCCCTCAAAATGCATTTGCATACCATCGGTCCTGCTAACACCCCCTGGGCGGAGTTGAGCTCCAGCATCTAAGCCTCTATTGGACCTGTTGTACATACCCACATTAGACTACCTACATTCTTCTACATTCTAGCAGTTCGGTTGAGGAAGTCTAATATGTTGCTGGGCGGAATGCGCCAGATGATGTTATAAGGGAGAATATAAGCTCCTAGGTATTTAGCTCGAGCTGTGATGTATGCTGGGCATTTACATAGGAGGTGTTCGGCAGTTTCTATGTCGCCGCAGTGCGTACATAGGTTGTTGTTTGTAAGGCCGATGGTGTGTAAATGTTTAATTAGAGGGCAGTAACTAGTGAGGGACCATCCATAAATGACGTCCGGTCGTAAGGGGGGGGGGGAGAGGGGTTTATGAGAAACGTGACGTCCAGTGCACCTGATAGAATAATGATAGAATAAATTACCAACTGAAAAATAATTTTTTAAACTCAATCTTTTATTGTGTTAATGAAATCAGACGTCATTATTTGGGGGGGGGGGGGGGGAGGAAGGGGTGGTACAGGAAAACCGGACGAATTCGGACAGGGGGGTATCATTTATGGATGGCCCCTAAGTATGGAGGTCATTCTTCTGATGTTCCTCCCGCTGAGAGAAAGTAAGTGCTTACTGTTTTTGGTGTATACAGTTTTTAGATTGTCTTGCGTGGTCTGTCAAGATCCAGTGCTTTTTGAAGTATTCGTTTTTCCAGTTGTTGGTAATGCTCTTAAAGAAAGAGGGTGGAGCTTTAAGTCGTGGTTCTGGGCCACTTGACTTGCAAGTTGCTCCCGCTTTAGCTAAACTCTCCGCCATTTCGTTGCCTTGGATATTTCTATGACCGGGAACCCAGACTAACGTAACGGAGTTGCTAGTCACGAGGAGATTAATACTGTCTCAGCAGCCGACTTGATTCATAGTATTATTTCGAACATGTCACCCGGTAAATTACGACAATCGAACCACTAAGATTCAGTCCACTGTACCCTAGCCTACTTAAACAACTCATTTACTGAGTTGTCTTGTGTAGTTGTTTATAATGAGGTTCGAAATTTGTCGTCTCGAATGAAGTATTTGTTTGGGGTATGCTAAATTGCGATAATCGATCTCAAAAGTGTGAGAATTCAGAATAAAAACGTACGATAACTCGAATAAAACGCTTATAATTGACAAAAAGTAAATCTTTTAATAAAACGCATGTGGTTTGTCCTAATTTTAACAGTTTGTCTGCATCTGCAAGAGAAGTACATGGACATCAGACATTGTCACTTGGGTGTCTTTCTTGAAAATACGTGTTTCCAAGAATTCAATGTTTTTCGAAAATACAAAACTTTTTTCGCTATTTTTTCATTGTTTGTCCAATAAGCAAGTCAGCACACAATGGTTGATGCTGTAAAGCTTTTTCATAATGTACCCTCGTTATAACAGCTTCGCCTACAATTAACGCCGTGATAAGTAGAAAAAGAAATGAGAGTAATTACATACAGCAGTTAGTAGTTCCCTTTTTGCGAGCGTTTTTTTTCTCAGTTAGTTCCACGTTTAGTTAATTTATTTAGTCCGACAAAAAACGACCTAAAAATCAACATTTTTCAATCTTCAATCACCATTTAACTTTTTCGCCGGTATTTTCTTAACATTTACATTTGTCGATGTTGTTTATCTTTCCAACCGAATGAACTTTACTAAGAAAAAGAAAAATATTGTCGTAACGACAACAATCACAAGAACGAATCTCCCAAGTTTCCCGAAACCTTTTCAAACAAATATAATTTTTATGAAGACCGCATTTAAGAAAATAGACAATTTCCATAATTTAATGATAGCCTAAATAATGCACAATTTCACCAAATCTTTCCGTTTTTCCCAAAAAAAAACCTTTCGGGTGAAAATAGAAACCTCCAACCTTAACATTAAACGCTTATACGTGTTGAGCATTTTGTTGATTTCCTTTAAATTGTTTTTTTAACAAATCGTATGTACTAGCTGCTGGTTACAGTTGATAGTTAAGCTGAAGTATCTCCTCATTATCTGAAGTGTACTTTTATGTGAACGTAAGTAAAACCCTATAGCCAAATCAAGAAAATATGAAAAAGGTCTTCCACACTTAAAGTTATTGAATCGGATATACAAACTGAACTAATAGCAGGAAGGGTATAGATGTTTATATTGAAAACGAACGTTTCTTCGAGCCATTTTTTATTTACAACTAAAACATTTGGATTGAACAGCTCGATTATTTATTTTTCTTTTTCTTATTTACATCTTTATTTTGCGCTTAATGATTTATTTTATGTAAGATTTATGGGATTTCAATTTCGTATGTACTAAAAATTTTGCTTGTCTCAAGCTTTATTAAATTATGAAGAGTTTTCACAAAGTATATAAAAACTGGGAATTGAATTGAATTGCAGATACAAGGTGCTTTTTCGAACAAAAATACTGTGAGGCGAAATATCTGATTTGGTCTTTACTTAGAGAATTTTAAATATGTGCAACGTATGTTAGTAGTGAAACGACAACATGAAGTTAGCTGCAGTCAGCTGATTTCTGAATTTTTCAATGAAGTCAGCTGACTTTGGTGAATATATGAATGAAATCAACTCACTTTGTTTGCATTGAAGTTAGCTTCGGTCGCAATTGCAGCTAACTTCACGTTGAGTATTACTTCCAAAGACCAAAACAAAAGACTGTCACGCCTCTGTATTGAATCCACGATTTTGCTCTTTTTAGACCCGAACGAAAAACGAAGTTCTTTGAAAAGGGGTCTTATGCGCTTACTACGACGTTTGTAACTAGCCCAATTTCGACCCGGGCGTAGAGCGGGGGGGGGGGGGAGCTTCGATCATGGTCCTTAGAGATGACGAATCAGCAATAAAAAAAATGTTCGTCCGTCATCTTCAACTTCAGTAAAACTCAATCGATTTTCAAAAACTTTTTTTCCCTGAAAGGTAATTGATAAATCTTTCAGCGGCGCCGACTTGTTTACCGTTCATGGGGGGCAAGCACAATTTTTTAATTTGATGATGTGTATTTGGTAAACAGTCCAAAGAAAGCAATGAAACGGTAGCTAATGTTTGCTTTTACAGCGAAAGTTATAAGCAAATTTTTGAAGTAATAGATTCCGAATGAAGCTGCGGTATTTGCCGTTTATGTGACACAAGTGAGTGTGCACGCAAGCGAAGCGAGCGAAAATTTTTCTATTTTTGTAATTTAATGGATCTCACAGTAATTATAGATTTTACAAGAAAGATTCTAAAGTCCTAAGACACCCTATAAATTGAATCTCTCAATTTGTGAAACTCTACAGATATATGCTGATTGTTGTGGTTTGCAAGTATAGGTTAAGCACAACAGGCCCAAAGGCGGCCTAGGTGGTGAACCTCGGTTCACCCACGTAACCTATACATCAAGAAGTGAATTCAAAAATGTATCGGCTAGAAGTTTGTAATAACACTTCATCGATACAAAATTGAGCTAGGTATTCCAAAATATTAAAAAAAATTTGTCGGTCCTTGAAAAAACGTCAAATGTAAAATGGGTTGCAAATTCTTTAGGATGGAATATGCCTTGAATGTACCATTTCTGTTCAGAAAGTGATTAAATTTACCATCCGTTTAATTTGTTATGTTTATTCTTTTCGTCATGGGGGCGTCCTGCCCCCCTAAACTCGGCGCCGCTGAAATCTTTCATGGGATTGAATATGGACACTGTTGGCCCAAGGGCCGTCGAGCTGTTAAATTTGTTCAAAATCGCATACGAGAAATATTTTTGTGATCATCTGTTATATGCTTTTCACTTGGTGACGCAATGCTATTGTTTCTAGTTATCTTTCTCTAGTTTTGACAAATCATAAGATACCACGTTGAACCATAACATTTGCTTGTTTTTGTTAAAAAATAAATTCCTCAGTTTTGTTACGTAACAGGGGGGGGGGGTCGAGTGATTGTTACAGTGTGTGACAACGACGGGGGGGGGAGTAAGTGGCCAAAAATGTGTTACATAATTTGGGGACAGCCCCCAAGTAAATCTTTTTCGATTTTCATAAAAATTTTTTTGTTCGAAAGGCCTGGGCATGCCTGAGCTTTTGGACTCAGCCACGTCCCTAAAACTGAATCCCAACGTGTTCTTTCTACATAAATCGGGTAAATCTTATCCGATTTTCAAAAACTTTTTTTCCCTGAAATATAATTAGAAAATTGATTACAAAATTGAATTTGAGCAAAATCGGTCGAAAACTTTCGAAGTAACGGTTGAAAAAGTGGTAAAAACGTGGTTTTTTGACGGTTGGTGGAACTTTTTCACTTATATCTCTGTGAAATTAGAACTGAAATCACTCTTGAAGATTTAAAATAAAAGATATGGACATCAGAAAATCATGAAAATAAAATTAGTCAAAATCTGTTGAGCAGTTCGGGCTGTAGAGGCCTCAGTGTGGTTTTTAATGGTTTGGTGGTTTTTTGTGAATATTTCTTTAATGAAGAGGTTTTCTGTGCAGTGTTGCAAAGAAAAAAGAGGTGAACTTTTTTGTTCATGGAAGTGTTCTAGGTCGGTTCTAAGATTGGGCCTAGTGCATTTTTGTTCAAATTATTTTCATTTTTTTTTTAAATTGCGGGCTTTTTAAGGATTGAAGAAGTTTTTTGCGCCGTTTCTTCGGACGAGTTTTTCAATTTTACCCTTTCGGCAATTTCCAATCCAATTTAATGTCGACGTAATTAAGGCAACATTTGCTTAGATACGTTCTGGTTGTCACATCTATTCTGACGCGTATGGCTCCCCTGCATATGTTTCTCATTGCGAATGGGAAAATCGTACTTATTGTCAATGTCACTAACCCCACTAACCGAAAATCAGAAATCTGTTATTATTGCTGGGACTTACGTAGAAGTCCCAGCAAAAATATCAGCTCTTCGGAAAACGAAGTCAAATCCGATGGTGTGAATGCGCATCAGGTGCGTGACAGTCTTTTGTTTTAATCTTTGCAACTAATATTGAACGTGAAGTTAGCTGCAGTTGCAAAAAAATCAGCTGATTTTTAAACTTTTCAATGAAGTTGGTAAATTTATGAAATCAGCTGATTTTTTTGCAAGAAGTTGGCCTCGGTCGCAACTGCAGCTAACTTCACGTTGAGTATAGAGTAAAGATCAAATCCAGGAGCGTGACATTCTTTTGTTTTGATACTTGCAAGTAATACTCGACGTGATATTAGCTGCAGTTTCAACCGAAGCTAACTTCATTGCAACAAAATCAGCTGATTTCATTCATAAATGTACCAAAATCAGCTGACTTCATTGAAAAGTTAAAAAATGTAGCTAACTTCACGTTGAATATTAGTTGCAAAGATTAAAACAAAAGACTGTCACGCACCTGATCAAATCTAAAGACTGTCACACCCCTGATGCGCATATAATAATTCTTTAAGTGGCGGCTGTTTTTCACATAGACAATGGCCAGGGGCGTGACAGTCTTTTGTTTTGATATTTGCAAGTAATACTCGACGTGAAGTTAGCTGCAGTTGCGACCGAAGCTAACTTCATTGCAAAAAAATCAGCTGATTTCATTCATAAATTTACCAAAATCAGCTGAATTCACTGAAAAGTTCAAAAATCAGTTGATTTTTTGCAACTGTAGCTATCTTCACGTTGCAAAGATCAAAAGAAGAGACTGTCACGCCCCTGGCTATGGCTAATTTCATCGGTACCGTCACCTGGGTAACGAATTTCATCTCTTTCACTCTTTCAATGTGAAGTATATTAACATGAGACAAGACACATTCGTTCGCCAGGTGACAAGGTAGAGACAATGTATGGGTTACTAATAGTGTTAGCCCTATAAAAATGATATAAAAAGTTTTTCTTTGATTCAAATAATTTGAAATTTGCTCACATTTTGAGTCGATCTGGAGAACCCAGCCGCATGCTGAAGTAATTACGAAAAATGGGTGGGAAGTTTATTCAAGAAATAAAATTGAAAACATCGAGTCTATTTTCACTCTTTATTGGACCCGTACGAAGTACAAGAGGTCCTATACGTTTACTACAAACAATTTTATTGTAACATGGGGTAGATCGAGGTGGGAGTGGGGGGGATGCATCTATTATCGTCTAGAGATGACGAATCAGCGATGACCCAGATCTCCAGAACTATGAGAGGTAGAAAGTTGCTTCCAAGTACAAAGTTGTAGACAATAAATTTTTAGAGAAAACGTGTTTCAGGGTTTTAGGGGAAAATGACTTAGTCCTTGGATATAAGCTTTCCTAGATTTGAATGGTCTGAGACGTACTTCGGTAGGGCCTTTGACATTACCTTGAGTAATTTCTATGGATCTTTGAAATTCTTACAGTTATAAGAGAACAGAAAACGTTGGATTGTTTGCCTATTTGTATATTTACGTACGTTCGAGTCTCTTTGCCACATCTATTCTGTTTGTCACATCTATTCTGATATGTACGGGTCTTTGGTTATGTTTTATTTTAAATTGTGTTTACAAATTTGTTGTACATACTACCCACCAAGCTTTCCCACCCTGAAGATGCATGCTTAGCATGTGAAACCAGTTGGTAGCACCAAAAATTTGTAGACACAATTTAAAGTAAATAAAGAGTGAAGGCAAACTCGAGGTTTTGAACTTTATTCCTTGAATAAGCTTGCTACCTATTTTTCGTAATTGTTGCAATTGTGTCGTATTCCGTGCTCTTTTTATGCAATATTTAAATTTAATTTAAAATGCGTAAATGTCGTGAATTATGCTGTTTTCCAAAAATGTGTAGAATTTTAAGTTTTTTGGTTCAGTTTGAGAATGTAAAATTAACACAAATTCCGCAAGGGCTTTGTACGGTGTTTCGCTTCCTCCTACGTACGAAAATTTCATCTAAAATTTATAAAGTAGGCTTACCTTAATAAGATTTTGCAATTTCTAAAATATCTCGGGAACTATAAGAGATACAGGAAAATGCCTACAGACCATTTTTGACGGAAATTTCATGGCCTACAAAAAAGCTCATTATAATTTTTCTTCTATCTCTCATATTTTTCGAGATATTCGTCAAAAACGAAAATCCCGACATTTGACTGGACTTAGCCCGCCGTTTTGAAAAAACACTCTTGTTAGACGTGCAACATCGTGGAGTTTTCTGCGCACATCCTTCGTGAGCTCCTTGACAGTATTTTTCGTCACTTCTTTGCTTGCAGCGATCCAATTTCTAAAATCGTGATTGCTTTCGGCAGTGTTTCCTGTTTTCCGTAGAATTTCTTTCACCTGTGCTTGAAAATGCCCGATTGACCGGCACTTTGGGACATTTGGTGGATTGAAAGTGACGAAATATACTGAAAAGGAGCTCAAAAAGGACGCGTGGAAAACTTCGTGATGAATTCCAAAATGAGTGAAATGGTTTTTTTTTTCACTACGAAAATTTTTTAAAGATTCGGTGTATCTGTGAAATAGTAAGCCTTGAGTTTGCTTAAGATTGCTTTTGCCTTGAATGTGGCTCAATAATTGCGTTGAGACTATTTCAGTGAGCGACAGCTCCTGGTGCTACAGGGAGACCGAGATCGTCGGGTGGAGGAGTTCAGACAGACCGCAGGGTAAGGATGATATGTGGCCCGGCTCTTCCACGGCGGACAAAGTGTAAGTGTTTAAACCGCATTGATACACACGTGGCGAACAATGTTTGTTTTGTGTTTGCAATAAAAGTGTAATGCGGGCAAACCTGCTCTTTGCACACCTTTCAATTGAAGGAGTTTAACCACCAGTTTCCAATGTTTAATGTGGTCATCTGGTGTGTTGAATGTGCTGAAATTATCTATTTGTGGAAGAAACAGTTCTTTAAATATTTCGGCGAAAATACACAGCTTTGTATAGACGAGTTTTGCTCTCATATGTACTCGATATGCAATAGCGGTGGCATTACTATTAACGAATGTCCAACGTGAATCAGTTTGCTCTGAAATGCTTTTACTGTCGTGGTAAAACAGTTGGAATTGTGCTGATTTCGTAATTCGTGCAGTTGTTCACTGCGAGGAAACTGTGAGACATTTGGGCCGGACTGCCACCCCGTTTAGCGGTGTGTCGAAGTCATGACATTCTTAGGCTTTGCCTCTCCGCCCGGTTTCACCTTCGGGTTGTGGAACAGAGACTTGTTTTCGGACAGGGCTGGCTCGTGTACTCACCTCTTATCATTTCGGATAGGATGATGGGACGGCTAGTCGGAAGACGAGTTCTGGGCTACAGGGTGAGCTTTGCTGCTGCGTGACGGGACAGCTGCGCACCGCTGAGTAGGAGGCGGCCTGGCTCGACCGCTTTGTGGTTTCACTATGGCCTGTGTTCGCGATCAGAGATGATCACCCATCTGAAAAATCTTAAGCCTTGAGTTTATCTCATCTATTGGAGAAGCTGAATTTTCCAGATGCGTTTCATTTTAGTCCTTAATTCATATCATTCATATTAACTTTGACTGCAATTTTGTTTGTTCAATGTACAATGTACAATTCGTAATTAGTAAAAATCTTAGAAGTTCGTGCGCTTTTGTTTTACCCCCACTCCCTCAACGTACTTTTTGTACGCTTTCCGACAACTGCCCTCCCTCCATAAGAGCGTACGTACTTAGTTCACTTTTACAAACGACTGTACTGAGCCGACTGAGCCCCAAAGTTTGTACATCTTTAGACGACGGCATAGAAAGCTCATGAACCACTGGGCGTTGGTGAGTCGAGTCTGACATTGCTGCTCATTCTGATGACAAAAAAAAATCTTTTATATTTATCAAGGTTGAAAGCATCACATAAATGGATAGCAGTTGCTTTGAAGGGTTTTGAATTTTTTTTTACTTTAACGCGAATATTATTGCCCAATGTGTTCTATAATTCGTATATCCTTTGAATTGATAAAATTTTGCATAACGTCGTGTCCTATAATTTTAACAATAGAAAATGATGTCATATCTCTCATCCGTTTCATTCAAAATCCAATTTGTGAAAATCTTATTCATCAGTCGATTCTTATTCTATTGTCTTTTGTTGTAACTAATTTCCTAATTTCCTTTATTATGTAACGTTTCAGTCAAACAAGGCAGAAATCTCATTCCAATGGATCCAAATGGTCTTAGCGATCCCTACGTCAAACTAAAGCTTATTCCAGACAATGGTGATAATGTCAAAAAGAAAACTAAAACAATTAAGGCATCATTGAACCCAGAGTGGAATGAAACGATTATGTTGTAAGTATATATATAAGTATAAGAACATTATAAGTGTTATTGGAATTGCTTTGACAACAAAATCGAAACTTTTTCTGACAGTTACGTAATTTCTTAGAATCATTAGAACAATTGAATACTGAGATCTGCATGTCAAATAAATTTCTATTTATTTCACAGTCAACGTTTATCTTTTGTATTTACATTTAAAATTAAATACAAAAAAGATTGACGATAACTTACGATAAGACTCTCAATTCTCTTCTCGAATATTAAATAAATTATGATGCACTTTCTTGTAGCTGTAAATAAATCAATCTTATAGAAGTAGAATTTATGGTCCATGAATATCCATGTTATACTTTTTGTTTATTTTTTATAATCTCACTGATAGCAGTACAACGTCAAGCAGGAACAGTGATTTCTTTGTTGCATCACCTCTCATAAAAGTGGATACTTGGGATTGCTACCCTTCACTTTACAGTTCACTTTAATCAGCTTTCTAGCACTGAATAACTCAAGAGGTTTTCACACGACATAAACTCTCACAGTCCTAACTTTCTTTATTTGGATTGGACCAACATAAATCATATGATATTTTGTCAAGTTAAACTTGAGGGAATAAAATACATGAAAAAATATTCTTCATCGGAAAATCAAAGCACATCACATGCTGAGACAGCTCAGATGTTAAAGATGTCTGCACTAGCAAAAAGGATTAAAACTGTACCTGAGCCAGGTAAATTTTCTCAAGGTGGTGCGAACGGCCCTCTACATCCTGCCGTAATTTGCATAAGAAACTTAGTGATGACATTTTGAGAGAGAATTTCATATATTTTCTATCTCAAAATGACGTCACTAAGTTTCTTATGCAAATTACGGTAGATCTATCAGGTGATACAGGGTGAAGCAGATTAGTTGAAAACATGATATGGCAGCTGGGCTCTTTAGATAGATTCAGAAAGTAAGCAAATTTCCTTCATCATTTGACATTTTGCCACCATAAACAAAGAAAAATGTCTCATTAACATCAGTCTTGCCTGTTTACGAGAGTAAGACCTAGACAATAAAATTGATTTTGATATAGGCATTGTCAAACCTTTGTGAAATTTTTGACATTCTCTTCAAATTTTCAAACAGTTAATTTAACTCAGGGGCGTGATCACTCCTATGACACTCCATACAAAAAAAATGGTCGTGCGACCAGCGCCGCCGCACAGTGATCTTTTTTGGTAATGGTAGCGGTTTTAATTATATAACTGCTTAGTAATTTGTGATAGAAATTTTTGGTCTTGCGCAAAGCTGTTCGCCATGAAATGAGGAATAACTTTACTGAAGAAACGTTTTTCTAACAAATATATTTTAGAAGTTACTAAATGTTGAAGTCTTACTTTCTGAAAAATTCAGTGTTCTGGTCAAAATTGCAGAACTCTTCAGAAGTTTGAGATAGAAATTTTTTGTCTTCAGCAAAATTGTTCAGCATGAAATGAGGAACAACTTTGCTGAAGAAACCATTCTTCGAACAATCTTATTTCGGAAGTTATGATCTGTTATTCCTGGACAATTTTTCGAATTCCAATTTACAGAATTAAACAGGTCATAACTTTCGAAATAAAACTGATGGAAAAATTGTTTCTTCAACAAAGTTGTTCCTCATTTCATGCCAAACAATTTTGCTGAAGACAAAAAATTTCTATCTCAAACTCCGGAAGAGTTCAAAATTTACTAACTTCTGAAAAATAATGTATAGAAAAAAAGTTTCTTTTGCAAAGTTGTTCCTCATTTCATGGTTAACAACTTTGCTGAAGAATAAAAATTTCTATCTGAAATGCCTAAGCAGTTATATATTTAAAGCCGCTCACTGTGGCGCCGGGTTGAGGTTTGAAAAAATTAAAAGTTTTATATTATGATTTATGCAAGCTGTGCCAACTTCACGTCTGTCATGTTTCAAACAAAGTTGACAGAATGGCGCTTTTGATTGACAGACGTCACTAACTTCACTGCAAACATTTATTTGACAATCAAATGTCAAACGGGTTTTGAAACTTGAAAAAAATGAGGTTATGGTTTCAATAAGATTTATATGGAAGTGTCATGGAATTAGCCATAGTCAGGGGCGTGACAGTCTTTTGTTTGGATCTTTGCAAGTAATACTCAATGTGAAGTTAGCTGCAGTTGCGACTGAAGCTAACTTCATTGCAAACAAATTCAGCTGATTTTATTCATAAATTCACCAAAGTCAGCTGACTTCATTGAAAAGTTAAAAAATCAGCTGATTTTTTTGCAATGAAGTTAGATCCGGTTGTAACTGCAACTAACTTCATGTTGAGTATTACTTGCAAAGATCGAAACAAAAGACTGTCACGCCCCTGATTTAACTCATCTTTCTTGCAAGAAAACTGGTCAGGTAAATGAGTCACTACCTGTAGAGCCCAGCCGCCATCTCTTATCTCATTTTTTTACCTCACTTTTCTCAAGGAAACATTTCCAATCTGTCTGTCTAAACGTTTCCTCCACTAGCTGCTCAAGGGCATGGATTTAGAGCTCGGAGGAATTCAGTATCTTCAGTTTTATGCGAGGCGGCAACTATTTAAAAGTAGTTTTCGAAATTCTAGAATACTAGAGACTTCTCTAAGTCCTATCAAAAGAATTTCTGTAATAAGTTCCACATGTCACTAAAATGATTTCTGAGTAGTTGCCACCTCGCTTTTATGAAAATATCTGTATCTGTATCTTCGATACGAATTGTTTATTGTTTGAGCTTCCCAAAAATTTATTGATGTTAGAAAGCGGGTTGTAAATGTGAATTTGGCTTCCATTTTTCTAATATTACGTTCGTACTTGATGCTGTACTGCTATGGCATCATCTTAACTTATTCTTTTATATTAAACGCGCATAAAATATATCAAGTTTTATATGCACAAGAAATTGAAAGATTTTTCTATTTTCTGCTTGAAAATTACAGCGATTTGAAACCAGAAGACAGGGACAGGAGAATTTTGATCGAGGTATGGGATTGGGATCGAACATCTAGGAATGATTTTATGGGATCACTATCGTTCGGCATATCGGAAATTATCAAGGTATGTGTAAAACCGAATGTTTTGTTTTATGTGATTTTGTTTTTTTTTTTTTGGAAAATCATAGCTTGAGATTTTATCGATAAAATTGGAATATTCGAGTTTCCATTTATATCGCAAATATTTTCTGATATTTTTCAAAGATTAAGAATTCGTCTGGAATGAGCAAATCGTATGATTTGGCATGTAGTTATATCCATGGTTAATGACATTACACGCCATTATTGTGGGGATTTTCTTGTCTTCTCGATAATAATTGGTTCATATGACAAGGGTACCTTCTATCAAATATTAAATTCAACCTACGTAATTATTCATGGATTTCGTTTTTTATTTCGCTTCTCATCTTCGAATATGGATATGTATTCTGTGATCCATCAGCATTTTATTTTTGTTTGCGTTGATAATTCCTAATTATACCAATAAAAGTACTTAAAATTTGACATGAGACATTCCGTTTTCATGATTTGTGACATAGAGTTGATTTTTGTACTACGAAATAAATTGGGAGTGGAAGAAGACTAGATATGTGAAATGATGCCAATTCCGTTGGCTCGACGCGGAATTTATCTTGGCTCAATTCAGAATGAATATACCCCCCTCAGAAAGAATGAAAATACCAGAACGTTCTCTCAATTTAAATGCACCTTACAAAACGTGTATCTACCATTGATCTATCTTATGCAATGACGGTAATTCACTTCAAACTTCTATTCAACTCACGATCTTTTCATTATGTAATTGATAAATGTAGTATGCCCCTGACGATCTGCTCTAGATGTAGAATCATGCGTTGTTCATTCGATATTCGCCAATGCGTACAAGACCCATATGAATCTCATATCCATCCATAGCCAAATGATCGTCTCGCAAACGGGTTGAAGAAAATAAAAATTTGCAATTTCCAAAACGTTATACTGTTTATTGATCGATGCAAAATGTTAAATAATGATTATCGCCGTTCGTCGTTACCAAATTTTTGAAGAATTATAAATTTTAAACGAAGTGTGAAATGGAAACGAACTTTTTAAATTTAGCGGCGAGATATAAAATATGCTTGTTATCGTGACGGAAGTTCGGTAAAGAATGAATCTATCTCGGCCTTCTTTGGCTTTACAAAAGTACATGAACAATTAAAGAGCTTGGCGCGAAAAACTTCGTTAAATACAACATTGGTTTTATAGGGTCGTTACAATTTTAAAATATTATTTTCGAACGACAATCATTTGAGAAGTAGATGTCGTCACTTATGTCTTCATTTAATGAATTCAAACTAAGAGTATTTTCTTCGTGTGTTAATGAATTTGAATCTTCTTTAACGATGTAACGTTACATATGTCGCTCAGACTTCAAACTTCACATGACAGACTCTTTGCATCTCGCCGATCCCAGTCAGAGACATTCTTAGGGAAGTGAACGTCCCCTTCATACGGTCGCATTTAATTGAAGCGACATTCGTTGTTGGTTACTTTTGACAGGTAAGTCCTTCCCAGTTCGGATTTGGGCGCGCAGTGCCTGTTTTAGTGGAACAGGACGCTGCTCGCTTGTCATCCAGACCGCGCTGGGGCGCACAATTAGCTTTTTGTAGAAGGTTTCCGCAAGTGTTTCATATTAAATCCCACACAAGATAGACGAAAACAATTTTTTTTAACTTTGACTTTATTTTTAAAAAATCTCCAAAGTTAAAATTTAAAAATAAAGTTAAAGTTCAAAATAAAATTTGTGCTCAAAATATCTGTGAAGTCTCTAGATTACAAAAATATAAACATGTTAGGGCTGCGGCTGAAGTGTCGGAATGAAAATTAGTTTTTATGTGAAAAACATGGTCATTTTTAACTAGTTTACTAAGGTTTTTTTATAAACTACTTAAAAATGACCATGTTTTTCACATAAAAACGAATTTTCATTCAAAGATATTTTGAGTACAAATTTTATTTTTTAACTTTAACTTTATTTTTAAATTTTAACTTTGGAGATTTTTTAAAAATAAAGTCAAAGTTAAAAAAAATTTGTTTTCGCCTAACGAAATTATGAACGTTCATTCTTAGTGAATAATGCCGCCTTGCGGAAACCTCCTACAAAAAGCTCACTGTGGGGCGCCACCTGTCATATCGGTACTTGTATCTCACTGAGAGGTACAGTGAGAACTAACAACAAATGCCGCCTCTCGGTCTAGCAGTCGGACTTGCTACTAAATTTGTTGACATTTTTGTAGGTCTTAATTTTAGTTGGATTGAATTAAATTACCTGGTACCTGGTGTGGCAATCTACAGTTTACCTTGTCTTGTTGAGCCTACCAGGTCTTACTATATTCCTTCGATATTTTACTTGTCCTTTACTTATATGATCTTGCATTTGTCCGTCGGGGTGATGTCGAGCAATGCGTTTTACGTATTAGTGTCATTGAACGTGTCCTTTTGCCATAGAAAAGTCTAACCCATGGGAATCTGTAGAGATATGGGGGGATGCTTAGTGTTGGATGCCATAGTTTGAATTCGTGATTGCAAGTCCTGTGTGTTGTGGGCTTAGTGACTTCACAACTTCTGGAGTCTCTTCCTTTCTCGAATGCATAACCTCTCGCTTTATTTCGACTGGTTTTTGAACTGGAGGGGCTACGTGAACCGGCTCTGGGATTAGTTTTTCAGCCTGGAAAATGTCTTTCCCTGCTTTTTGGACGGGTTCTACAGGTTCCTTGAAAAGATCCGGTGTATGGCTCCTCATCTTTTTGGTGAAGCATAAGGATTTAGACAACCATTTCCGAATCATTAAAATAATTTGAGTTCCTCATTGGAGCTGGTGGCAGTTTTATTTTAACCGGGAAAAGCATTCAAACGTGGAATGTGAACTCTTTCAGCTGTCATAAGATCCATTTTCGACCCTTGTTTAACGAATCAAACACATCAAGATTATCACTTTCCACTGGTAAATCTATTGTTTCATTAAATGTGTTGTTGTAACCTCCATCAAGTGTGTTGCATTCGGAGTTAATTTTCGATCCAATGTGCCAATTATCCGCTGGATTTAACACTTTCGCTGTGCATGAGCATCGCCGTGAACACCAGAAGTAAATTGATAAATTGTGAGTCGAATCTTCAATCAAACGTTTCGCACTCGTTTTGCTTTTCCGAGTTCAAGCTCAAGTTCAAGTTTTTCTGCCTTAAATTCAGAATTTTTGGCTGGAAGACTCTCGAGAGTGAGAGGATTTTTAAAAAATCGCGGCGAATAGGAGATGAGGAGCTGAGTTGCGACGTGTGGTAAGAACACCAAAAAATAACTGTGTCGTCAGTTCCTGCGCTGATTCGTGATATAGCACTCCCAGTTGCATATTTAAACACGATACACAAGCGAAAGCCTTTTAGAGAGAAAAAACATTTTGCGACCGACATATTTGAATCGCCTACTCGATCCTTTGTTTCGTAACCTGCTCATCATGTAAATCTTAGAAACCTCACATTCCCTGCCAGGAACCTGTCTAGAGTGGCAGGTCCTATCTTGGATACTGTTGCAGTTTGGACCACATGACTTCCTAGAGTCCTAAGCCTCAGTGAGGAGAACTTCGGGCACTCGCATATCACGTGAAAGCCCGTTTCCTCACTCAGGGCGCAGGTACTGTTGGGATCGTTAGAGATTCCCATTTTTGCCAGGTGCCTGCTTAATCCGCCTGCGGATGACATATTCCACACTGTGCGTTGCTAAAATAATTCTACCGTTAAAAAAGTACCGATAAAAAACGTGACGTGATCGTACCGTTATTTAAGATACCAATATGTTAGTCCACCGATGCTTTCGGCTAACTCAAAATCATGAAATATCGGTTGATTATTACTCTTTCCAATAATATATTCAATTCAATTTTCACCCTTTCAAAGTGATTTATATTAACATAAGACAAAGGACATTCGTTCCCCAGGTGACATGATAGCGACAATGATAGCCCAATGGCTCATTCCATCGGTATTAGGCTGATTCCATCGGTACCGTAAATTGGGAACGGTCTTTCATCTTTTTCATTCTTTCAAAGTGATTCATAATAAAATGAGACAAAAAATGCCGTTCCCAATTTACAGCTCATCTACTTTGTAAACTTTGTGAATTTGCTTGCGTTGACCATTCTTTTCCATACACACTAGTAACTTTTTTATAAAAGTGAACGAAAATACATTTGTGTACACTCAGTTTCTATAGCATTTACATTATATACAACGGTAGAATGTTCATGAGCCATTACTACTTTGTAAATTATGTAAATGCTATAGAAATTGAGTGCAGCAAGTTAATAAAGTTTACAAAGTATATGATCAGTAAATTGGGAATGGCATTTTTTGTCTCATTTTATTGTGAATCACATTGAAAGAATGAAAAAGATGAAAGAACGTTCCCAATTTACGGTACCGATGGAATCAGCCAAAATATTCATTTTAAGGTACTGATATATTACAAAATGTACCGATTAAAAGAGACAAACAACAGATGAAAATGGCTAATTCCATTCGTAACCCTTACATTGTCGCTACCATGTCACCTGGCGAACGAACGAGTTTTGTCTCATTTTAATCTAAGTCACATTGAAAGAGTATACTTTAATTTGTTTCAGCGGTATGTTTACATTTAATATCGGAAGCGTTTTAACGGTACATTGCATTTAAATCCCTTTTTACTTATCTTTCTAATATCGGTATCAATACCGGTACAAAGGTTTGTAATACCGAAAACCGGCATTGTGAAAAAGATACGGTATTGCAATTCCTATTAGTAGGATATCCAAGAATCTTGTGATCGAACATGCTTTTCCAGGCGTACTACCTGAAACTAACACCTCCTACTATTTCACCAATTTCATCAATTCCTAATCTCTGTATCGTTCCATCTGGATTTTTTTCACATTACACTTCTTCCACCTTCCAACTTGGTCTTCAGCTTACTTGGAATAAGCAAGCGGTCAGAGCTTCATACTGGTTTCGTCAACAACTGTTCTTCTTTGAAGGGTCATTCACCAAAACTCTGAGTCTTGTTTCAGTTTGATATGAAAATTATTTTAGGCCCAATTTTGGTCAACATTTAGTTTGTCTACAACATAGTTACACTTAAGCCACAAGATAAATCTCATTTGGGCACTACCCTAGGCCTACGTCAAACTCGTGCATAATCTTAGGTTTAAGCTTAGGTGCAGGACAAACTCCATCCACTTATTCTATCTATCATCAGAAGCAACCGAGGAAGCAGGAAAATTTTCTTCATCGTGTGTGATATGCATCCTGTGAATCCACCTCTCTTTTGTCCCACGCATGTGTTTTTGTGGAGGTTAAGAGTTAGAGAGAATGCGTGGAGGTTCAGAGTTAGAGGGAATGCGCTACTCATCTGTCAGACTGCAATAATTTACATTTCTGTTCCAGGACTAATACTTGGTGACTACTGTAATGTTCTTAAAGTTAAACGTTTTGATTTTTTTTTCGCAGAATCCAGCTGAAGGTTGGTTCAAACTTTTGACTGCCGAAGAGGGAGAATTTTATAATGTTCCTGTACCGGAAGAAGGAACTGATTTAGTGCAACTGAAGAGCCAAATGCGTGTACGACTAAAATCTGAAATCCGTGAATGTGAAAGTGTTTTCAATATCAACTCATTTTTTCAGAAAACATCAATCACTAAGAAAATGCCTTCTTCA
The DNA here is from genome assembly GCA_029228625.1 of Pseudolycoriella hygida. NCBI lineage: Eukaryota > Metazoa > Arthropoda > Insecta > Diptera > Sciaridae > Pseudolycoriella > Pseudolycoriella hygida. The sequence goes on along the minus strand of CM055403.1, from coordinate 30,154,647 downwards.
GCGGACAAGGATTTACCACACAATATGTCGAAAAAAGATTTGATTCGATCAACTGACTTTAATTTTCTGATGGTGCTGGGAAAAGGTTCTTTTGGCAAAGTACTGAAACATTTATGATTTCAAGCGAAATGTTTTATTCACTTGAAACAATGTCCCACTCTGTATGTAGGTTATGCTGGCAGAACGAAAAGGAACTGACGACCTATTTGCAATCAAAATCCTTAAAAAGGATATAATCATTCAAGACGATGACGTTGAATGTACGATGGTGGAAAAGAGGGTGTTAGCATTGTCTCAAAAACCTCCATTCTTGGTACAGTTACACTCCTGCTTTCAAACAATGGTAAGTATTGTGTATTGTCTTCGCAGAAAAATGAACTTATTTTTGTCGCCCCAAAAAATCACATCAAAATTTCGCAACGAAAAAAAAAAGTTTGTTACATTTCTATGGAAGGATTGAGCGACATGTTACTTCCAACAAAATAAATTTTTCTCCCAATTAATCCATCTTTTTTCTTTCATTCTTTTCCTCTCACAACAAATAAAATAAATAAATAAAATAAACGAACAAAAGGACCGCCTGTATTTCGTAATGGAGTTCGTTAATGGTGGTGATTTAATGTTTCAAATTCAACAATGCGGAAAATTTAAGGAACCAGTCGCCGTGTAAGTTTTTTTCTTTATTTGGTAAATAAACTAACAATTTTTCAATAAGAAGATGTTTTTATTCTTAGAGTTGTATTTCAGTTTATTGTGTACAAAGATTTTAATTTTGAAAACTCCTTGTATAAAAATTAATGAAACTTTAAGTACGATTTTAAACCCATACGAAGTATTGAGCCTAATGCAGCTATGCCTTTGGCTTTTGTATGTGTAATTGTGTAACTTGCCCGCTAGAAACATTTTATGATCATGGCTAATTCCATCGGTAGCCCATTCATTGTCGCTACCATGTCACCTAAGGAACGATTGTGTTTTGTCTCATGTTAATATAAATCACATTGAAAGAGTGAAAGAGATGAAATTCGTTACCCAGGTGACAGTAAGGCCATTCTGAACGAAAAGAGCGAAATCTATTATCCTCATAACATCGATATCATGAACTAAGGATAGCTTGCTCCAAATGTCAAAATTCTCTAGTAAGTTTGTCTACTACAAATGTCAAGCGTATAGAATGTGCTGCCATCTATTCTCGTTAAGAACTATATACAGGTATTTTGAAAAAATTATCGCTTGTAAGTCCTCATGACCGACCGAGCCAAGGAAAGCTGTTTTTGGAAAGCATTTACTAATTTTCCCACTTTATCCTAAACAAAACAGTTTCCATATTTTTCCAAAAAAAATCGAGAAAATAGGGAAAATTCTAAGGAAAACTGAAAAATTTAGGAAAAATTGTGAAAACGCTTTCCCAAAAATAGTCCCTGCATTGGGCCCTACAATATTATTCTCGAATGTCACCACAAAAGTGTGCCAGGCCAAATATGATACGCATGACGTAGATATTTGGTCTGTGAATGAGTTCTCGCTGTTTACTTTTAGATGGCGTCAGATAAAATTATAGCTAGCTTCTGTCAGTCAAACTAAATTTTTTTACAGCTATGATTACTGCCAATAAAATTCAGTAAACAATATAACACGTTTCTTAGCAGAACATAAATTTTTCCTTCATTAAAGATGTCTAATTTTGTTCCAAGAAAGGTTCATTTGCGGGAAGCTTTATTGTACTTCTTTAAAATAAAGAAGAGTGCGGCTAAAGCTCATCGATTACTTGTAGAAGCTTATGGTGAACATGCTCTATCAGAAACAACATGCAGACACTGGTTTCGACGTTTCAAAAGTGCTGATTTTGATGTTGAAGACAAATAGCGTTCAGGTGGCCCAGAAAAATTTGATGATGAATAATTAACGACGTTACTCAATGAAGACTCATGTTAAACGCAAGAAGATCTTGCAAAATCATTAGGAGTTGATCGCACAACAGTTCCCAAACGTCTAAAAGCAATTGGAATTAGGACTCGGAACAGTTTGTTCTGATCTGATCTGAATCTGAAAAAACGCGATCTGAACTTTTCAGATCAGATCAGATAGGGGTCAAACGTAATCTGATCTGAATCTGATCTGCTAATTTTTTTTCAGATCAGATCAGATCAGATCAGATTGATCTGATTCTATTCACTCCATTTATCACCGTATGCTCAAAAAAATATTTTGTTGCGACTGTGAATAATAAAAACATTTTTTCTGTATACGTGAGAGTGTATCGGTTGAGACGGAACATATTTTCCCATTACTTGGGGCGAATAGTTGCTTTTCGCGGTATGTGCGCCAGCACACTCTCACTATTACAGAAAAATTTCTTTCAAAATACCCCAAGACACACTCGATGTGTACTTTTCGCTAGGGCTTCGCCCTCGCGTACGTAAACATCTCGTTTTCATTCGACATCATCACTTTATCAAATTTATTACACTAAAGCATCGGAGATTGCGTTTCAATCTTTTAACGTGTACCCACTCGGTAAGTTGATATAACCGGTGTGCGATGCGATAGGTAAATGGCTCATAACGTACGTGTAGTCAGAGTAGTCGGTAAATCTTATGCGACGTGTTTGTTTTGATATAGTGAAAGTTTGTGATTCTCAAATTTCTTAAATTTGTGGTATTTTACGGAAACGAATGTCCTGTTTATGACATTACTTAATTCACGGCAAAACATGTGTTCCCTAAAGTCGTCTATAAGTTCTCAATAAAGATGAAAAACTCGAATTAAATCTCGATACTAAACAAAATTTTAACCTACAACTAAAGTCATTTCTAAGAAGCATGAATGAATTGGCACGCGGCAACTTTGATTCGTTCGTAGAGTGAACAAAACAAAATTTGAAACTTGAATTGATTTTTATGAAATAAGATGTTTTGTAAATTTCAACTTACCTTGTGGGTACACGTTAAAACATAGTACAGAGGAACACTATTTATGAGTAATACTAAAACAGATTTCAGATCAGTTCAGATCAGATCAGATCAGATCTGATATAATTTTTCAGATTTCAGATCAGAATCAGATCAGATCAAAATTTTCAGATCAGATTCAGATTGGATAAATTTCAGATTAATCTGAAAAAAAAATCAGATTAATCTGATCTGTTCCGAGCCCTAATTGGAATGATTCAAAAGATGTCACATTCGGTGCCACATGAATTGAAAGAAAGAGACGTTGAAAGTAGGAAAACCACTTGTGAATTATTGCTTCAAAGACATAAAAGAAAGGGATTTTTGCACCGAATTGTGACTGGTGATGAAAAGTGGATCTTATACGAGAATCCCAAACGATTAAAAGCTATCGCAACCAAAACGAAATATTCACTGTTCGAAGAGAATGTTGTGCATCTGGTGCAATATGTAAGGTGTGGTGTATTATGAGCTTCTGAAACCTGGTGAAACAATTATTGGGGAACGCTATCGACAACAATTAATGCGCTCGAAGCGAGCTCTGACCGAAAAACGACCAGAATGGACAAATAGACATGACAAGTTAATTTTTCTTCATGACAACGCTCGTCCACATGTCGCAAAAGTTGTGCAGAACTATTTAATTGGAACAAACTGGGAAGTTCTACCCTACCCGCCATATTCGCCAGACATTGCCCCTTCTGATTACTACTTATTCGATTGCATGAATAACGATTTGATAGGACATCGGTTCACTTCTTTCGAGGATATCGAAAAATGGCTGTCTGATTGGTTTGCCTCAAAAAATGAGGAATTCTTTCGAGACGGAATCCGTAAATTACCTGAAAGATGGGAAAAAGTAGTGGCTAGCGATGGACAATATTAATGTATTCATTCATTTTGTTATTGAAATGAACGCTTAAAAACAGCAAAAAAACAGCGAGAACTCATTCACAGACCAAATATAATAAACTGACCACAGATTTTTGTGCCGGTTGTTCTTTTCGTCAGTACTACTGCACTTAGGTGATCTAGATTTTTTGTACATAATTGTGTCGTTGTCTATAGTTTTGTCGACTGTATGGGTGATGGGAAGTCATTTTTATCGACTTCCTTTCCAAAGTCACAGAGGTGAGCGAACCGCCCAAACTTTCGGGCCTCCCGATGCCCGCCCGCGCCCGACCTTACAAAGTGCGGGCGGTTATCATTTTTCTGGGCATTTGAACAAAAGAAAACATTGTGCTAAATTAATTAACTTAAGCCAATCCTGTTGCTTTCTCTTTTTTCTCACCGACAGCGATCAGTGCAAACGAATTGTACGTGTAGCGGTACATGTGTGTGTGTGTGTGTCACTGTACTGTACTGTAATGCACAATGCAGATTAGTTAATATCGGGCGGGCATTGGACATACACGAAAAAATCTTCGGGCATCGGGCGGGCCGGCTCTTTTAAATCGGGCGTAGGGCGGGCGGGCTTTTTTTATTCTTTTACGACGGGCATCGGGCGCGCGAGCTTCAAAATTAGGTATGCCCGCTCAGCTCTGCAAATTAGAATAGTTAATTACGTTTATTGATTAATGGAATTGTATTCTATACTTGAAGAATTTTCTTAAAAAATTTTTGGATTTGGTCCAGTCCAATGGTTTTTATGTTCTATGTGTCGATGAATCGTTGGGTGAAGTGCCTAAGACGTTCGTTGCTTATTAAAGCTGGACAGGCAGCCATCAGGTGTAAGGGGGTTTCTCCTTGCTCGCCACATCTTCTGCAGGTGTCCATGCTTACCATACCCATAACGTGAAGGTGCTTGTTGAGCTTGCAATGTCTAGTTATGATCTCAATGGCTAGTCTTAAATCCTGTCTGGATTTATTAAGTAGGAAGTTTGTATTTTTCCTATTTCGGCCTTCTGTCAAGCTTCTGTTATTTTTGCAAGTGGTCAAGTTACGCCATTCCTGATTTTGCATATTAATGTAATATTCGCGTATTTTGCTCCTTCGAGCTTTGTATGTAAGTCCTAGTGATGGTCCCGGTCATGTGAACGGGGTTTCACTCTCTAATCTAGCCAACTGATCCTCCTTCTCATTAGCAACAATACCACTATGACCTGGAACCCAGATCATATTGAATTCGTTGGTGTCTGATAGGGCGTTAAGTGATGTGTCGCATTCAATTAAAAGCTCCGAGGAGTTGAGCGCTTTTAGACAGGCCTGACTATCTGAGTACAAGTTTATCATTTTATCTCTCGTTCCGATCGCATCAAGTGATTCGCATGCTGTAATAATGACATACGTTTCTGCCTGTGTGGTTGTCGCTTATCTATCCATTTCGATAGGTTAATTTAAGGCTCAGCAAGCAGAGGAAATTCCTACTCCCGACCCTTCTTTCTTCGAGCCGTCAATGAAAACATGAATGTCATCTTCTTTCAAGGAGTCATTGTCCTTCCAAGAGTCTCTGAACTTTTTGTCGAATAGGTATATTGGACTGCATCTGTCTGATTTGCAGTTCCGGAGAATCTGTTCCTTTGACCTTTCCAGGATCTTTGCGTGCCATAAGCGGCGTTTTTCCTACAGTTTAAGTTCCGTAATCTAATGGCAGTGACTACTGCTTCCTGTTCTACATATAAATCCACTGGAAGAATTTCAGTGATTATCTTCAGCGCCTTAGTCGGAGTTGATTTCATGACGCCTGTAATGCCCATGAGAATCATTCTCTCTGTAAATGTTCCAATGCGGATGTTATCTTGCCCGTTTTTATTATGTGTTGCCAGACATGGCAACCATAGATTTATCAGATATCTGGTCCTTGAAACACAGATCTGACGATCCTTTGTTTCGTTCCCCGTTCATCATGTAAATCTCGAGAACTTCCCAGTTCCTTCGAGGAACCTGTCTAGAACGGCAGGTCCCATTTTGGGTACTGTTGCAGGTTGGACCACATAACTTCCCAGAGTCCTAAGCCTCAGTGAGGAAAACTTCGGGCATTCACATAATAATAAGAACGCCTGTTTCCTCACTTAGGCCGCAGATACAATTGGGATCGTTAGAGATTCCCATTTTTGCCAGGTGCTTGCTCAGTCCGCAATGCCCGGTGATTGCACCCACCACCCTCTTGATGCGCTTCCTGTCCATGTTTAACAGTTCTATGGCCCACCTACCATCGGGCACCGGGAACTAACGCTTCGTGTGCATTAATCTTTATAGGCGCTCCAGTAGTTAGCGAATTCCGACCTCACCCAGCTCTTCATCGCTTTCACGCATGCCGAGTGTGAGATGGGTATAAGAGGTTCCGGCCTGCAACTCAATGTGGCTGAGCCTCTTCTCGCTAGCTCATCCGCTTTCTCGTTTGCCTCCACACCAGAGTGTCCGGGAACCCAGACCAGCGTGACCTGATTTCTCAGTCTCATCCGGTTCAGGGTTTCCTTCAGCTCTTTTATTAGCTTGGATGTCACGACAGGCGACATAAGCGCTTTGATCATCGCCTCACTGTCAGAACAGACTGTCACATTTTCTCCACATGCCTCTGCTGGGAGTGCCTCCTGAGCTCCCGCTCCCATCAGTGCCGCGAAAGTTTCAGCCTGAAAAACATCGGCGTATCCACCTAGGTGGAACCATCTTTCCGCCAAAGGTTTCGGGGAAAATACTCCGGCTCCCGTGCCTTCTGAAGTTTTAGAGCCGTCAGTAAAGCTCACAGTTTGGCAAACCTTCCAGCCATTCCGACCTGTTGGGTACGACTGCCTCAAAACACGTTATGAAGTCTGTCTCCGGTATCATTCGGTCCGTAGGCATCGCAAAGACCTCGTTAGTGATAGCCTTCTTGATTTTCCCATGGTCCGAAATGAAATTTGGGGTCCAGAGATCGTAGCAAGAGCTTTCGCCTTCAATGCCACATGAACCGGTGGCAGGTTAATTAACGTCTCTATAGCCGACGTAACTTTCGATTTCATAGCTCCGGTAACACAAATGCATACTAGCCTTTGAATCTCATTCATCTCTTTCCTCGCACTCCTAATGTCGAGCCTCGGCCACCATACAACGCAACCGCGACTCATCATGGGCCTAATAACTGCATCGTACATCCACAGTATAGCCTTGGACGGCTGGCCCCAGTTTTTTCCAAACGAGTTCCTGCATATCCAGAAAGCTACTAGAGCCTTCTGTGCCTTGTCCTTGACATGCTCGATCCAGTTCAACTTACGATCGAGGATAACTCCCAGATATTTCACCCAAGGTCCGGGAACAATATCTTTATTGAACAGCCTCAATTTCCCTACCCGTTCATGACCCGACGTTCTCCTGCTAAAGAGAACTATGTCAGTTTTGTCGTTGCAGAAAAATCAGCTGATTGTTTAACTTTTCAATGAAGTCATTATTTTGTTTGCAATGAAGTTAGCTTCGGTCATAATTGCAGCTAGCTTCATATTGAGTATTACTTGTAAATAATAAAACAAAAGACTGTTACGCCACTGGTATCCAGAGGCATGATATGGCGGCTGGGTTCCCCATATGGTTCACACACAAATACTTATTGTAAGTCGTTGTAACAGCTACACCCATGAATTTTACCTGTTGACTCTATTGAAGCGTGGGAAATAATAGTTTTTGTCTTATTTCATAACAATTGTTTTGTTTGAGTGAAAATTATGCAAGATCGGAAAGGTACCATGGGCAACAATGGCTTAGGCCATATAGACTTCAAATGTGATCAAATGTCATCATCATTTGACATTTCGTCACCTTATAAAATACAAAGAAAAATTATTTCATTATGACGATTTGTTTCATCTTTATAATCTATGTGGGAACCCAGGCGCCATATAGTATCTCTGTTGTTATCATTGTCGAATCAGCAAAGAAACGCTTTTTAATTTACAAATATTATTTACACCTGTGATACACCAAACTTACATATGTCAGAGACTAGATATCTGCATAAGAAACTTAGTGATGACATTTTGAGAGAGAATTTCATATATTTTCGCTCTCAAAATGACGTCACTAAGTTTCTTGTGCAAATTACTACAGATATGCCGGCTGGGTTGCTCAGGTATTCTAAAAATATGAGCAAATGTCATCTTTATTTGACATTAGGCTAAAAATGTGAGAAAATGTCCTCATTATCTAACAAAGAAAAATTTCTCTTCATAGGAACATTTATTTCAGCAGATTTTCATAGTCTATGTGAGAAACCCAGCCGCCAGCCATGTCATGCCTCTACTTTCGTTTTTCAATGCGCGCAGCCAATTAAGTTCTTCTTTCCAAATCATTAAATTTTGGCGCACAAATTGAAAGAACGTTATTGATTTCAAATTTTGCGGCAAAATTTTGCTAATTTCAGAAGAACTCAAACTCACTTATTTGGCTGGGTACACTTAAAAGTGAAGTTAAAATTCATTTTTTTTTTATAAAACTCAATTTGTTACGAATCGTACGATTCTCACGTTTATTTGAAATAATATTTACTATAAGAACGCATTGAATTCATAGGTTTCCAATCATGTCATTCGTCTATAACGTTGTAGTACTTCATATTCTATTGTATGTCACAAGACAGCCAAACAAAAAGCACTTATTGATACAAGGAATTTCTATAGCAAATCAACCTTGTAACTTTATACTTGCATTGTCATTGTGAATTCGATTACACTACCTTTGAAGTGATGATTTCCACTCAAATCCAATTATCTTCCCTACAGATTTTATGCCTCCGAAATTGCTATAGGACTATTCTATCTCCACTCACGCGGCATAATCTATCGAGATTTAAAGTTGGATAACGTGCTGTTAGATGCGGATGGTCACATTAAGATTGCAGATTTCGGAATGTGCAAAGAGGGAATAAATAACGATAAAACAACAAAGACATTTTGCGGGACCCCCGATTACATAGCTCCTGAGGTATACGAACGTTGAGATTATTTTCTGGTTGACTTTCTTCAACTTCAACTATCACCCGTAATTTCAGATAATTTTGTATCAACCGTATGGAAAATCTGTTGACTGGTGGGCGTATGGTGTTTTATTGTATGAGATGTTAGTTGGTCAGCCACCGTTCGATGGAGAAGATGAAGAAGAACTTTTCGCAGCTATTACTGACCACAACGTATCCTACCCGAAAAGTTTGAGCAAAGAAGCAAAGGATGTCTGTAAAGGGGTAAGTAAAGGCGAAATTTATCAAATGTCTCATCAGAATGATAACAAAAATTTTTGTCGGCGACCACGCAGCTATTGACTAAAAACCCGCAAAAGCGTTTAGGATGTGGACCTCGAGGTGAGGAAGATGTTCGCAGTCACTTATTCTTCCGTCGCATTGATTGGGAAAAAATTGAAAGTCGAGAAGTTCAACCACCTTTCAAGCCAAAGATTGTAAGTAAAATTTTTTGCTCATGTACACACTTTGCAATTCATGACGAAGGTCTAATAGTTATTTATGCGACGGAGTAGGCAACAAAAGTTTTACTTATTCACTGAGTTTTGAAGTATTAAAGTTCATCGTAAGAGAGAAGAAATCATTCTGACGACGTAACCAACTGCACAAATTTGTCGTATTTCGACTCAGTACAAAATAACTTGTCACGAAGTACTTTATTAGGCACACCATATGACACCCGGCCTGCGGTCTCGAGTCATAATTACACATCTAGTGTACTCGGTTGCATAAATAACTATTTCGGGAGGTGCGGTAACGGAATTGAATATTGTTTTATCCTTGAGCGAAAAATTGCACAAGTGAGGAAAAAGAAGAAAATATTTTAAAGTGAAAAATGAATGTCCTTACATTACAGTCAGTTTCTCGCGAGAAGTCCCACTTGTTTTACTACTGCAAACTGGGTGTATTTCAAAATTATATTTTGGAAGTCAATTTTATGTATGCTTCATGGAAAATTTATGTACAATTTATGTAGTGCTTGTACAAAAGATGGATAATTTATGTAACAAGAATGGATTTTAGGCATGCCCGAAAAAAAATGAAATGTCACAGATTGATGTCTTCACCCGACATAAAAATTCTAGGAGTCCAGAACCCCCAAAAATATTTTGTTAAATTTTTTTGAGGGAAAATTGGTCGATATAAAATTCAAAAATGTGATTTTTTCACCATTTTTTAAATTTGAAGCGCTCGTAGCGCCATCATATCACCTGTTACGTAAAAAATATATTTTTATGGGAAGCTTATCTTACAACCTCTCAAACGACACCTCTCCCGATATATTCGATCAGCAAATGAATTTTATTGAACGATTTTTGTGGACGCATGTCCTAATGGATTTTCTTTTTGGAAAATCCGTAAAATTGATTTCCCCTCATTAGCACATGCGTCCACAAAAATCGTTCTATAAAATTCATTTGTTGATCGAATTTGTCGGGAGAGGTGCCGTTTGAAAGGCAATAAAATAAGCTTTCTATGAAAAATAAAAATATACTTTTTACGAAACAGTTGATATGATGGCGCTACGAGCGCTTCAAATTTGAAAAATGGCGGAAAAATCACATTTTTGAATTTTATATCGGCCAATTTTCACTCAACAAAAATATTTTTGGAGGTTTCGGACTGCTTCAATTTTTTGTGTCTGTTGAAGAGATCAATCTGTCACATTTCTTTTTTTTCGGGCATGCCTAATGGATTTTGCTACATTATTTTTCCATCATTTTTACATTCCATATTAGAAAAGCATTTACATCATTTTTTCATTATTTAAAACAATTTTACATTATTTTTACATTAATGGAAAATTTATGGATAAAAGATGGATAATTAATCACAACAAAAACCCTTTTTGAAAGGGAAACTTGACGCAAGTCTCTTTGTTTCTTCTTCCAAAACGACTGATATCAATTGGGGTGACGCTTACAGCTTTAAAACGCAAAAAAAATTTTGGAATGGTTTCATTTTTGATTAAAAACATGCGTCACAAATGCCGGATCCCCAGTGTTATAGTTTTTCTATGCTTTCAGCTTTCATACTCAAAAATTTGATTTCCTGTACAAAAATACGCCATGCATCCCATAAAGTCAAATTTTTGCATTGTGAAAGCTGAAAGAACAGAAAAACTATAGCATTGGGGGTCCGGCATTTGTGACTCATTTTTTTGATCAAAAGTGAAACTATTTCAAAAGAATTTTGTGCGTTCCGAAGCTGCAAGCGTCACCCAAATTGATATCAGTTGTTTTGGAAGAAGGGACGAGGACCTGCGTCACGTTTCCCTTTAAAAACGGTTTTCGTTGTGATTTTAATGTTTTGCATTATTTTGAGCCGCCGCTGCCGCCGAACCGAAGGGCGGCGGCTAGTACTTACATTGGCGAAAATGATCCCCTCAACCTCCTCTACAACATATCAAAAGTTTTTTTTGAGCCGCCGACGGCGCCAAACCGAAGCGCGGCGGCTAGTACTTACATTGGCGAAAATGATCTTCGCAACTTTCTCTACAACATATCAAAAGTTTTTTTTGAGCCGCCGCCGCCGCTAAACCGAAGCGCGGCGGCTACTACTTCCATGGGCGAAAATCATCCCCTCAACTTCCTCTACAACATATCAAAAGTTTTTTCTTAAGTCCCCGCCTATTTTCCGCCATTTTGGCGGTCACCCGGATACACTACACACCCAACCCAACAACTTTCCCTTTGACACCAAACCTCTGTCTCGAACACACAATCATTGCCTCATACAAAATGTGCTATCATACACACTACACACACAAACACATACATATGGGCTTTATATGGCGCCTTCTAAGAGCTCTGGCGCCCAAACAAGGCCGGTACCCCCCCCTTTTCTCATATCATTCTCATATGGCGTAGAATGCCCACCCGAAGGTCTCTGCAAAATTTCAAGAAAAGTTATCGAGCCGTTTTCGTGCACGAGCCAAAAAAGTGATTTTTCACGGTTTTTCATACAAATGGCGCTGGAACTAACGAACTAATTAACTAACTAGCGTAGGATTTTTTCATTTACTTTGGCTTCTATGGAAGGAACATTTTGTAGCGGAAATTGCAATTTTCAAAAGGTGATATCATCGGATCCACTAGACCGATTTTGATGAGTAGAATGTCAATTTCAATCAAAATTTTACGTAGAATCCGAAAAACTAGGTCTCAGGGGGGTACGACGCAAGGGAAAAAAGTCAAAACTTTGCTGTATATATGGTTCCGCAGTCTACGAAAAAAAAATTTCTGAATTTTTTACTCGTATGGGGACTTGCGTCACGGGCGCATCGTTACCGCGCGCCCATGATGTAACAGTTATAACTTTTGCTACATTATTCGGCCATTAATCATCCACCTTTTGTACATCATTTTAACATGATTTACATAAATTGTACATTATGAACTGAACCATTGAAATGGTACAAGAAAGTAGCGGTAGAGTAATTTCTTTGACAAAACAAATGTCACTTTGACAGCTGACGTGAAAAAACGTGCACAGACAACCAGAGCATTCCCATAAAGTTGCTACCCTTGCTACCGCTACTTAATAATGAATAAAATGGAAATGGAAAAGTAATATAGCAAATTACATCGCTGTTATATTACTTAATAATAATAATCCGCCGTTACAACCCGTCCGGGTCAGAGGCTAGATCATTTTTATTTACTAGTTCCACATTTTGTGAGCTTTTGCTCAATTGGATTCTTCTTAGAGATCATTTGTTGGTTACCGAAGTTATTTACTGTTTCAGTGGTAAATTGCACACGAGCCTAGTGGCATCTATGATGTATAAGGGCGGAAACTAGTAGGGCTTAGAATGCCGGTTTTCCCCATCAAGGTGTTATACCGGCAGGCATTTTTTGGACCACATGCTTAACGTGAACATCGAACCACGACTAACGGTAGCTAGCATTTTACCATTAGGATTTCTACTGGTGCTAATTATATCTCCGTCCAAAGTCAGACTCAGATATTTGTACACAGAATTCATCGAATATGGGTGACGTCATATCTGTCATTCTTCTGTGTACGAATCGTTGCGGCACCAAATTCACAACTACCTAAACTATGAAGCCTGGGTGTGTCTAGGAACGTTACTCTCATAATAATAATCCCAATGGCACTGTTTAGTCGGGAGCAGCACTGTTAAGTGACTGGTTCGACAGCCGGGGTGTTACACAGAGAAACTGCCAGCTAGTGCGGACTAGCCACACTAGGGACCACATGCTTAACGTGTATTCCGAAGCACGCCTTCAATTGAAGGATTTGTATTTCGATTTTTTCGCGCGCTAGTACATCTGGCAACACCTAGACGCGCATCGAACCGATTCAAATTACAACCCTACCGGTATGGAAGTTTGTCTTTTTTTGACATTTTACACACACCTTTACGTAGCAGTTGAATTCGAGTCTGCATGTTTCGTACACAATTGTTTCGAATATGGGTGACGTCATAATTCGTTGTGAACGACTCGTTGCGATATAACTATCTCAACTACCCATGATATACATTGAAGAAAAATCCTATACATAATTTGTCCCCACTGGAATTGAACCCGGATATTTTTGGTGGAAAGCCACTGAACTAACCCGTGTTACATTACTTATCCATCTTTTTTACATGATCTACAATTATCTATTTAACGTCCATAAAATTTACATTTTCTTAAACTTGTTTCAATATTTTTATGAACTTTTTACTTCTGCGCAGGTTTTTGCGGTGTTAGTAACCTGCGCAGAAATAAAAAGTTCATAAAAATGTTGCAACGAGTTTACATCAAAAATATAATTTTGAAATATACCTTTTAAGCTCAGCTGGTTTTTATTTCAAAGGAAACTTTTTGGTCAAATGACGGTCATTGGACGGCTTACTAACTGAGTTGTTTTTATAACTAGGCAATGACCGGAAAACGTCATTAAAATTATCGACATTCGAATGAAGTAGTGCATACAGCAATTGGTGTTGAAGTTCACTAGTGAAGATTTTGACAGATTTTATATGAAAGAAGTGTCAAAATTCTCACCAGAGTAAAACGTATCGGAGAATAGCTGAACGCAGATAATTATGAAATGTCGGTAAGGCGGCAACAGTTTCAGCACTATGCCTCTACATTACCGGTATTTTCAAATCTTCCGCAGATCATACTCCGTGGCAATGACGGTTAAACAACGGGTTTTCAACGTTGTCGAAACTTTATTTATACTAATAAGCATATTTGTACTCGCTAATGACTTTTTTTAGCGACGCTAACGCTAACGCTATTTTCGAAGAATATTAGCGTCACTAACGCGAGTCGTTAGTTCAATTAAAATTAGCTAGTAGCGACGCTAGAAAAATCGTGCCAATAAATTATTGCTTTTCAAATTGCTACTTGGGATCGTCGTGCAGATATCTGTATTGCAGGCTGGGCAGCCTGGTGCAAAAGCAGTTTCTATGACAATATTGGAGTGGGGAACGATTACATTACTGTGCAATCGGTTCCAACTTGGCACCAGGCTTCCTTCTCGAGAAGCTTAAGCAACCATAATGTCGTCGCAACGGCAGTAACGAAGACTATATATGTGATGGAAATCTCAACTCGGCACCAGACCGGCTACGCAAGTTAATCTTCTGTGAATGTAGAGGGCAGCAGCAGCCTGGTGCCAACTTGGTATTAATATGACGTATAACATTCGTTGCTGCCGTTTGCAACTTTAGCGGATTCTCGGCACCAGGCTGCCTTCTATTTTTAAGACTATTCATCAAGTACGCAGCCTAGTGAAGATTCGTATGTATTCGTTCCTCCATCCAGCATTGTCGAAGGAATTTTTTGCCACTTCTGGAATTGACCTTAAGAAATTTTAGACGTAGAAGGACTGGTGGAACTTTTCAAAAGCGATTGACTGTAAAGAATTCTATAAATAAAAACTTTTGCATGAATTTTCGAAGTTTAAATGATTTTCATTCAAATACATAAAATTAAATTTCTTTCGCAGAAACACCGCAAGGATGTCTCGAACTTTGATAGGCAATTTACATCTGAGAAAACTGATCTCACACCCACCGATAAACTATTTATGATGAATTTGGACCAAACAGAATTCAACGGATTTTCATATTTGAATCCCGAATATATAACACATATTTAATCCGATGTGATAGACATTTTACACAATTGGTTACGTGCATTTGCACTAATCGAGCATTGTTTATCAATCAATCTTTTTGCAGTCATCCCTTCATAGTGTGTTTGTTACATTACTAATTTTAAACTTATGGTCGTTACACCAACAGTCTTCAAAATTGAAAAAAAATAAAATAAAATAAAATAAAAATTGAGACAAAAAAAAAAGCTTTTCGAAAAACAATGTAAAAAAACTATTGGATGCTAAATTGCTCTTGACTGAAACTGTATGCTATACAATCCTCTTATGTCTAGTTAAACCAGAAAGAATCCGCAATTTCATGTAGTTGGTGTAAATTGAAAGTAGCGAAAATACTTCTCTTAAAACACTCGACAGCAACATGGAATCTAATTGCTTCTCAATTTATTGTTTTCTTTTTGTTTTAATACATCGTACAGGAATATAAATTAAGTTTCGAGGTGAAACCACTTGAAGAGTTACAAATGTGGAATAAAATGGTGACAAGAAATGTAAAGAGTTAGAAAGATCTATAAAGAGCTACATAGATCTATAAAGAGCTACAAAGATCTATAAAGAGCTACAAAGATCTATAAAGAGCTACAAAGATCTGTAAAGAGCTACAAAGATATATAAAAAGCTACAAAGATCTATAAAGAGCTACAAAGATCTATAAAGAGCTACAAAGATCTATAAAGATGTAATCATATTGTCTTCATAAGTTTTGTAACTCTTTGCATTTCTTGACAACTTCTTCTTAACTCTTTCCAAACATTTTTCTAACACTTCAAAGGTGTCACATCTTTAGAAAGTCTCAAAGTTAATTTATTAGTTCTGTCTTAAAAAAATATTTGAAATTAGGACGTTTATAACAAATAACTTATTTGTTGCGAAAGAAAATTTCATCCGAAAGTGAAATGAGATGAGAAATGTGCGTCGCCGACCGAATTTTTTAAGATTTGAACGTTAGTTTGTCTCACCAATGACTAGTTTTGATAGAAAGTAATTGGGCGCGCATCTCTTCGTAAGGCTTGTTACAAAAATTTTGAAATTTGACCTGACCGGAAGTATACTACTGTTGGACTGATCTGGTGGACATTCTTTTTTAAATCATTCACAAAATTAGATTAATTAATAAATGTTGGTAGCAGCAAATCACAATCAGGTTACAAATAATCGAGCTTCCACCACATTTAAGGAATTATCCCGAAAGGATTTCCGATGTCATTCCTTGAGTTCACTTTCCTTAGATATTTTCTTCAAACAGATAATCAGTATCTCAAAGGTTGTACAATTGTATTTTAGAAAATATCAATCAAATCACGCAATGTGCACACATCAGTATTTTTGAAACTTTTACTTACCCTAACAAATGCTAGACATGAGTCTCTTCGGTTGAATTTCATTTTAAGTAAATATTGTGACTGGCAGCATGCATTACCTCGTAGATATTTTACAGCTCAGTGAGCTCACCTTTCAACACCTGGAAACGACGTCGTTCGCTTAAATGTCTAACCCTTAGGATGTACCAATGACATTAAGATATTATGTAATTGATATGAGTGGGGCTAAGTCTCAACTCCGTTCAGTTTCGCTCAAATGATTTTCAGATAGGACTGCGTAGATTTCTAGGTACTTTTTTGTCACAATCTTTTAGTATTAATCTAGTTTTAGGCAGGTCTTTCGATGTGCAAGAGATTTTGAAAACTGTGGATCTCTCTGCAAAATCATTTAGATTATCGTTCAAATGGGTGTCCAAGCTGTAGAATTTCGACAAACGTACAAAATCTAACAGAGGTCAGAGGAACCGACAAAATGTGTCAGAGTGACGAATGTGAAATGAAATGAGGAAAAAAATCTAAAGATCTACAAAGATCTATAAAGAGCTACAAAGATCTATAAATAGCTAAAAATATCTATAAATAGCTAAAAATATCTACAAAGAGCTACAAAGGTCTATAAATTATCTATAGTTTTGTATTGCTTGGGTAAACTGAAGTAAAAATAAGAGTTACGAATGTGAAATAAAATGGAAAAAAATCTAAAGATCTACACAAATATCTATAAAGAGCTACAATGATCTATAAAGATCTACAAAGATCTATAAAGAGTTACAAAGATCTATAAAGAGCTACAAAGATCTATGAAGAGCTACAAAAATCTATAAATTATCTATAGTTTTGTATTGCTTGGGTAAACCAAAGTAAAAATAAGAGTTACGAATGTGAAATAAAATGGAAAAAAATCTAAAGATCTACACAAATATCTATAAAGAGCCACAATGATCTATAAAGATCTACAAAGATCTATAAAGAGTTACAAAGATCTATAAATAGCTACAAACATCTGTAAAGAGCTACAAAATTCTATAAATTATCTATAGTTTTGTATTGTTTGGGTAAGCCAAAGTAAAAATAAGAGTTACGAATGTGAAATAAAATGGGAAAAAAATCTAGAGACCTACACAAAGATCTATAAAGAGCTACAATGATATATAACGATCTACAAATATCTATAAAGAGCTACAAAGATCTATAAATAGCTACAAAAATCTGTAAAGAGCTATAAAAACCTATAAAATATCTATAGTTTTGTATTGCTTGGGTAAACCAAAGTAAAAGTAAGAGTTACGAATGTGAAATAAAATGGGAAAAAAATCTAAAGATCTACACAAAGATCTATAAAGAGCTACAATGATCTATAAAGATCTACAAAGATCTATAAAGAGCTACAAAGATCTGTAAACAGCTACAAAAATCTATAAATTATCTATAGTTTTGTATTGCTTGGGGAGACCCAAGTAAAAATAACATCTATAAAGAGCGGCAAAAATATATAAAGATCTATAAAGATCTACAAAGATCTATACAGAGCTACAAAGATCTATGAAGAGATACAAGGATATATAAAGAGCTACAAAGATATATAAGACGTAAAAAACACCAAGTGTTTTTCACAAATTGCAACCTTGCGTTTTGATGGACGTACGACAGCCAATCTATCTTCTCAACCACAGAAAACGCTTTCCCATTGTGAACAGGGTTTCCTGAAGTACTGGTGTGATTACCCAAAGGTTGCATTTCACATACTTCGTTTATTCAACAAGGCAGCTTCATTCTAGAAAGTATGCTTTGAGTTGCGTCATAAAACTTCAAATGTTCCTACTGAAATACATTGAAAAGAAGATTTAAAATTGTACGTAAAGAACATTTGTGACATACTACAGGTGCATGAAGTCAAGGTCTGGGTAAATCAGAATATTCGGAGACGCGCGGCAAGTACAATTTTTGATAATGACTTAACATTACATTCTATTAAGTGATTGAGTTTAGAAAGATAAATTGTGTCGCTAATTTCTCGACCTTATAGAAGAATCCAAATCGTTATTTCGAACTCATGTTTGTAGCATACTCCAAGTTGTAATGCTATGCTATGCCAGTCAACCGAATCGATATTTTCGTGCTTAAAACATTGAATTTTGTGATCTTATTTTTCGAACATTTTTTTTATTAAAAATAGATGAGTCCTTTTGTAGCATTTATGTCACAAATAAATAAAACAATCTTTTAATTTAAAACAAAAAATGTATTTAATGTTATAAAAAAATGAATGAAAATAGTAAAACATTATAAAAAAATATAAAGAAACAATACTAAAAACTTAACTCTTTTCAATAATTTGAATTTATCTTCAAATTTTGACACAGATATTAAAACTGTCTTATGTGATATTACTTAACTATAAAAAAATAATAATATTAAAAATGAAGAATTCTATTTAAAAAAATCAAGATTTAAATGATTACACAAAAAATAAGTCTTGTGAATATTTAACAAATATTTAATAAATAAATAAATAAAAGTAAATTAGATATTGAATAACTTTAGCTAGACACTTTAAACTATAAACCTTGTGTATGTAAAACTTATTTTTATTCGACTTTTTCTTTATTTTTCGAGATAAACATTTTATTCGCAGTTGCTTCTTCAATACAAAAATTACATTTTTTCATTTGTAAAAGAACAAATACTCACCACTCATTGTCAGTCATTTAATTGCCTACATCATTTTCAATATGTATCGATGTTTTGCTCAGCTTTCCAATAACAAAAAGAATTTTCATTATTTTCTTATGGAAAAGTAACCGCCATGTTTTACTACATTATGTCAATCTGTGGTGATTCTGACTGGCGCAAACATGCTAAGAAGCGTGTTTGGCGGCTCAAATAGGATCAAATGTTCAAACATATTCTTCCAATTCTACGACTGGCGATGCAAAACGACATTTATAAAATTTTGTCGGCGGCGGACCGACGTAGGGGTCTAATTCTGTCGACCGACGGAAGGTATGTGCTTCGATATAAGGACTGGCCAAGAAAAAATTCGCTCTCACAAAAATGGCTATATCTTTTGAATCGATCAAAAAAATTAAAATTTCTGATCATAGTAGGCTATCGAATATACGTCAGAAACATGTGAAACAGTTACTTCATACAAAATTTGTTTCTCAGTCGCAAAATGTCAAACGAATTGGAAACACGCAAATTGATAATAAAACTTTTCCAAGCACATCCAAAATGGAGCTTCAAAAAAATTGCCAAAGAGTTCTGTGTTCGTCGAGAAACGGTCTCAAGAGTTGTTAAACGTTTCAAGGAAGACATTACAATTAGCCGCAGGGAAGGATCCGGGAGGAAAAAGGGATTTCATAGCCCCAAAAAAGCGAAGAAAGCCGTCAGCCATTTTCATACTAATACTAACCTTTCAGAACGAAAAGTGACCCAAAAAGTGGGTTGTTCGAAGTCAACCGTTCAAAATACCAAGGCGAGTAGTGGACTGAAGGCATATAAAGTACAAAAAGTTCCAGATAGAAACGCTGTGAAGAATCAAGAAGCGAAAAAAGAGCAAATAAATTGAACTCGAATTTCTTTAATAAATTTTCCTGTTGCGTGATGGACGATGAAACCTACGTCTTGGCCGATTTCTCACAGCTTCCTGGTCAGGAATTTTGTGTTGCACACTCTCGTGGGAATGTCGACGAACAGTTTAGGGTGAAGAAACAAGCAAAGTTTCCTAAGAAATTCCTTGTTTGGCAAGCAATTTGCTCTTGTGGGAAAAAAAGCAAATTTTTCGTTGGTCAAGGCAGTGTTAACTCAAAGATCTACATCGAAGAATGCTTGAAGAAACGACTTTTACCTTTTTTACGTGAGTATGATGTGTCAACATTCTTCTGGCCAGATTTAGCATCATGCCACCAAGAAATGGTGCGAAGTCAACGGGGTGGTTATGGTCCCCAGGCAGGCCAATCCAGCAAATTGCCCAGAACTCAGGCCAGTCGAGAGATATTGGGCTTTGTCGAAAAGAAAATTGAAGAGGACTAAGAAATCAGCAAAAACAGTTAAAGAATTCCGACAAAAGTGGAAGACAGCATCCCAGAAAGTGACTGAGGCCACCATAAAAGCTTGATGGAAGAACTTCCAGAAAAAAATTCTGTAAAAATTAATTTTAATTTATTTTTTGTAAAAACCACTTTCAAAGATTGAAAAGAAGTTTTAAAAATCGGCTTGCTATCGGAAATCGGTCCAGTGGTCCAAGAGATATAGCCGTTTTTGTGAGAGCGAATCTTTTCTTGGCCAGTTCTTACGATATGGCGGCTGGGTTCCTCACATAAACTATAAATTTGATGAAACAAATGTCATATGGAGTATTTTTTTCTTTCCAATATATGGTGACAAAATGTCAAATGACGATGACATTTGGTCACATTTTTAGTCTATCTGGTGTAAGGCTCGGAACAGGTCACAATTTCATTGTTTTACAGTTTTTTTATTGACAGCAAGAGCTATCGCAGAGATTTCGGCGGACACGTCTTGCAATATATAGTATTCTTGGTTGATTTTCATACCTTCCTTTCCGAAATTGCCGTTACTACATAATGCTAGAGACTCAGCGTCATGGTTTTGACAAAATTTATTGTAATTACATAAAAAACAAATCTTTTCAAGATAAAAGTTAAGGAATGTGTACCGAGTCTTGGATGGTATTTGAAATGGTTTTTAGCTTCAAATTGGGGAGGCTAGATCATCTTGAAGTTTGACCTGAATTTGACCTGTTCCGAGCCATAATTTGGTGAACCCTGCCGGAATATCATGTCCCTGGTGGTGCTTACTTTATAATGTCCGAACGAACAATGAGTTTTATGTAATAAAAGTGGCGCTGTACTCTACGTGAAACAATGTCAACCTACATGTAATTTTGATCTGCCTGACAGTAATGAATTTCGAATCGATTGGCAATTAGAATTAAATTCACTGGGATGTAGAGATTTACTGACATTTGTGGTGATTCACCGTTAAGAGCACGTCGCAAAAACGCGAACTGTCAAACTTGCGATGTTTTATTTTAGAATAGAATCCTGCGTAAATTACAAATTATTCAAAACTGTAGCTCATGTACTGTGATAAGATGACTCTTACGCATATAATAGATGAACCAGAACTACTCAAAAAGTTTAAGTATGAAGGTACAAATCGGCTCTGATAAAACATCGCAAATGTACTTGGAATGCGATGATTTTTTAAAGGAACTTTCGACCTTCATACTCAAAATTTTTGAATTCTGATTTATGTATTATTCGTGTAAGAGTCATCCTCTTACAGTACATGAGATATGATTTGGAATAATTTGTTACTCATGCAGGATTCTATTGATTCTATTCTAAAAAAGCATCGCAAATTTGACAGTTCTCATTTTTGCAGCGTGCTCTTAAGAAATATCGCAATTTGAACAGATGTTGCTCAAGCTGAATGTACCAGCTGGTTCGCTAACACACGATGCGTTTACAACAGCAAACTACGAAACATATTGGTGACGGCAACGCAGCAAAAACTGCACGAATTGGGAGATTCTTCGATTGTATTGGAATTTAACGAGATTCTTTGAGACTCAATAAAGCCTATTCCTCAGAATATTCCAAACGTGAGATATTGATGTCACGATGTCTTAGCATCTCTTGCGATTATGGCTCAACTGCACTGTTGTAAAATGATATTCGGCAGATAATAGATGAATCGGAATTCACCCCGATTGAGTAAGAAGGTCACAGTTGCTTGGAAAGAACATCGCAAACTAATTTGGAATGCGATGTTTTTTCGGAGTAACTTATATCTTCATATTGAATCACTTTTGATTCAGAATCATCTTTTGTTTGCCTGACACCATCTTTGCACAGTAGATGAACCATAATTTCAAGTAATTGTCGCGGAGACATGAAATGAAGTTACGTAATCATCAGTATTATTAGAGCGATTCCCAACCAATAAAACTGACTTTAGTGTAGGCACTGTCAGTCTTTCATATGGAAATTTGACACTCGCTTCAAAAGACCAGTTGATTTGACTAGCTTTTGCATGCAAATTATTCAGGTCAGGTATTTTGCCTTTTCATTTTAACGACGACGTTTTTCAGTTAGGAAATCGTTTGACCGTTATTTTACGCATCGGGTGGAGACTTATATCGCTAGCGGCAACTCAAAGCTGTTTTTTTGTTCAAGTCAGGAGAACAAATAGATTTTTGTTTGCATTTTCTTCCTTAGTCCTTAGAAATGTTCCATTCGCTCAACCGAAACTGAAATAATGACGCCACGGATATGATTCCAGAGTGCTTAGAACGAAGCTACGGCTTCGACGTAATGTTTTGCAAATATGTCCAAAAACAACCATACTTTTAGAGTTTAACTTTTAGAATTGTTATCGTGTGACTTAGATATATTACATGGTCTTAAGAAATTGATTTGAATTACGAGAGCCCCTGTAATGCAATTCAATAAAATCGAGTTTGAATTAGAAAAAAAAATTAATTGTGTTAGATTTAGGAAAACAATGCAAAATAAAAAAAATAATTAAATTCAAATAATAAAAGAATAAATAAATAAATAATTAATTTAAGTAAATGTGACTTAGAGATGTTGTCGTGAAGTAGATTGATGTTGTTAATTATGTACTTAGGAACAAACGTTCCGTTCAAACAGAATTTTGGAATATTTGCAATACATTCGATCCCACCCACGGAAGAAATACAGTTTACACATACAATCAAACGTTTTTATTTTGTTACACTTTTACCTTATGTCATTGTTTTTTGAATAGAAAAAAAATGAAAGTGTAACAAAGTAAAAACGCTCGTCTGTAGTCATCAGCATATTGTGTTCGAATTTGTCATAACATAAAGGTACAGTGGAATTTAAGGAAAAAGTCGCTCACTTACCTATTTTCATACAAAACCTGCCCGGTGACATTCCATAGCTTAAACATCAATCCACGACGTCAATGCGTCAACGGCTCTGTCAAAGTTCAAATGGTAACCAGGGGCGTGACAGTCTTTTGTTTCGATCTTTGCAAGTAATACTCAACATGAAGTTAGCTGCAGTTGCGACCGGAGCTAACTTTATTGCAAAAAAATCAGCTGATTTTTGAACTTTTCAATGAAGTCAGCTGACTTTGATGAATTTAATGCAACCACATTTTATGTGTATCACGGCTCATGCGCTACGGTGTGTGAGTGCAGTGATAGCATGTATTTGATTGGCAATGCGATTGATTTGGGAACCTTCAGGACCCGTATGAAATGAGCTGACTTTGTTTGCAATGAAGTTAGTTTCGGTCGCAACTGCAGCTAACTTCACGTTGAGTATTACTTGCAAAGATCAAAACAAAAAACTGTCACGCCTCTGAATAGTACTACACCAGGTGTGTCTTTTGTTTGATTATTTGCAAGTAATACTCAATGTGAAGTTAGCTGCACTTGCGACCAAAGCTAACTTCATTGCAAACAAAATTGGGATGACTTCATTCATAAGTTTACCATAGTCAGCTGACTTCATTAAAAACTTCAAAATTTAACTGATTTTTCTGCAATGAAGTTAGCTCCAGTCGCAACTGCAGCTAACTTCATGTTGAGTGTTACTTGCAAAGATCGAAACAAAAGACTGCCGCGCCACTGAGCTAACTTCATGTTGAGTATTAATTGCAAAAATCGAAACAAAAGACTGTCACGCCACTCCATTAAACGCATCAATTGAAAAGAAATTTCGAAATTGCAGCTAACTTCAACATGAAGTTCGCAACAATTTTGACTTTTCTATTCAATACAAGATTTTAGTGCGGCGCGGCGTCGGCTTACATCAAAGTTTACGAATTTCATAAAATGTCAAGCGACGAAAAATGGCGTGCTTGTAAGATCGTGAAATATCGTATACTTTGAAATAAGCCGATTTCGCACTAAATTGTTTGCACCTATCGTTTTGCGAATTCAAAGCAATGAGATTAGGTACGAGTAAAATTATCATCGATTTTAAAAACAAATATTGAAACAATTGAATGCCATCGGAGTGAATAAAACTTAAATATTGAAATATGAAAATGTGACATTCTGCTTGAGCTTAACTGTTGTCTTGGAAATATTTGTACTGTAGCTTGTATGAAATTCTTGAGCTCCTCATTAATAAATCACCGTTATTACGTCGCGAAGTTACTACTCCCGAATCCTGGAATAGGAACCCTATTACCGTTATTAGTCAATTATAGGCAATGCAAAACTGGTCCGGCCATTTGAAACCGGTTATCGGTTTTACGACCGGTGAACAGGTTTCTAAACCCAGTTTTAGTAAAAATTTTAAAAATCGCCGTTTCTATCACAGTTTCTTGAACTTATATTCAACATTCTTCATTATTTAATGGGTCAGGTCTTTTGACTGGTTATGTTATGCTTTATTAAGTAGGTAGCTACTTTAGGCGAATGCTCTGGCTGTCTGTCTATCTCACGTTTTTTGACAGCTGTCAAAGTGACATTTGTCACTCTGACATTTGTTTTTTCAAGAAAATTACTCTGAAATCAGACGACATTATTTGGGGCGGGGGGGGGGGGGGTGGGCGGTGGGGGAGGGGTACTGTAAAACTCGACGAATTCGGACCAGGGGGTAGGGGGGGGGGAGTTTATTGGTAGGAAAATTGTCAAAATAACCGGACGTCATTTATGAATGGCCCCTAAGACGAAAAATATATTCTTGACAATTCAAACTTATTAATATCATAGAAAAGTTGCGAATTTGTATTCGATCGAGTTGTTCACAAAAATGTATTGCTCAAAATGTGTTGTCGAGCTGTGTTACGTTTTTTGAGAAGCTACCATCCACGAGCCGTTAACTACACGACAAAATTGTGTGCCACATGTTTTCAGTTCCTTCTATTTATGTGAAAGCAATTAAAAATCTGCTTCCAATTTGGTCACTTTGTCGATATTTTCTTGTAACTTTTCGACTTTTTTGTTCACCTGTTTACACTCTAATTGTGGAAAATAGAGTCTGTCCCACCATTTCGTCTTGTAGCTAGCCTCTCGTTTCTAGAATCTAATAGTATATTATTACCCAATGGATATAATGGCGCGATTATAGTCGAGGTGAAGTGAATGTCCGAGGGGCTATGCCCCGAGGAATATTCACTTACATAGACTATAATCAAGCTATTTATCCCTTGGTTAATACGATAGTTTATATCATTTGGGCATATAATTTGCCATTTGACTCGTCGGTTTTTTTTATTTCCTTTGAGACTTGACGTCATGATATTATAGTCGGACTATAATGAAAATTATAGTCGCATCAAAAATTATAGTCGCATCAAAAATTATAGTCGGATTATAATGAAAATTATAGTTGAGTCGACCATAATATGCCTATTATATACCTCCCAGTTTGTATGAAACTCACTATAATATGGTCATTATACCCCTAGTTTCAGGCTGATTATATGCCCGAATTATATAAATGAACTTAATCATCGTGACGGCATAATGTTCAGTAGACCGAGTCACATGAAAAAAAAAAGTTGACCAAAACCTTCATGCAAATCTTTTTTTCGTTTCTTTATGCCATTTACAATTTTCGGAGATTTTTCGGGAGTTCCGAACAGCATGTAATCAAGTTTTGATGTTCTAGACAAGAGTTTAGTATTCCATAAAGAAACGAAAGAAAGATTTGCGTCAAGGTTTTGGTCAACTTTTTTTTTCACGTGACTCGGTCTAATGTTCACGTTGCATACGAAGACTTTTCAAAATGACTCCAAACACCAAACACTCTTCCCATTTTCGACTAACGATTGGTTAATAATCTATCTTGATAAATCTCGATATCCTCTGGTGACTCCGGTATGATAAATTTTAATTATTTTTTTATTGACGACCACTTGAAGTTCGAAGACGATGTAAACAACTATCGTAATAATTTTTTTTGAATCATAAGTAGTAAATCCAGTGAAATCATGTTTCTTTCTAAAAACCGGTTTTGAAAATAGTGAAAACCGGTTTCGGTTTTCAACTAACCGGTTAAGGATACCGGTTTTGCATTCTCTAGTCAATTACAGTTTCTAAAAAACCGATTCGAATTCTCTTTTTGAAAAATGTTTGTGCAAGGGATTTTCTTTTCTTTTCAATTCGCTAATGAGTGACGTTCCAAAGTCAAGTTCAGAAAGGGTCAAGATAAAAGTAATGTCATTTCGACCATTTCAGGCTCTATCTGTTCGGAGAATACCTAACCTTTTGCATGATCTTTTTAGTTGATATTTGCGAATGTAACAATCTCCCGATATGCATTTCTTTGATGCGTTATTTATTTTCATTGCTGAGGAACAAAAATTTAGATAACAATTCTTTATCATCAAAAAAAAGAAGTTTTTAATATCTTCTTCAAAACGCCTGAATACGAGTGAGATGTTAGGTCTTAATGAGGTGAGACTAATCGAATACTTTATCATTGAAGAGCTCGTTCTACGCTATGTCTCCAAATTAAATCGTTCAGTGCGACATCGGCTTCTGTCAAAGTATAGCGAATTTCATGATAAAGTACGAAAACCGTTCACACTTGACTGGTATGATATTTATGCGTACTATTATGAAATGCGCCATGCTTTCACGAAAATCGATTCAACTAATTTTGAATTTTTCTCTTTTTAGATTCTAAAAATTTTTGAATTTGTGACTCATATTTCTTATTTCTCAATTAACCTAATTCTTCCGCGGAAAATCGTTCGGACAAAGAACAATGAAGACTTTCAAAAGCTTCTTTTGTTCAATGCCTGAACGACTTTCAGCAGAAAAATTTGGTTAATTGGGTTTATGACGGCGGTAGACTCTGCGTCCATAAAGCTTTTACGCACGCATTTAGTACAACGTCGGCTTATGTCGAACGAAATATGTTCACTTTGACATAAGCCGACGCCGTACTAAAACCGTGAGTAGTGAGTAGTTAAAGAAGAAATTTATTGAGAGATATTTTATCAAGGCTGAGCAAATTATTATTGAAAATTTGTAATTATTCAAAGCAATAGGGACTCCAGTATTTGTTCTTATAGTAGATAATTTTGCCCTTTTTCCAAAAGTTTTATCGAATGTTAATGGATTAACACACAAAATATTAAAAATGGACAATCTTTTTAGAATCTCTCTTAGACTTCATTTCGTTCATCGCATACATATTTTTAAAGTTAAAAAAATCATTCCATTTATCGTCAAATCGGAACATTTAATTAACTTATATCACAATACAAAATAAATTTAGAGCAAATTATTATAAAATCAACAAAAGAAAATCTCACATTTTTTTCGTATACTAATATTAATAAAATATTGTATTCAATCAATTTATTAAACAAATATTTGAATAGCGAAAAGATAAAAAAGTGGCAAATGTAAGAATTACTTAGTTATTTCCCTGATAATCAGAATAAAACATTTAAACAAAATGAAAAACATTATTTAACAATCATTGAAATGTTTTCCTTCGAAAATTGTTATTCCACGTGAATGAATAAATATATATTTTCTTACACTCATCTACAATGTCCCCATTCTACCAAGCAACACATTTTTACCTGAACGAGCCAAACTGTTTAAATGCTTCCAATGCTTTCAAAGCTCTTCAGGCTTTCATACTAAAAAGCTTTAAACGCATTAGAAGCTTTGAAAGATGTAAAGCATTTCAGTAAATGCTTGTTGCTTATTCCAATGGAACAACTTCACATTTTCGTCTTGGAATATAAATATTTACAATTTTATTATTAACGTGTTTACATTCTGAAGTTACAAGCAAATTAAATAAATAAATAAATTTTAATAAATGAATTAGTTTTGTTATAGAAATATTAATTCTACATTCGTCCAACTTTACGTTTATACTTTTTTGGTATATTTAGCGAACGTTATGTTACCATTTTACTAAATCGAAAGTTTACATTCTTTGCATAGAGAAAAATTGTTCATTTACATTTTATTGTCAATCCAATATTTTAAAGAAATTTTATATAAATAACATATAAAAGTAGCTTTGAGTCATGTAATAAAATAACATCATTAAAATATAACAAAAAAAAACTTACATTATAATTAAATTATATTGAGAAATCCCAACAAATTATGAAATTATAATAACTTTCAATAAAGTACTGCTCTTTCAACTAAATTAAACAGATTTTTTTATCTTTCATAACGGTTGAAAAAACGGATTTCAGGGAAGTAATTTTGAGACTCGGAAAACGCTGTGGCTACGGTCAATTTTTATGGGCGTTGTTTTTAGTTTCCATGCATTTTGCTTAATGCGACTTCGTCTTGGCAAATTTAATGGTGAAATGCACTTCAAATTCAGACAGAAGAAGCTTTGACAGAAGCCGATACCTCACTAAACGGGAATTTGTGAACCGTTGAAATACAATCTTTGGTAAAACAAATTTGTCATTCCGATCTAGCAATATAACATTGGTCATGATGGTGTGATTGCGTCAAGGTAAATGTTTTCGAACATTGATTTTTTCTTTAAATAAAAGTTTTTCTAGAATTCAGTAATTTTGGAAAAATTTAAGGTTTTATATGGAACATCGATTTATGTTAATATATCTATTAAGAAATTCGTCTACTTTGACATTAGCCAATGCCACACTAAAGGTGTGGACATAGTCATGAGAGTTGAAAAGAAAAACGTTGGTGACGTCGTCCACCGAACTAAAAAAAAATAGTCGGCTTGCGGCTAGGGGGCTGTTCATAAGTAACGCCGGCGTTTTTTCCAAGTTTTTGTATTTCGTCTATTTCTATTTCTTACAGTACTCAGCAAGTGTCAAAAGGTTTTCAACAAGTCTCAGAAAGTTTCAGACAGTCCCAGAAAGTTGTCAGCGAATGTCAGACAGTCTCAGAAAGTTGTCGGCAAGTGTCAGAAAGTTGTCAGTAAGTGTCAGACTGAGACAAATTGTCAAACAGTTGTTAGCAAGTGTCGGAAAGTTGTCAGCAAGAGTCGGAAAGTTGTCAGTAGGTGTCAGAAAGTCTAAGAAAGTTGTCAGACATTCTCAGAAAGTTATCAGGAAGTGTCAAAAAGTTGTCCGTAAGTCTCAGAAAGTTGTCAGCAAGTCTTAAAAAGTTGTCAGTAATTGTCAGAGAGTCTCAGAAAGTCTCAGAAAGTTGTCAGCAAGTGGCAGAAAGTCTCAAAAAGTTGTCAGCAAGTGTCAGAAAGTCTCAAAAAGTTGTGCGCAAGTGTCAAAAAGTTGTCAGTAAGTTCACTTGACGTTAGTCAGGGTCTTACGGCCGAATTAGGGTCCATTTTGTCCGTGTGTCCACATCCGTGTGTCTGCGTCCGTGTTTCCGCGTCCATGTGTCCGCGTCCGTGTGTCCGCGTCCGTGTGTAGGCGTCTGTGTGTCTTTAGATACCAACCCGAGTCGTAGTTACAATCTTTATCATTTATTTTTGTGGTAATAAAGTTCCATTGTTGGAGCAATGGAATTCTGAGAATTATGTGGATATTAAAGAAAATTTTAAAAATAAATGAAAGTAATTGTACGCTGGTTTTATTATATTTATGTGCACATCACGACGTTTGTAACTAGTCGAAATTTAGGCATTTTTGTGTATAGAGTCCTCTGAAACTTAATCATGCCCGCAGCTGTAGCGGAGGGCGTGACGCAGTCCCCATACCCCAAAAAAGAAGTCCACATTTGAGTTTATACGCTATACAAAAACATTTGATATATATTTGACATATTTTTCTACAGGCCGCAGATTTTTCTCTTGTTCTCATTATTATAAACTTTTTTTCTGATCTGCCGTTTCTATCTAATCTATTTATCTATCAATCTATCTCTTAATAATTTTCAATCTCGAGAACCGCTCCAACGATTTTCATTAAATTTTCAGGGAACGTCAGTCTCGGCACCAAATGAAAAATTTCACAGGCTGTTTTCCCGGAAAAATTCTGGAAAAGTCGTGGCATGGGAAAAACTGGTCAATTTTGAGGGTTTTTCAGGTAATGCTCGGAGTTTTCGAATTTTAGTTCCGGAGTGACAACAGCTGGAGAGTTGGTTTCTTCGGGAAAGCTATAGGGTTTCATCAGGAAATTTTTTTGGGATCTTGACAAAATGTCTGCCAGCAGTCAAAGCGGCGCCATCTTGGATTTTTCTAAGTAATAAATTTGCTTTTTTTTTGTTTTCGAATTTTAGCTTCGGAATGACAATACTTATAGGAAGTTGGTGTCTTCTGCAATGTTGTAAAGTTTGATCAAGAGAATACTTTGGGATTTTCAGAAATATGCCAAGGTGACGCCATCTTGGCTTTTCGTAAGCAACAAATTATGCTTCTTTGGGTTTTGATATTTTACCTCCGGGATGACAATACCTAGAGAGTTGATTTCTTCAAGAATGTTACAGAGTTTGGTCAGTAGAATTTTTTAACATCTTAAGAAAATGGCTGCCGGCTGTTGAAGTGACGCCATCTTGGATTTTTTGCTATCTTCTGAATTAGAACAGCTAGACAGTTGGTTTCTTCGGGAAAGTCATACAAAGTGGTGAGAGAATTTTTTAAGATCCTAAGAAAATGGCTGCCAGCTGTCAAAGTGACGCCATTTTGTATTTTTTTGCTATCTTCTGAATTAGAATAGCTAGACAGTTGGTTTCTTCGAGAAAGTGTCAGAAATTCCTAGAAAGTTGCCAGCAAGTGTCAGACATTCTCATAAAGTTTTCAGCAAGTGTGAAAAAGTTGTCAGCAAGTCTTAGAAAGTTGTCAGGAAGTCTTAAAAAGTTGTCAGCAAGACAGTCTCATGAAGTTGTCAACAAGTTTCAGAAAGTTGTCATAAAATGTCTGAAAGTTGTCAGCAATTGTCAGAAAGTCTCGAAAACTTGGCAGAAAGTGTCAGTCAGTCTCAGAAAATTTTCACAAATTGTCAGACAGTCTCAGAAAGTTGTCAGCAAGCCTCAGAAAATTGTCAGCAAGCGTCAGAAAGTCTCAAAAAGTTATTAACAAGTGTAGAAAAGTTGTCATCAAGTAATGAAAAGTTGTCAGCAAGTGTCAAAAAGTTGTCAGTGTCAAAAAGTTGTCAGCAACTGTCAAAAAGTTGTCAGTAATTGCCAGAAAGTCAGGGCTTATTTCTGTCCATGGTAGCATAGGTCGCAAAGCTTACAAAACTTACAAAACTACTGATATCACAACAAAAAAACTTCCTCGAAGGTAAAGTGTGACTAGATGTGTGCGTCGGGATTCTTCGGCTGGGTGTTCATGACAGCCTTAGGGCTACATTCTAGACTTGTCGAATGTTCGGCAAAAATGTAGAGGAGAGTTGTATCTAATCGGCTCCCAAAGACAATTTTGCTTGTAAATGTCACTGGAACACATTATTTGAGTTCCGCAGAATTTTACCGATTCTCAGCCGAATGTCTTTATGAGTCAATTAGATACAACTCTCCTCTACATTTTTGCTGAACATTCGACTAGTTTAGAATGTAGCCCTAAGACTAGAGACTGTTATGAACACCCAGCCGACGAAACCCCGGCGCACACCTCTAAGTGTGACGCAGTCCGTAAGTCCACTTAAAAATTATTGATATCGTCAGAGGTGACGCTTTTGCTGATAAGACGTAAACATTTGTCTGAATAGAATGTTAGCTTGTGGTCAAACTTTTATTTTTAAAAAAATTTGCACCACTTTTTTTAAAACACAATTCGCTTACATCATGTATGATAAACATTAATAATCAAAGTCGAGAGAGTGTCCACATCAATAAGATGTGACCAAGTGTCAGACAGTCTCAGAAAATTTTCACAAATTGTCAGACAATTTCAGAAAGTTGTCAGCAAGCCTCAGAAAGTATTCAGCAAGCGTCAGAAAGTTTCAAAAAGTTATAAGCAAGTGTCGTTAAGTTGACAGCAAGTGTCAGAAAGTCTCAGAAAGTTTTCAGCAAGTGTTAAAAAGTTTTCAGCAAGTGTCAGAAAGTCTGAGAAAGTTGTCGCCAGGTCTCAGAAAGTACTCAGCAAGTGTCAGAAAGATGTCAGCAATTGTCAAAAAGTTGTTAGCAATTGCCAGAAAGTCTCAGATCATTTTTGTCCATGGAAACATAGGTCACAGAGCTCGCCTTACAAAACTATTGATTTTATAACAAAAAACTTCTTCGAAGGTAAAGTGTGACGCAGTCCGTAAGTCCACTTCCAAAATTATTAATATCGTCAGGGGTGACGCTTATAAGACGTAAAAATTTGTTTGAATAGAATGTTAGATTGTGGTCAAAGTTTTATTCTTTGAAAAAAATTGCATCACTTTTCAGTTTTTACACTGGAGAAATATAGCTTTTCTATCTTTTTGCAAAGATTGCTTTACATAAATTAAAATATTTTCGTGTGAAAACTGAAAGTGTTGAAAAATTATTACGCTTTTGGGTCTGGCATTTGTGACGCAATTTTTTGAACATGTTGTTGTTTGAACATTATGTTTTAAAAAAAAGTGATGCAATTTTTCAAAGAATAAAACTTTGACCACAAATGAAATGTTAATTTCCGTCATATTGAGTGATAATCGTCCCGGATAAATGGCAAACCACTTGAGGATTAAATGAGTCAAAGGCTGTATTACGTAATAACATGAATTTTATTAGTAAAAGTGAAAAAATACACTTAATCGATCATCTAACGTCAAAATTTCCATCAGTTTCCAAGTTTTCCACATTCAATTCTTCAGGGCGGTTTTTCATCATCGGTGTTGTAGGTAGTACATTGACCAAGTACGTGTTTCCAATTCTGATCTGTGACGGAGCTGATTGGGGACGTTCCAATTGCATATTCTCTTTCAGCTAAAAGGCGTGAAAATGTACAAAGACAATGCATTTTTTGGTGTAACAACGACTTACAATCCTTCGTTCTCTGCTAGTCCTTGGTCGGTCGATTGTTCGTTCGCTGAACCGACTCGATGTTACCGTATCAAAGAATTTAATTCTGTTGTGAATGATTTTGATGTTGTCCAATATTAACTTGATCATCCACTCGACGCCGTCCAATAATTCATCTCGTTGATTCAAACCGGATGCACAAATTAGTGTTGGACTTCTAGTCTTGTTGGCTAATTTTTCTATAGAAAATACTCGTGAAATATCAATTATGTCCACAAAATCGTTACAGTCTTGTTTATTTGCCACAATTAGAATCGGTTTTCCACTCATGTATTTGTTATGGTACACTTGCGATAACAATGATCGAACGATTGGAAATGAGTCGAAGTTCGACGAATCGATTATGAATATGGCACCAAGAGCCTTTAAAGTAAATGCAAATTGATTGACCAACCTCCAAACCGACTCTATGTTCATGATTTGTATAAGTACCTCTCTGTAGTAATGAATCCACAATGTTCTGATGTCAGCCGAACCTCCTAACTCATTCAAATTAACTGGCGTATTGTTCACATTGAAATGGTATGTCTGTGAGCCGTTTGTTTGTGAAAAGTCGAGCCTTTCCTTTCTGCTTAAAAAATATCCTATTTCTGTTTTGCCTGATCCTTCCAATCCGAGTATTAAAATGGATAAAGGACTACAACCACAAAACGTATTTCATTCGACAATTCATCGAACTCATAATTTTCTTCCTTACCCGGAAAATGTTCTGTACTTTCTACAGTTCCAACAAGAGCCGCAACAATTTCCCATTTTATTGGCACAATTCTATTATTGAAGTTTTTTTACAACTTTTTCCATCACATGGCAATATTTGTTTTGTAGTTTAGTTCGTTGCTATAGGATATTTGGTTACACATGCGCATTCTTTTTCGGTGGCGCAGTCACAGTTTTCTTTTACCTTTCGGTACTATATAGAATACTTGAAGAGGGTGACACATTTAAACGGGTGCATGTTCTCGATGATGTAATGACCTGTAACTAAAAAGGGAAAATCGTATCGAGTAAATTTGCTGATTTGGTGACCACGCAATCGTCGCTCTTTTTTTTCTCCTTTTATTTAAAAGTTTAGGTTCTCTAAAAAATGTGCAGTGAGGAAAATATCTACAAGCGACAGACGTAGGAATTGTGTTTATAATATACGCCGCCGACGTATTATATCCGTGATGAATGTATTATTAACTTCGAGCCTATAATAAGCCAATTATTACCCTAATAATGGGGCTATAATCGGCCTATTATAGTCGACTTTCTTGTTAAAAGTAGGGTTGTATTGACGCTTTTATAACCAGGTTCTTTAAAAAATGAGGATGAAACGTGTGTTGTTATGACAACCGCAACTAAATCGAAAAATCAATCTAGACGACATTTTTTGCAACAGATTCGATGAGTGTTTTTGTACGAAATTTTTGATTTATGTTAATTTTGTTGTTTTTTTTTTTGTGCATAATTGCCAATTATAGGCTCAAATATGATAAACTATCGTATAATACAAGAGGAACAATCGCGTAATTATAGTCTCGTTGGGTAAAAATTCTCGGGGCTGACGCCCCTCCAACTTTTACCAACCTCGACTATAATTACGTGATTATACCCTTTGTATTATAATATACTATTAAGTATCGTGTAGTATGCCATACGTAACGAACGTGTTATGAGCTCACAATACGTGCACGGTGTTTGTAATGCGTGCACGGTGGATAAAATACGTCGGCAGCGTAAATTATAAACAATTCATACATCGCTTGTAGATATTTTCCTCAGTGTGGCGCGCTACGTCTGCACCGCAAAGACTGCAGATGCTATGGGAATTGAAAAGTCATGAAATCAGCGTATTTCACAACATTAAGAATAAATCGAACTTTCACTTTTTCTGCCTGGTGAAGAGTTTCTTACTCCATTGAAAAAAGTCTGACTTTCAATTCATCATCACACATACGCCCAAAACTCAATTAAAAGCCCGACTCGAACCCGAATCAATTTGTCAGGTCGGGTTTTCATACTCGTTTTTTTTGGGTCCGGTCGGGCTTGAAGACTTCAACTAGTTCGGTTCGGAGCTAAGGTGCGACATTTTCTCAGCAGTGAATAATATTACAAAGTCTTACCTGTCTGTGGCAGGTTACTTGTGGTAATGCGGTGTGAAAACAGTTGTACCACACAAACCAGATTGTTCGGAGATAAAATTACCTGACACAGGTAAACTTTTGAAATCTATTTTCTTTAATCGACGATCAAGCCGCCGCCATCAGGCTATTTTTGGTCCAGCCAAGCCGTCAGCCATCAAGGTGCCGAAAAGTCGGCTTAAAATTGGCTAGCAGTTTTGGAGAATTTTATAAAAAAACGAATTTAAAATTTTTCAAGTTTTTATTTTGAAATTCACGGTTTTCAAACGTCTCAAAATATCGCTAATAATTCCTAAGGAGTGGCATTCAAAATGCCAAAATACAAAATGCCACAAATGATATGGAAGAATGGTATTAAAGTTATGTATTAATCGTGTAAGTTGAAGTTATTTTGATGCGATTTCTATGTACGTTGTGATAAGATAATGGAGAAATAACGTCAGATCATGTATAAACTAAGGATAAACTCTGTACTCTGTGTTATAGTTTCACAAAGAGTCCATTGATAGTCTTTGCCTTTGGTTGAGTGTTGTGGGATAGTGGGTAACTACTCCTGATTATTATTGACGAGTTCGTGTGGCTTGGTCCTTTTGAGCCGTCTTTTGTTCTGATCAGTGTCCAATAAGCGATGTGCCTCTGGATTTTCATGCTGTATGAGCAATGTTTCGTAGCAATCATTTTGATGACTTCAGCAACCATAGGAACGCCAAGGTCACGATGAATATTTGTAACGCGTACGTACCAGGGGACATTAGTCATAGTTCTTAAAACTTTATTCTCGAATCGTTGCACTTTCATAATATGACAATTACTGGCGCATCACCACAATTGAATTCCATACATCCAAATTGGTTTCAGGATTTGATTGTAGATCAGAAGTTTGTTGTATATTGAAGATCTTGATTTGCGATTTAGAATCCAATATAATTCTCTAAAGCGAAGGTTCAGTTCGGTGATTTTGGAGTTTATGTGTTCAATCCACTTATTTTTGGCATCGACGTGCATCCCAAGGTATGTCGCCGAGTTTTTATGGGGGATGATGTTTCCATTTATCTTTATTCGTTTCGGGCTTAGAATCCGTTTGTTCGTAATTCACGTGAACAGCTTTTCGGTCGTTGAGCTTTATGCGCCACTTTTTGGTCCAGTTTTCAACCTTGTCGTTGGATATTTGTAGCAGGGTTGTTGCTATCAGTTTTAGCTCTGGCTGAATTCGCTGTGTCATTTGCAAAAGTTGCCGTCATGACGTTTGTTGTTTGTGGTAGGTCGCTGGTGAATAAGAGGTATAGGATCGGTCCCAAGCTGTAAGCGTCACCCAAATTTATATCAGTAGTTTTGGAAGAAAAGAAAAAACAAATTTTGAAGAAAAAATTTCCTGCGAAAAAAATTTCCAACGAAAAAAATTTTCAGCGCAAAAAAAATTTTCAAAGAAAAAAATTTCCGGCGAAAACAATTTCCAGCGAAAAAAATTTTCGGCGAAAAAAAAATTTCGGCAAACGAAAAAAAAATTCTTTTGACACGAAATCCATCCCATAACACCATCGCCCATTTTGTTGATCACCCTGACACAATACTCACCCGACCCATCAACTTTTCCTTTGACACCAAACATCTATCTCAATCCTACACAGTCCAAAAGTTTTGCTTATATTTGACCCATACTTTTAATACACTCACACACACATACAAAACATTCTTTTATATGGGCTTTATATGGCGTCTTCTAAGAGCCCACGGCGTAGAATGCCCACCCGAAGGTCACTCGAGCCGTTTTCGAGCACGAGCCAAAAAAGACGGTTTTCATACAAATGGCTCTGGAACTAACTAACCCACTAACTAAGGAACTAACGTAGGGTTTCCGTTTGTATGGAAAATTACGATTTTCTAAAGGTCATATCTTCGGACCGATTTTAATGAGTAAAATGTCGATTTCAATCAAAATTTTACGTAGAATCCGAAAAATCAGGTCTCAGGGGTGTACGACGCAAGGGAAAAAAGTTAAAACTTAGCTGGATATATGGTTTCACCGTCTACGACGTACGGGGACTTGCGTCACGGACGCATCGCCACCGCGCGCCCATGATTCTTTAACTTTTAACTATTTGAACCTTCTGGCTATTTCCCGTTTTATAGTTTTGTCATTTCCGATTTTCAGCCATTTCCCGATTTTTTTGTCATTTCTCTATTTTTAGTTATTTCCCTTATTTCGCCTTCAAAGCTCGCTATTAAGAGTGCATCGGAATCGAACTTACGGTGAATTCTTCAGTATAGGTTAGAATAATGGAAGATCTCGTCTGATGGTAAAGAAGCAATTCTTCTTATAACATGCATAGTTGACTGCCAGGCTGCAAACTGTTTTCAGAGACAATGACGTATGCCGAAATGGGAGATAGAAGCTGAGAAATGGTTTGCAGCGTTCGGTATTAACTTCAAACATCAGCTGGACACGCTTGCAAATGTTCCAAGGAGAGCCGTATGTCATCAAGATGTGGTTTAATGCTGATCCTTACCGTAGATAATTAACTAAGAACACAATGAAAGTCCATTTGGATATTTACGTTTAATTTTCTTTTCATATTTGTCTCTGTACTGTATACATATAAAAAAAACATTTTACTAAAACGAAAACCGATATGCGCAGCGATTCTTGGTTGTACAAAAATGTTAATTGAACTATTTGAAACTGCCGAATAAAACCTATAAAATTAAAGAGATTGACTTATCACAAAACAAAATAAAATAGAAAATTAATGTCTAACGTTTCAACATTCTATTTCATTCAAATTGTCGTTTTTTCGGATTCTTTTTACCAATTCCGGATTTTGACAAAATCATTTTTTTTACCTTTTTTATGCCATTCCAAATCTATTCAACAATCAACTGTGCACGAAAGCAATGCAATTTATCTCGCTAATCTCACCAAATGCACATGGGTAAGCGAAAATACAATTTGTCTTGAAGAAAGGTAATTTCGGAATGAAATAATTATTTTTGTAACGAGAGTAGAAAATAGTCAAAATTCTTTTTGGCTGCAAGTCTCTTCGCAATTCCTGGAATTTATGAATTGCATTTTTTACAAATACGCTACGAAAATTAATATTCGTCAGCAAAGTTTTGAGTAAAATTCTCTTTTCTTTCTAGTCACTTCTCCACTTCGAAATACTTTCATTAGATATAAGATTTTTAACGAACTAAATGGAAACTGCACAAATCTTTAGAAATTTGCGCTAAGTTTACCATTATTGCGGTAAATATTTAAATTTTCGGCGAATATTGCGTAATTTCCGTTGGGATTAGTTACTGCGTACGTTAGAAAATTTTCATCTATTCCCCTGAGCATATGATTTTGCATGCAAAACGTCTCACCAATCTAAATGGAAGGAAGTACGCAGCGTACCGTTGTTGTTAATGCAAGTTTAGTTGATAATTGAGATTTAGGTTTCGCGCGTACAGCTAAGAGCAACAAAACCAAAATAAAATGGCAAAAGGAACGAGTAAAATTTGTCTTCCTTAAATTAATTGTTTCTTGTGAGCTAACCATGGAAGTTGGCGCGTGTATATTTGAATGTTTTAATTTAACTGACAGCACCGAATTAGGCTGAACTTAATATAAAAGTTTGTTGCAAATGCGTTAATGAGCGGTCACAGGTATCTCAGATACAAAGTATATAAACAGAAAAGGTAACGCAAATCGTCTCGTCAGCGGATTAGAGTTTTTACGGCACACTAGTTTGAAGCGAATAGATATCGTATGGGGACTTGCGTCACGGCCGCGTTACTACCGCGCTCCCATGATTTGTTAAGTTGTATCGGTGACATTTTAGTATGATAATGTTGTTGCAACTCGTGTGCCACGAGAAACTCTGCATTTGCGTTATCTTCTCTGTTACTTTGTCTCAGATAGGCCGTTGGAGATTGGAGGCTTCACGAAAGTTAACCCATGTGGCCTATGTTTCACGTCGACAATCCACGCCTTCAGAGAACAGACCGCGGTCAGTACCGCATCCCCAGCTAAATTTTGTATGTAAAATTTCCCCTTCCGGTGCCTCATTTTTTATATAGACCTTTCTCAACAAAAAGTGCGACATTTATTATCCTCGTAACGTTGATATCATGAACTAAAGATAGTCTGCTCCAAATGTCAAAATTCTCAAATGAGTCAGTTCGCTTCAAATGTCAAGTGTTTAAAATGTGCTGCCATCTATTTTCGTTAAGAACTGCCTATTTACATTGTCTCAGATAGACCGTTGGAGATTGGAGGCTTGTTGGTTTCACGAAAGTTAACACATGTGGCCTATGAGTCGCTTTCAGAGGACAGACCTTTCAGTACGGACGGCAGAATCGTCAAGAAACATGTCCAATAAAGCGGATATTTTCTGTAGTGAAGTAACACAAATAGTGAATAAGTAGGTAGAGTCAACAGTGTCTCAAAAAGGTATGTCTGGTCGGTAATCTGGTCGACTACCTGAAATTAAAAATCTGAGTTTAATTTTAGCAGCTGCTTAAATCACGCCTGATAAGATGAATCAGAAATTCGTGTGTTTGTTGATCTGAGGAAATACCAAAGTCAGCAACCATTCGAAAAAACATTTTTTTCAATTTTGCTACCGAGTGACTGCAATGAAAGTTCATCAAAGCTTCATTAAAATTAAAATGAATGATTTCAAGACCCATGTAGTTAGTTATTTGCGCAACTAGAGCGCAGAAAACTTTTCAATAAGTGTAAAGATTGAGCATTTGGTTCATTTCCAGAGGGCGTGTGCAACTTCCGAGCTTCATGCTTATGATAAACTGCAGATTTTGTATGAAACAGTTATTGGCAGTGCGAATAAATCACTGACCAGTCTTCAATGACATACAAAAATAGTAGATTATGCACGCCTTATTCTAGGGCCACAATGCCCCACACGTCAAAATAACAATTTTGGCAAGAGGTGCAAGAGGTTCGAGATTATCGTTCTAGATAGATAAATTTTTTTTTGTAATGAAACAAAACGTTTCAAGTGTTGTTGGCGCAAAAACCGGATAATAAGGTGATTCAAACAATAAATTTGAGAAAAGCGAAGACTGTCGGTACATTTTCCATGCGAAAATTGTAATTTATCATAAGCTTAGTTGGTGAAAACGTCAACCAGAGGCGTGGCAATCTTTTGTTTTATTCTTTACAAGTAATACTCAATGTGAAACTAGGTGCAGTAGCGACCAAAGCTAACTTCATTGTAAACAAATGCAGCTGATTTCATTCATAAGTTCACCAAAGTCAACTGACTTCATTGAAAAAGTTTAAAAATCAGCTGATTTTGTTGCAATGAAGTTAGCTTCGGTCGCAACTGCAGCTAACTTCACGTCGAATGTTACTTGCAAATATCAAAACAAAAGACTGTCACGCCCCTGCCTGAACCTATGAAAAACCCGACCCGAACCCGAATTGTTTTTCACGGGTTTCGGGTTTCGAAAATTTTAATCGGGTCGGGTTGGGTTTGGGCAGGGGCGTGACAGTCTTTTGTTTTGATATTTGCAAGTAATATTCGACGTGAAGTTAGCTGCAGTTGTGACCGAAGCTAACTTCATTGCAACAAAATCAGCTGATTTCATTCATAAATTTACCAAAATCAGCTGACTTCATTGAAAAGTTCAAAAATCAGCTGATTTTTTGCAACTGCAGCTAACTTCACGTTGAATATTAGCTGCAAAGATTAAAGCAAAAGACCGTCACGCACCTGGGTTTGGGTCAGGTCGGGTTTCCTATCATTTTTTTCGGGTCCTGGTCTTTTATTTCATATTTTGCAACGGCGCGCTGATGTAAATTTCATGTCTAATAAACTCGTCTCAAACCACTCTAGACTTTCAGTTAGTACTAGATTGAGAATACTCATTTCATTGTCTATAATGACTTATGAATAATCAGAATAGTCTAGAAGTTAGTCGGACTTAGTATCCAAGTCAATGTTGATATAGCCAAATTAACTAAAGTAATCGGAGGTGTGTCAGAAAGAGACCACAATAGCATGCTGGATGACCGAGTATGTGATATATGTGACATATACGCAGACTTACGATTGGTCATCTTTTGACGAAGTGTTTGCCCTATATTTTAAGTTCGATGACCTACAAAAAATACTTTATATAGGAATCAATTGATAATGAGTGAAAACGAGATGATGATGAATTTTCTGATGATTTTCAAGCTAATTGCCAATTGTTAGCATTGTAACTGACAATTAACTTTAAATTTAAAGTGACAATTAATTTCCCCGTATAGGGAAACTCAAAGCTAACATTTTGTCTCACAGCTTTACAGCAATGACATCTCGAGCTCACTGAAATAGGATTTTTTTACGTGGTTGTGTTCATAGTTAAAGGTTCCACCGCTACGACAAAAGCGCCAAATCCCATGATCTAGTTCACCATTATCCCATCATCTATATCACCATTTGTCGCTTTTTGCATGGAGATTTAGTATGATCTAGTATACTCGCAAATTAAAATTCACGACCTCTAATGAATTATACGACGAATGAAAACACGACCAATTAAGGGTCCATCCGACACCTCACTGCGAAAGAGTTGGTGCCTAGCGGAAAAATATTCAAATGTTTTTTTGACGAAATAATGGCGAAAATATTAACTATAATTTTGCAATTTCCAGCAAAGAAAATGCTTCCATCTCTTTAAATAATTTTTGTCGAATATGCAAAATATTCTACTTCACCAACTTTCTAAAAATGATTGTCTAATTTAAATTAATTTAATCGGGTCGGGTTCGGTCCGGGTCTTGTATCGAAACAGTTCGGGTTTCTGGTTTCGGGTTTCGAAAAATGTATTCGGGTCGGGGTCGGTCCGGGTTTCGAAGCAGTTCGGGAAGCGGGTTTCGGGTTTCGAAAGATTGAACTTTATGTTGAGTGTTACCTGCAAAGGTCGAAAAAAAAGGCGGCCGTGCCCCTGACATCAACTAACTGCACGAAACTGTAATGACGATAAAAAGCGTTCAACATTTCGTTCGACGTAATGCACAAAAAACATAAGTATCGCTATGTCAAATAAGATCCCTCAATGATGGCTTCAAAGACATTATTTATGATGGGGAATAAAAATGTATGGAATTTGACATTGGTTCACCTAGAACACAGCGCCACTTTTTTACACATCACAATAAATTCAGCGGGATTCCAAGCGTTGGAAAAAAATCCCGTAAGATCCCGTTTAACCATTTCCTCTTCGAAAAATCCCATTTACAACAAACTTAGCTCAGTCCCATCGTGAGAGGCTTTTGTTTCGAACAGTTTTCTAATTCATTTTATTTTGTTTTTAAAGGCACGAACTTTTTATGACGTATAAACGTAACTGGCTTTCAAGTAAACTATCGATTAAAACTAACGATGTTAATTCAAACATTTAAATATTATTACAATTTGAGTAAAAATCACTCATTAGACATTCCATAATAAGTTTTTTCGTTTGATCTCTCATCAGTTCAAATTCATTTCACAATCTTATCAATTAATCTACTCACTCACTACTATCCACTTAATAAATATTATTCAAACAATTCATTAAGACACACAGAAATTAAAATAATTATTTGTAAATTCATTATTTTAAAGTTAAACTAATTTTCTTAAATTTTAAATAACTTTTCTGATAGGTTTATGGTTTTTTTTTTCACAAAAATATATTTTCTTTCCTAAAAGTTAAATGATTATAAATATTTTTTTTTTGTTTTTCTCATTTATTTTTCTTCAAAAGTCTCGTTGCTATTCTGTGTTTAGTTTATCATGTTCACAAATACAACGTAATTTCATTTACAAAACATTTCTGTACTTTTCTTTATTGAATTCATAAAAAAATATGTTTAATGTTACAAAGAATTAAAATTAATAGAAAAAGAAACATTAAAAAAAATATTTATTTATAATTACAAATTATTGTCGCGTTTCGTGTATCGCTGTGCCGTTGGTGCCGTTGACACCGTTACCATTTCGTATGTCAGTCGTCTGAAGTGGTTGTTCTGGTTCATCGTTCAATGGATTGTCCCATGGCTGTCGCTCACCCGATCCGAAAATGTTGTAGAATGTTGCACAGAATACATACACACCAGCGGCGATAAAGAAAACAATTTGCCATTGGGACATCGATGGCTGAAATAATT
Source organism: Pseudolycoriella hygida (assembly GCA_029228625.1). Taxonomy (NCBI): domain Eukaryota; kingdom Metazoa; phylum Arthropoda; class Insecta; order Diptera; family Sciaridae; genus Pseudolycoriella; species Pseudolycoriella hygida. The sequence goes on along the minus strand of CM055403.1, from coordinate 30,111,147 downwards.
GAATTTACTTTATGACATTGGCAAACAAAAAATTACGTTAATTCAACGCTTTGATAAGCAAAAAATGTTTATTTAGCAAGCATCTTGTCGGACAAATCAACAACCTTGCGTATAGAGATGAAAGCGTGGGAGGGAATTTCAAATTATGCCCGTGCCCGGCCGGGCAAGGCACAAATTCAACGGCCACGTTTCGGGCGGGGAATTATTTTGAATTTTGGGCTAGGGTAGAGCGGGCACGGGCACCATTTGGGGCGGGTATTTTTTTAAATTTTGGGCTAAGGTAGAGCGGGCACGAACAGCAAAAAAGAGGTGCCTGCTCATCTCTACTTCGTACATGTCGGGCCTATTCTTTTGAACTAAGTTGCTTACAGAAGACTAAAGATAAAACACCCTCCAACTCTTCAACCCCGCTATTTCGTTTGACTTTTGGCTTGAGATTTTTAAGGGAACAGTACTGCCGTAATTTGCATAAGAAACTTCGTGCGAAAGAGAGAAAAGAAAATCTATACAAAATTACACACAAAGTTTTTTATCTCTTTCGCACTAAGTTTCTTATGCAAATTAGGGCAGAGTACACCATGTTCGGAATATCGCTCAGAGACAAAAAGACGAATTAATTAATTAGACATTAAACAAAGATGGAGCGAATAGCATCTCTAAAGTGGAATTGGGCTGGACATATTGCTAGAATGACTGATGAAGAAAAACCATCATGAATTGGCGACCACCCACAACACGACCGATGGGCAGACCACAAGAACGATGGACAAATGGAATTGAGAGAGCAGCAGGGTCGAATTGGCAGCAAGTGGCAATGGAACGTTCGAAATGGAAGCAGCTAGGGGAGGCCTACATCCAGCAGTGGATAAAAACGGGCTAAAACAGAAGAAGAAGAAGAAGAAGAAGTAGCAAGGTATGTCACATTTTCCGTTTCAGTGTTACCACATTAAAAATAACTCCTGCAAATAATACTCGACGTGAAGTTGGCTCCAGTTGCGACCGAAGCTAACTTCATTGCAAACAAAATCGGCTGATTTCATTCATAAGTTCATCAAAGTCAGGTGACTTCATTGAAAAGTTCAAAAATCAGCTGATTTTTCTGCAATGAAGTTAGCTCCTGTCGCAACTGCAGCTAACTTCATGTTGAGTGTTACATGCAAAGATCGAAACAAAAGACTGACACGTCCATGCGTAAGCAGAGACTTGATATGGCGGCTGGGTTCCCCATAATAGACTTCAAAAGTGATCAAATGTCATAATCACTTTAAATTACGGGACTAAATTGTACTAAGGAAAGAAAAAATTACCGGACGTATACTTAATAACATAGAGCGTGCATAGCATTTACACTATTTACGTGGAATATGTGACAATTCGTTTCATCAGATTTATAGTCTATGTGGGGAACGCCCAAAAATTAGATGGATTGATGGTGTCCAACGAGACCTTTGGAAACTCGGATTAAGGAATTGGCAAAGCACGGCAAAGAATAGAAGCAATCGCTTCAGAATCCTCGAGCAGGCCAAGGACCACAAGTGGCTGTAGCGCTGAAAAATAAAGTAAGTGGGGAACCCAGCCGCCACATCATGTCTCTGAGTTGGTATCCGTGCGGCGAGATAGAAAGAGCATGTGGAAAAAACTGGCACCTCTCTTGAGAGAACTCGTATGAAATCCTCTACCATTCCATACACAGTTTTGAACGTTTCATTCCTTCTATCCGGCGGCAGGCGCACCAGCTTATAATTTCTCTGGGTCTCTGTCTCATATTTTTCATACAAAAAGTTTTCATTTTTTTTAGTTGTTCACAATTTCAACTTTGAGGATAAACACAAACACATCGTTTCCATGGAGCTAGACCCGTCCGCCGGCGCGCGCCGCCGAAAAAAATGTTAAAAAATTGACACGCCGCCGCCGCCGAAGATTTTTATCGGCGCGGTAAAAATACATTGCAATTTTTATACTGGATATACTTGATATACTTGAAATAAAAAGATAAATATTGACCGAAAACAGTCAATCACTTGCATTGTGTTTCTTTAAAACTCCTGCAGTTTTAGAATATTGCAATTGCAGAAGTTAAAAACCCGAAAAAAAATTAAAAATGTCGTCAATTTCGAAATAATTTCACGAGTCTTACGATTCTCCGAGAAATATGTTTCTGAGAATGCTGATTTTTCAGACAAAATTTTTCACACATGAATATTGTTTAGATACAAACTTTATAGGCTGAAGAAGAAATTACTTCTAATTCTTACATTATTCTGAGTGAAATAAATCAAAATCTTTAATGAAAAGTTTCACTGGTGTGGATTTTCTTTGAATTTCTCGCTTTCCACTGTTTTATTAAACTTTCTTGCACTTTCCCTTTTTCAAGCAATTTTTTCCTAAATCAAGTATTGTAAGGTCTTTGAAATGAGCCATAGCCTCAAAGTATTATTTTTCTGTTAATCGACAGTTTTTCATACCTAAATTTCAAAGATCACCCGTGAAACTTTTTATTATAAATTTTGATTCATTGTTCGCCGCGCCGACGCCAGCCGAAAAAGTGAGTAAAAAGCGCGCCGCTGCCGCCGAATTTAGTTTTGACGTACGCTGATTTGCGCCACCGCCGAGACCCTCTTGCGCCGATTTTCGTCGCCGCCGAGGAAATTGAAAAATCGCTTTCGCCGCCGCCAAATTTTTTGACCGGCGCACGGCTCTACATGGAGCGTTTCGAAAACTTTTTTATCTTTCAAAAACATTAAAAACTGCTTCATTTTTGGACATACCTCTTCCATACGTGAAGTTAGCTGCAGTTACGAAAATCAGCTTAATTTTTTGCAATGAAGTTAGCAAAAAATTAAGCTGATTTTTGAACTTTTCAATGAAGTCAGCTGACTTTGTTGAATTTATGAATGAAATCTGCTGACTTTGTTTGCAATGAAGTTAGCTTCGGTCGCTACTGCAGCTAGCTTCACATTGAGTATTAATTGTAAAGAATAAAACAAAAGACTGTCACACCACTGATTTGACGCTTTCCCATTGCAATGTGTGTGTAAGCTAGCCAAATTCTTGTCAAACTAACTTGTCTGTTTCATCTTGCCGAGTAGTTTTTCTGGCAGATAATTTGACGTAGGTCAACGTTTGTGAAGAACGTTTTCCGAAAAAATAGGGTCTTGATGCCAGGCACGCGACTTCTGTTCTTCTATTCTAAAGCTTTGGTTAGAGTGAGTCAGATATAGTTTGTCTATTTCTAACTAACGCTTTAGAATAGAAGAAAAAAGTCGCGTATCAAGACCCAATTTTTTCGAAAAACATTCTTAACAAACGTTGATCTACGTCAAATTTTCTGCCAGAAAAACTACTCCTCAAGACTCAAGATGGAAAAAGGAAGTTGTTCTGACGAAAATTTGGCCGGTGTAGGCACAGCGTTAAGTTAGCTGCAGTTACGATCGAAACTAACTTCATTGCGAGAAAATCAGTTGATTTTTTAACTTTTCAATAAGTTCAGCTTATTTTGGTAAATTTATGAATGAAATCAGTTGAATTTGTTTGCAACGAAGTTAGCTTCGGTTGTAACTGCAGTTAACTTCGAATTGAGTAAAGATCAAAACAACTGTCACGCCCCTGCGACAAATGCTGAATTTTTGTAATACGACAACACAAAACATCATTCACAACTTTCAATTCATTAATGAAATTCGGGGTTGCCAATTTCGAGAACTGTCACTTTTGGATTGCTTTGTAAATCTGCAGTTACTTGAAAAGATTGAAAAACAAAAGACTGTCACAACCCTGACTCTTACTGACGACTGTCATTTCTTATATATGAGTTTATTTGAACAGAATTGGTCGGTTAGTGGTGTACGAATGGTAAATTTTTACGTTGACAGTCAGAGGGAGCTATAAATAGACATTCTCTTTGTATCTCTCATCGTTCCAATTTAGAAATCAAGATGCCAGACCCTATCCAATTATTGCAATTCTGAACATGATCACAATGTAAATAACTAAACTAAAATACAGACGAGCGTGTCATTTTATCGATGACATTGCGCCAAGAATTTGAGTTATTTTTTTCATAAAATTATAATTAGATCAAAGCAAATAACATTTTGCTGTTGAAATGATTTTAAAATTCCACTTACATTTCCTTCAATCAAATGTCCTGCAGCGATTGGAGCCAAAAGACCAGCTAAATTGGCCGTACAGTTTGTAAATGACATCAAAATGCCAGCGAATCGGGGTGTTATGTCCAAATGGTTTATCTTGAATCCAGAATAGATGCCGCCGTTGAGACCCATGCCAATTGTTAGAATAGCAACAGTGAGTACACGATCACAGCCGGTGTATGAAGCAATAATTAGGCAAACTGCTGGACCATATTGACCTGAAAGTGGAGAATTTGATTTTCAGTAAACGCAGTTGGTACACATTTGGTTGGTACATTGAGAATGACAAAGTTTTAGAATGTGAGGTTGTGGTAAGAAATTTAGTGATGTGGACCGAAACTTCCATAGAGAAAAAAATCCCCCTCAATTTTCTCTACAACATGACAAAAAAAGCCCAAAATCAAAAAATTTTCTTTCATAAATGACCGGAGGTTTACTTGAGTTATGTTCGAAACAAACAATGTTGAGAGACTGACGGACCTTTTTTTTTAAATTCCGCATCTGTGATACATAATCAAAGTTTTTCTTACTCCGGGGTTAAGTTTCGACTGGTTTTGTTTTGGTCTAAAGAGAGAAAATTTTCCCAGCAAAATGGAAAAAAATGTCTCAGGTAAAATTTCCCAGAAAGTCTGTCAAACAATAGATAAAATTTCCAAGGAAAAGCTTCGGTATGTTCGACTACTTCTGTTTTTGCCGTGATGGTAATAGCGATGTGTACTAGCACATTATGTGCCTTAATGCAACAGGCCTTCATCATCATCGAGAATTGGTGTAACAATCCGCAAACTCCGATAAGATCAAACTAATTTTACTTAACAAAGGTAGGAAAACCCAAAGCTTTACGGCACCGAAACTCTTTGGCAAAGAAGTAAATCTGTTGAGCTCTGCTAAAGTCTGGGGACTCACTATGGATTATAAACTTTAGAAACTTTAGAAACTTTAGAAACTGCATTAGTAAAGCCACAACAACACTCTGGCAATGCCAACCACACATACACACACACACACACACACATGTTGCTTTCGTTTCAAAAATCGTTTTCACCACCTTCAACATCGTATACATAGCTGTGGTGAAAACGAGGTGAAAACGATTTTTGGAACGAAAGCAACATGTGTGTGTGTGTGTGTGGTTGTGGTGAAAACGATTTTTGACACGAAATCTGGAACAGTCCGCGCACTAGACCTATGATGTCTTTTGCAGCAGTCATCTGGCAAAATTCTTCGCAAAAATACAAAGGCTGGCACTTTGAAGTGCAACAGAGGCAATGAACTCCACGCCAACCGCGGCACCATATGGAGGCTTAGGTGTAAGGGGCTAGTCCCACACACTAATCTATCTATCTATCTGTTGTTGCTACTTTCCCGAGACTAAGTAGTAGATGTCGAACATATCGAAGCCGTTCGTAAAGTACATCACGCAAAAATCGACTTTTTTGAGACCCTTGCCTTCGAGCTCATTCGAGCTCAAGCCCTCAGGAGGGTAGGAGTGTTGTGACGTAACGGGAAGAAATATTTAAAAATTACAAAAAATCATAAAAAGTTCAAAAACGTCAAATTTTCTTATTTGTGAGAATCGTGAATTGGCATAAGAGTGGTGTCACTCCATCCAAGTCCGAAACGCAGCCCAGAAAGTGGCTCAAGTGACAGTAGTAGGCGGTAGAGAATAGTTTATGGCAAAATGCTTCACAACTTGATATCATGCTGCGTACTTTGTCTCTTTGAGCCATAAAAAAGTTGGGAGCTCGGTGCCGAAACTCTGAGTATATTACTGTGACGGCAATGCAAGGAATTAGATTTATCAGTTTGGGACGACGTATTATTTAGGTCAATCACATATCACGTGTATGACCGTTTCCTCTTCTAATCCGCAAGAACATCTTGGGGTCTCCCACAACCGCATCTTATTCAGGTGTCGGTTCAGACCGCAGTGAACAGTAGTCGCCTCTACTACCCTTCTGATACGATCACGGTCCATTTTGATAAAGTCTTTGGCCCATTTTTCATCGGGTTTCGGGAAGAATCGCTTCGAATGCTCGCCTCCTTCATACGCCTACCCTAGCAAGCTCATCTGACCTTTCGTTTCCCCCCACGCCAGAGTGTTCAGGTACCCAAACCAAGGTAATCTGATTACTCAGTCCCATGTAGTTTAAATAATCCTTTCCCTCTTTCATCAGGTGGGTGACATGAGCGCCCTAATCATCTCTTCATTGTCCGAACAGATAAAGATCTCTCTTCCCTGCGTCCCCACCGGCAGTGATTCTTGAGCTCCCATGAGAGCTGCGTAGAACTCTGCCTGGAGGACACAGGAAGTTTTGCCCAAATGGAACCAACTGCCATGTGCAGTGTCTAGATCGTATATTCCAGCCCCTGCTATTTCTACGGCCTTGGATCCATCAGTGAAAAACACTTTCCCATTTCTAGGCAAACAGGTTGACCACCCATCCAGCCATTCTTGCCTGCTCGGAAATATCGCTTAAAAACGCCTAATGAAGTCAGCTACTGGCGCCATCCGGTCTCTTTCCATGTCGAAAATCGGATCCGAAATAACGTCTCTAATTCTGCCATGCCCTACACGGAAGTACGGGGCCCATAAGCCTGACTGATCTATCCTATCCGCAGTGGCGAAAGCTCTGGCCTTAATTACTAAGTCCAAAGGCGGTATCGCTAGCAGCGTCTCCAAGGCCGCAGTGGACGTGGTTTTCATAGTTCTAGTGATGCTTATTCACACTAGCCTTTGTATCAAACTCAGTCTCTTCCTTGCTTTCTCCGCCTCCATTCTTGGCCACCACACTACAGAACCGTGACTCATCATGGGTCGGATCATAGCCTCGTATAGCCACAGAATGGCCTTAGATGACAGACCCCAGTTCCTCCCAAAGGAGTTCTTACAGATCCAAAACGCCGTCAAGGCCTTTTGTGCCTTGTCTTGGGTATGATCGATCCAATTTAGTTTGCTATCCAGCGCATCCAGCGCGACCTCGAGGGATTTTAATCTTGGAGCGAGTTCTAGGTCCAAACTGAAGAGCCTCACATTCCCCACCAGATCTGATCCTGTACTTCTTTTACAGAATAACACAAGGTCTGTCTTAGTGGGGTTGATCCTTAGGCCCTTCTCCAAACACCAGTTCTCCACTATTCCCACCGCAACTCTCATGCGATCTCCCAAGGTGCTTCCAAACTTCCCTCTAGCTAGAACCGTCATGTCGTCTGAATACCCCTGCGCATAGATTCCTTCCTCATTCTACCACTATGCACCAGAGTATGGGTGAAAGGATCCCGCCTTGTGGTCATCCCTTGGCTACCCAAAGATTTTACTTGTGACCACATATAATAGCCTCAACCGTTCTATCCCTGAGCATGCTTTCTATCCATCTCACCACAACTCCTCACACTCCTCTTTCAACCAGGGCTTGACGGATAATATCGAACCTCGTGTTGTCGAAGGCTCCTTCGATGTCCATAAAACATCCCAGGGAGACCTCTCCAAACGAGAAGGATTTCTCTATCTTCGCAAGGAATACTTGTACTAAGTAAATTGAAAACTTTTGAAATCAGCGTAGAAAATGGACAGTAAAGTCAAGTACGATTGTGCTACGATTTCACTTTTTTGTGCCTAGCGAAGCAAACAGCCACACACTAACGGAGTATTTATAAGAATTACAGAATACCTTTCCCTTGAAAATACTTCGACTGCCGTGTTCAGCCAAAACAACGTATCGGATCAAATCTGAGCTTTAAAGCTCCTTGAAGAGCTTTGAGCTTCTTTTGAATTCCATTGGAAAAGCGGAATATTTCGCTGGAATACAAAAGAAGCTCAAAGCTTTCGAAAGTTTTCTATTAGCAAAGACACTAACGATGCGTTGTTTTGGCGTAACGCGGCAGTAGAGATAAGAGTCGATGAAAATTAAAGAAAAATGTAAATTTCAGTCAATCGTTTGCAAAAATTCGTACACAAGTCCAGACCCCCTCCCCCTGTCACACTAGGCCCGAGCCCTTGGAGCGTGACATACTTTACGAACGACCCCTTATTTCTCTCATTAATTGTAGGCGATTTTGCCTCAGATATTTTTCCTAAAAATTCTGTCTGACTGGTTCCCCTCTGAGAAATGATTTCAACGTCTAATTCTTCTTAGCTTTGACTTTCCCACATTCTAAAAGAACAGTGAACGATCGATTGTTTTCAAATGTTTGATTGTGCAGCCGACTATATAACTCACCAATACTGTTGATAATCTTCCTGGTGGACGTGTGAGTAAATCTTTTCGAGGTAATCATCCAATCAGCAATAAAAGAAATTGCCATTGAGAACAACCACATAGCCACATAAGGTAGGGCAGATAACGAGCCGTTCTGCAAAATATTTCAAAAATAATTAGGTCACTTGTGTCTTGTGTATGAACATTTGTGATTCTCACCTGTTGTATGGAAAATTTAAGGACTTGTTTCATGTATGTCGGAAGTTCAGTCATTAATGTTTCATAGCCATAATTTTGTCCCATGTGGGCGAGTAAAATTGCATAAAATGGAAGAGATGTTAGAATTGCCTTAAATGGCACTGGTGGTGACTGGAAATGAAATTCGATTCAACAAAAATGTTTTGAAGACACATGCGTGCAACATACCGTCACGTTAGCGGTGCCCCACAATGAGTTCAGAATGTATTTCTTCTCTTCTTCGTCGATAGTTGGATGCACGGATGGCTCTTCATAAACGAGCCAAAGGAACGCAATCGACCACACAACGCCAACGACACCAAACACATAAAAAATGGACGGCCAGCCACCATCGAAACCGTGTTGCGCTAAAAGACCTGACAACGGCATCGAAATAATTGTACCAAATTGAGCACCTGAACAAACATAGCCTTTTGTAAATTGAGTGAAATTTGGAAATGATTTAGTTCGAATTTACCGGCATAGACAAAGGCACCCTTTCGTGATCGTTCATCTGGTGGAATCCATTTGGCGAGCAATGCATGTGTGCATGGAACAATAGGTCCTTCGCCTAAGCCTTGAATGAAGCGAACAATGGATAACCAAACTACACCTCCTTGACGAGCTGCTACCGGCACAAAGAATGCAAAGATTGAATTGATCAACATGCCATAACCGAGGAACCTTAGCGCGCCATAACGTTTGGACATCAAACCAAAAGGAATTTGTGTTATGACGTAGCCGTAGAAGAACGATGAAAGGATGTACCCTTGCATACTGGAGCTCCAATTAAATTCACCATTTTGTTCCTCATGCTGCAATTGAATAGAGATATCGATAAATTATTTCACTTTTTTCGTTCTGAAATTCTGAGAACGGAAATAAACGATTTGCTTATTTTCCAATGTTTTCACATTATCAATGAATGTGTTTGTAATTTACGCGTCATATCAACACAACACCACACACACAATCATTTGAATGAAACATCTAAATTGTATTTCTATGTCTGTCAACAAAATGCTTAAAGATACGTTAGACCCGTACGATGTTTAGAAAATGCCTAAGGTAATGTAGGAACTCCGAGTGATTGTCTATACACAGAATAGTTCAGATAATTTTCCATAGGGATTTCGATGAATAATAGCGCAACCTACCGCTAAATTACCACCAGCTACTGGCAACCACCAGTAATTCTAGTTCCGAAGGCACCGAGAAACGAACTGTCTTTGGAACTCACCTGTCACTCTCATACAAATTACATAAACCCGTCTATTTGACTCCTACACTGAGAAAAATATCTTCAAGCGACGTAGGAATCGTGTTTGTAATATACTCTTCTGACGTATTATATACGCGGTGAATGTATTATCAACATTGTTTACGTATTGTGTAGTATGTCATACGTAACCACTAACCAACGTGTTATGAGCTCACATAATACGTGCATGGCGTTCGTAATCGTGCACTGTGGATAAAATACGTTGGTGGCGTATATTATAAAAACAATTCCTATGCCGCCTTCAGTGTTGTATTCGCTAATTTTCTCACTAATTGCTTCGCTAATTGAAATTTAATATTTTATACGGTTCTTGTTCTGAAATTAGATCGGCACAACATTCTAGGCAACTACATGAAACTTTTTTTTGAATAAACCGTGACACCCAAATCGTTCGTTGATAAGGTATGTTCATGAAAATGCCGAAATTAGCGAAGATATCAGCGAAGTTCGACTTTTTGCATTTTCATTAACACATCTCACCCACGAACGATTTCGGAATCACGATTTCTCCACCAAAAAGTTTCATATAGTTGCCTAGAATGTGGTACCATATAAAATATTAAATTTCAATTAGCGAGGAAATTACCGAATGCAACCCTGGTAACCTGAAGATATTTTCCTCAATGTACAAATGGGATTCTGACTACATTACAAATCTACACAATTTTCTCAGCGAGAGTGGGACTCCATACAGCCAATAATGAACCATAGGATCAGTAAAGAAGGTAATCTTTCACACGCCTCTTGAACACCGGAAATCTGTCGTCCATGATATCCAATTCTGAAAGAAATTCATCACGATGTTCTTGCAGCCGGAAAATGGGGCAGTTCCTCTGGATGTTGGTTTTCAAGTTGGATAGATAGAAGACGTTTCGTTGCCGGGTGCGTCTGTTTCGTCGATCGAAGGCAAGTTGATGGCGCAATTATGAATCGATGCGGCCATGTATCAATTTGTGAAGAAATAATTCATCGTTTTCAAGCCGCCTTGATTCCAAAGAATGCATCTTTAAGAACTTCAACCTTTTGTCGTATTTCTGTCGTTCGATGTTAAATTTGTAGAAAAACATTCTAGAGAATTTCTTCTGAACGCGTTCAATCTGATCAATTGAGATGTGATAGAACGGGCTCCAAACTGACGAACAGTGTTCAAGTCTTTACCGTACAAGAGCATTATATAGCAAAGTTATGCTGGAGTGATTTGAAAAATATTTTCCACAGCGAAAAATAAATCCCAAAAGCTGATATGATTTCCTAGTCATGAAGCCAATGTGCACGTTGAATGACAACTTATCGTCGAATATGACTCCAAGGTCATTCTTCGAATGCACTCGTTCAGTAATTTTCCCACATAGCTTATAGTCAAACTCAGTTTTGATAGGACTCTGAGTGATGGACATAACAGCGCATTTTTTATGGTTGAGGCTCATGTTGTTAGATGCACACCACCGTTCTATAAGATCCAGGTCATTTTGAAGAAGAAGGCAGTCATTTTCGTCAGCAATTGTTCGGAAAACCATAAGGTCGTCAGCAAAGCCAAGACAGGATCCTACTGAAAGGGACGAGAGCAAATCGTTTATAAAGATTATGAATAAAAATGGGCCGAGAATTGAGCCCTGTGGGACACCCGAAGTAGGAAAGATCTTATTGGAAGTTGAACGACCAACCACCACGAATTGAGAGCGACCACTAAGACATGGGTTCAGATGAAGCACGGTGAGGTTAACTTCCAGCTGACACAGTTTCTGTCATATCATGGGTGCTTCAGATAATTCTGGCCTAGGCGTAAATTCACGGAGTCACCTTCCTGCATGATATGCGATAAGGAAGAAGAAAAAACTGCGTAGCACGTAATATTTGCCTGCCACCGTTTCGAACAGAAGCGATGTAAGCTGAGGTATGTGAGTAGGACAGACTTAAATGCCGACAACATAATTTCGGAGAGGAGATGTAGAAATTGCAAAGATAATGGGGAAGCTGCAAAGTGCATGGAGAGATGATCAGCAAAGAGAGGTAGTTGGCCGGAGAATGATAGCGTAGGTGCGAAAGCGCGGTCCCTACCCGAAGTGATGCTATGAGGCGGTTGCGGGGAGACGAGAGCATGGTCAACAATGAATTTTTCTGGTTTAATCGGTAGGCCATCGAGGGATGTAATCCAACTCTACTCAGGTCCAGAAGAACCGAGCTCTCTCCCGAGAAATCTCGCTATTTAAATATGTATAAACTTGGTGAAAAGTAAAGTCTCAAAAATTACTGAAATTTCAAGCTCGCTAGACACCTTTTGCGGAAGAAAATCATTTTAGCGTAAGTGTTTCTTAGTGAAGCTAAATAATACCAAAAGTAATTGCACTAACGCAACGATGTCTTAAGGCTATATCACAATTTTTCAGGGGGGACGGTAAGAATATTATACATCGTGTACTTATTCTTAGATGTAGAATCGGTGGGCCGATATTCCGCTGACCTGGAATAAAAATCCACTTCGTCAATGTGGTGGGGAATTTTGCCCCGAGGTATTTTACCTGGCACAAAACATTCCTGTCGGTGTATGTACCATTAGGTCTATATGTTATTATAGATTTATCAGGTTGTGTTGGCCCATCTCTGGGTCCCGAAACACAGGTCTATATGTTGGTGAAATTCATTTTTACATGAGCCTTATCTTGACGTCGCGTCGTTCACATTGAACTAGCAGGGCCAATCATCATCATCTGTGCCCTACTCCACGGGGGAGCATAGGGCGTCCACAAAGTGTCGCCATCGAATTCGGTTCTGTGCGAGCGCCTTGACTTCACTCCATCCCTTGCTGGTTTTGCTCACTTCGTAGACAATCGTTCGTTTCCACGTCTGCTTTGGTCGGCCTCTCCTTCGCTTTCCCTGAGAGTTCCAGTCTAGTGCGCTTTTCGCTATGTCGCCTTATAGTATAACCGATCCAATTCCATTGCCGACGTTTGATCAATGGGTTTATTCGTTGGCATTTGGTTATCCTCCACAGCTCCGTGTTGCTTATAATTTCTGGCCAGCGTATTCTCAGTATGCGTCTGAGGCACTTATTGACGAAGACTTGTATTTTGTTCTCGATGATCGATGTCATTTTCCAAGTCTCGCAGCCATACAGCAGAACTGATATACAGTTCGTTTTGAAAAATCTCATTTTCAGGTCCCTTGTTAGCTGTGTCGAATTCCAAATGTTGTTGAGCGAAAAAAAAGGTTGACGCGCTTTCTGTATTCGGCTTTGTACGTCCAAGAATCAACGGTAAACCATCGTCCTAGATTGCCACGATGTATGACCCGACATTTTCCACTGCGATACAGCCCGACTATCAGATTCAGTATTCTCACAGGGACACCGTAACTCGCCCTCCACATCACGTTTCGATCCAGACTGTCGAACGCTTGTTTGAAATCAACAAAGAGCAAGTACAGTGGTGTTGTAGATTCCACAGATGATTCGCAGTGTGTTGGTGTTGTCGACGCATGATCTGTGGGGTCTAAAACCAGCTTGCTGGTTGCGAAGCACTGGTTCTAAGACCTTTGATGGTCTTGGATGATGATCGAAAGAATCTTGGTGATTGTGTTTAGGAATGGGATATCGCGCCATTGAGTCAAATCGCCTTTTTTCGCCAGTTTTATGATCAGTGCGTCGGTAAATTCTTCTAGAACGACCTCCAATCTCCACACTTCTTGAATTATTGGGTGCAGCAATTCTGTTATGACTTTGATGTCAGCTTTCAGCAGCTCAGCAGCGATGTTATCGGCACCAGGTGCTTTGTTGTTCTTCAACTGCTTGATTGCTGATGTAACTTCGTTCAAGGTTGGCGGCGACTCGTTGAAACTACGTGCTCTCACTGGTTCTATTGGACTTTGGGCGACTGTTACAGGTGGCTTATTGAGTAGGTCCTCAAAGTGCGTGCTCCACCTTCCACTTTGCCAATACCAATACCAGGGCCAATACCTGGAAAAAATCCTCTAACATTCACAAAAAATCCTCAATTTCTTCTCTCCCGATGAACTTAACAGTTGATTAAGAAAAAAATGATTAACGAAATGCACGCCCTGTTAGCCTCGGTAATTGCATTTGACCTTATTCGGTCGTTACAGCCGTTAATTTTATTATTTTAAGTAAATTTATATCAAACAAGCTGCGAGTATGAAGATGTTCGATGTGTGTAAATTCGGCATTACGTGGAAGATATTTTACTTAAATATTGAACGAGACTTACGAAAAAAATTATTGTACCAATCGAATTAAAAATGCAGTTCGTTTTGTGTGAGGTACTATGTAAGCAATAAATAATCTACTTGTTGTGTATTCCTTAACATTTGTCGGTCTATTTTCAATTAAATAAATTTGTAAACTAAATGTTTACAGACGACATGTAAATATTGATATTCGAGTTGGAAAGGTTACCGCAGCTCGTTCGAAGTTTCTTCAGTCAGGTAAATACTACAACCCGTTTATTTTTGTTGCTACTTTTTGAACTCCAATCCTGAGTGTAAGAAAATATTTGTACGTGAATTGCATTTCAAATGTTTCACCTTACAGTGCAAATTCTTTACTTTTTTATCAAAGTTGAATGTTTAAAAATCAACTGAAACCAGAGTCAATATTGCAACAATGTTTTACACTGCAACAAATCTATTTATTTATTGGGGGGAAATATATCAAGATTAATGAAAAAATTGTATTTTTACTTCAAATTTACTTTTTTACTCCACAAATCTTATGTAATTTGGCGTTAATAATCTCACACATTCGTCATATTTGTAAAGAAAAGAAATGCAAACATCGAAGCATTATCTAAATATTTATTAAATATATAAATATGAAAACGTTCTTATCGGTTAAATTGATGTTGGTAACCTTTGCATATGGTGTCCAAATATTAAATAATGCTTCGAGTAAACACTCATTTGATGGTGGATTTTAATTACTGAAGGATAATGCAATGTTTACGTACGGATTAAATTAGAAATAATTGCTATTTCATCGGTTCTTTTGATAAACAAAAAATGCTTTTATTTTGCGTCATGTTCGCTACTAAATCTTGTTACATAAATCTTTTGTTCTTTATGCTTGTTCGGAACTGCTAAAGCTTGCTGAGCTCAGTTCGTAAACAAACTGATTTTATAAACTGTTTCGGTGTCTTGTCTAGGTTACTGGTTACTGGATTAGTATAACTGTTTTAAATAACTAAATATTTTCCAAGTGAATTGTTTGTGAAAGTGAAGTTGGACCAAAAAGCTCGCTTAAAGTGCACAAAGGTAGAAAAGATACGATGGCGAAATAAATTGCGGTCAGCGGTGAAAATATAACAGACAAACTGACCCTAATTTTGTTGTTTACGAAATAAATCTGTAATCCTAAAACCGCGAAATTTCGAGCTTGTTTGTCGCTATTAGTAAGTAAACTCAGGTTTAGAGTGACTGTGGATTCTTCTTCTTCTTCTTCGTTAGCCTGTTGATATCCACTGCTGGATGTAGGCCTCCCCTTTCCTCCTCCATTCTGAACGATTCATTGCCATTTGCTGCCAGTTTGTCCCTGCTGTTCGCTTGATTGAATTCGTCCATCTTTCTGGCGGTCTACCCATTGGTCGTGTCGTGGGTGGTCTCCAATTCATTATGTTTCTGGTCCAACGATCGTCTGTCATCCTGCCCAGTTCCACTTCAGAGATGCTATTCTTTCCATTTTTTATTAAAAATAGTTGTTCTATCTGTGATAGAACTCGCACGGAGGCCTCTGTGTGAGCCCATTGTGCTCACTATGTTATGTGATCTACACGTTTATTGTTTTGTCAAATCTACCTGAGCTGGTAATGTAGCTCAGTATGTGTTGTGGATGTAGAGATTTGATTAGGCTGTACCTAATTGTGTAACTACCCAAATGCTTTCTTCTTGCGTTAATGAAAGCAGGACAGTAACATAAGAAATGCTCAGCTGTGTCAATGTGGTCTCCACATAGATCACAGCTTGGATCCGTGCGTTTGCCAATGGTTAGGTGAGGTGTTTGTTGAAATTAATGTGTCCCGTTAGTACTCCGATGATGGTTTTGAGTCTCGTTCTGCTAACGTTAATCAAGCACTTGGAGTAATTCTTGTTAATTGTGATGCAACTTTTAGCGTGGCGGCAGCCTGTTATATTGCTCCAGTAAAGTACAAACTCACGTATTCTTTCCGATCGTATTTTCGTTCTTAAGTAATTATGGGGAGTGCCATTGGCCTGCTCTGGGCCTATCCATCCGGACTGTTCCCCGATTTTGGCTCTTTCATTACCCTCTATACCTGAGTGTCCAGGGACCCATATGAGGTTTACGTGGTTTGATAGAGCGAGTTTGTTCAGCGCTTCCCAGCATTCTAACACTAATGCCGACTTAAAAGTTTGTGCTGATAGTGCCTTTGTGACTCCTTGGCTGTCCGCGCAGACGGAGATGGTTTCACCTCTTGAGTGCAATTCTCTAGCAATGAAACATCCTTCTAGTATTGCTCTGACCTCGGCTAGGAAGATAGATGAATAGTTACCCAGAGATATGGACTTTTCAATGTTAAGTTCTGTACAGAAGATGCCTGCCCCAGCGGATTCTCCTATCAGTGATCCGTCCGGATATAGTGTTATTCCATGCTCCGGTAGTGGAAGACCCTCTACCCAGTGCTCTTTGTGAGTGATACTCACTTTAAATTACCTACCAAACCTGTGTGTCGGTACAATTCTGTCCGAGGGCATTAGTTACGAAGGGTCCTTCCTCACCATCTTGGTCCATACTCTTGTGTGATCGGTTTCTCTTATTATTCCACGGTCTCTGGCAATTCTGCTTAGTGTGGCGAGAGCTTCCATTTAAATATGAATTTGTAGGGGGTAAGGCTTAGTACAGCTTCCATTGATACAGTAGGAGTAGAACTCCCGGCACTGGTTATAGCTATACAAGCTTTCCTTTGAAATTTGGTAAGCTTATTTTGTACGTGTTTAAGTTCGCATCTATGGTTCCATAAGAAGGAGCCATAAGTCAGTAAAGGCGGGAGTCCCCACTTGGAACCATAAGCTTTGCGACATTACGTCAACGACTTTCGTTTGTTGACGAATCCACTGATTTGTCATTTTATCTCTAAGAGAATTGCCGAGCATACTCCGTTCCATTGCACTTTGTGCTACTCTCAGCTTGTCTTCAGATGCTTTTGTTAATGTTGCCATACGAGTCAAACGCTTCAGGCTGTAACCATCTTGCTTTTGAAAATCAGCCTGAGTTTTCCCAATGCTGCCCATTCAATGCCAATTCTTCTTTTAATCTCTGCTTTCTGATTGTCCAGACCTAATTTTAACTTGTGGCCAAGACACACATAGTTGTCAAGTTTTTCAATGACAGTGTCACCAATTTTAATGTCACTGTCAACGTCGACGTTTGTCGTGACTTTTGTCTTAGATAAGTTCATTTTGAGACCAATTTTACCAGATCCGCTGCTATCGAAACAATGTCATCTGCGAAACGGAGGTGACTCAAGTATTTCCCATTTATGGTAATTCCCATCCTACTCCAATCCAATTTGTTGAAGACATTTTCTAGAGTCGATGTGAATAGTTTCGGAAAGATGGTGTCGTCGCCGATTTTGAACTTGGCCGTATTCTCTCAACTTTATGCACGACGTGGATTAGCCACGCTAAATAGTTCTGAAGTGGTCGCTCTCAATCAGGTATCTTTCGATGTGATGTCTTTATGCTGAAATCTCTGACCATCTGAGAGAAATATCATGTTTACCTCAACTACATCGGGGTCAACTATGGAAAATTTCCCCTATATAATTGGGGTTAACATATCATGTTTACAGTAACCATGTATCCGTTGCTATCATGGCTATTGCAAGCATAGTATGTTTACTCAAACCTCAAACTATGAGGGGGAAATTTTCCATAATTGACAGCATGACATCTCTCTGTGTAATGTCACCCTTTTTTAAAAAAATTTTAGCATACGGCGCGGCGTTCAAATCTCAACAATTGACAAAGCTTTAAGGGAAAGGATGAAGTACTCTTCTATCGGCGACATCAACTACATCTTCGTAACTTTCTCAGTCAAGACAAAGGGTCCATGGGACATGCAGGCGCTGCATATTTTTAACAAGCTGAATAAATTGATTACAGTCAAGACAAGCTAGTCGCGATCGTGGGCATTTCTCAAACAACGATTGGAAATGGCTGTGCGAATGGGAAATGCGATGGCCATCTTAGGTCAGGTGAGAAGATGGAGGAGATTTGAAGTTTCACCGGGAAAAAAGTCTTGTTTTGCGCGAATAGTAACTAAAAAAATCTTTCAGTGAAAATATCGGAAAAAATTCTAGTTAAACTTGACGAATATCTCTGAAAATCTTTTTGGCATAAGGATCTAAGTGGGTTGACCAACACATGACCCACAATTTTAGCGGGTCGACCCTGTGACTTCTGCAACTGTGGATCAGTTGTAGATCGACCCAGTTCGATCCTTAATTTGGCATGCTTTCAATAAATTCACCACACTAAACAACACAGATTTTGCGCTGGCAAAATCGACAGGGGATATGTGACGCAAGTTCTCCTATCTTCTCCGAAACAACTGTTATCGGTTGAGGTTACATCTAAAACTTCAATCAGCTATAAAAGCGTTAATTTAAATTTATACAAACACAAGCGTCACAAATCTCTGATAAACAACAAGCTCATACGAACTCAGAGTCTAACGCGTTGTGCTCGTCTAAATGTTGGATTCATCGGTTCATGCAAGATCACTTTAGGAACTTTATTCTTTTCACGTCTATCTTTCTTGTATGCATTTATTGCTGTGGGCAACTTTTTTATCTAAACTGAATAGGTTTGAGTTTAGTTGAGTGATTTATGCACCAATGAGCTTCTAATCTTATCGTCCTCTATGTAACATGCCCTACCTTCCATATACCTCCATACGAGCCTCTTGTCAATGAACTTCACACAACTTGTGGATGACACAAAGCAAACATAAACGGAGGTTATGCCCTGGTCCTATAGGAATAACTTCTCTTTGGCTGAGGAAAATTTTCATCCATTCTCACCCATTCATCTGAGGATGATTTCAACGAATCATTCGGAATTTTCTCCTCTAGTCTTTTACATGTCTCGGTTGATACAGATTTAGCGTAACAATAAATCCTAAACTGTTAACCGAACATTTCCCGTCTGGCTACTATATTTGCAATGAGTTAATAGAATTTTCCTTCTGCTTAACATGGCATACAGGTATGTACAGTACACCGTACATGTGACAGCAGAGAAGGTGTCTAGGTTTGAGACATATAATCCGCATGGAATACAAGTCATATCCAAACAAATATTTGTAATTTTATCTCAAGTAAACAACTAATGAGGTGTACCTGCATTGTGTATTAACGCTTAGTTGTTGAGGCACTCTTACATCAAATGTAACTAAGGCGTTTTGTTTGTAGACTAAGCACAATTTTGTGAAATTATACACTAGAATTGAGTGTGGAAAAATTGTAAAAAATTATAAATAAAAAAATTTAACGATGAATGACAAATTTAGCGTTTGTTTAATATTATGTAGAAACGATTAATTGCTTTAATCACCACTTAAGTGATTAATTGTGCTAAGAATATGATATCACGGGACAATAGCGTAACTGAAATGTCAAATTATGAAATATTTGTGCTAATAAAAGCACAAATCTTGATTTACTGGAAAATATTTTTATTTTTATGGCTTCAAATTTTGAGAAAGCTTTTATCAAAGCCATTGTCATAAATTTCGATGCACGATAGAACGTCTGCATGACGATAGGATGCTTAGCTAATTTCATATTGCCCTAGCAACAGGTGGAAACGGGGACTGATTTTTTCTGAAATTTCGCGAATCATGTTTTCTGATTTTTATTTAATTAAAATTGATGAGAGCATCAAAAATTCATAGACCTCGACTCGTAAATAAATTGGGCGTAAAACAATTGCCCCCAATTGGGCCTAATATTTGAATTTTTAGGGAACCTTTTGCCAAATATTCAGCTCTGATTTCTGTGCTTGTATTTAGACTTGACTAGCAGCCTTTTTACGGATTGTAAGAAGTTCAGAATGAAATCGCATCTCCACCTGAAAATATGCAAAATACTCTCTACGTAGCTAATATTTCGCTTTACCTACACTGAAAACTAACAATGGTGATATGCTGCATATGCATATCTGGATCCTAGACCATCTTTAAATGTATTATACTTTCGTATAGTATAATATATTAGTCGTGGACTGTATAATTATCCAACATACTAGTATAACATACCCTCATTCTGCATAATTTGTATACATGCTGTATAATAATGCAGCATACAGCTAATATTATCATACATCACACAAGTATAAACATTTGAAGAGGGTCTACGATCCAAATATGCATCATATCACCATTGTGAGTTTTCAATGTACATGCCCGAAGTTCATCGTATTTGAGTTACGTCAATAAGAATCATTGCCAAAGTTGTAGTCACAAAACACACCGCAACCCACTCAGATTAATA
This sequence comes from Pseudolycoriella hygida, assembly GCA_029228625.1. Taxonomy (NCBI): domain Eukaryota; kingdom Metazoa; phylum Arthropoda; class Insecta; order Diptera; family Sciaridae; genus Pseudolycoriella; species Pseudolycoriella hygida. The sequence continues at coordinate 30,090,761 of CM055403.1, read as the reverse complement.
AGCTTGAGGGAACTCTTAAGGCGCTGCTCGCTGGAAAAATTCGAGGAAGGATCACGGGTGTCGAACGCAGATCATGTTGGTGGACTAGTACGCAAACACCTGAGCCGTTTCGTCCCGTATGTTCCAAAAACTCAATACATCACGCGAAAACGAGTAGGCCTTGTGATGTAAATCATTCCTATCATTTTGATTTCAGGATGTGACGTCAGTACCACTTTGTGGCATAACAAATTATTTACAATACTACATAAAAGGAAGAACAAATTGGTGACAATTTTTGATTTTCTTCTTTGTACATATTTTTGTTACATAGAAAAGATTATGGAATCCACACACGTCTAGTGGGACGTCAGTAAAGTATACGAGATATCATTACGAAGTGCATAAGCTAATAAGTCAGCTCAGTTGTCACGAAATTTTGTTCACATGCGACGGGGCTGAAAATGAGGGCATTTTTGTAATTTTTTTGGAATTGGAAGTTATATGTGCGACTGTTTCGGACGATTGATTTTAGGCAATTTCACGAGTTGTAGACCGAACGAAGTGAGGTTTACAAGCGAAAATGTATAAATTGTCACACAAATAACTAATATTTTGACAAAAGCCGACATCACAAGATGGATCCATAGGAAGATCTTTGATCACTTCAGTTTTACCTAATAATTTCTTTAGGAAATACTTTAACAAAAGTTAACAAGTCTGATGAACTGTGAAGGTTATAATGACGCAAAAAGAACTTTTTTTTCTGATTAATTAATTACAATGAAAAATATTTTCAATGGACGTTTTTCACTAAAAATTCTATTTATTTTCTGCATTACAGTTAATTATACAACAATGTCAACGAAGCGTAATAATGTTAAAAGAACGGACAGCCGACCTGAGAGATTTAAATCAAAGAAGTCTATCTAGCTCAAGGGAGTTAAATTACGACTTTTTACCCCACCATAAGGACGTATCAACTGTCCCCTTGAGGAGTGTATTTCACTCTGCTAAATTTAAAAATGTTAAATTTTTTGCGGCGAATTTCTATCTATTTTACATCTTTTTTCATCTATTTCCATCTTCAATCCATCTATTTCTATCTTTGATCCATCTATTTGCTATTTCTATCTTTGACCCATCTATTTCCATCTTCGATCCATCTGTTATAAATTGAAATACACGTGTATTTCAATTTATAGCAGATGGATCGAGGATGGAAACAGATGGATCGTGGATGGAAATAGATGGATCGAGGATGGAAATAGATTGATCGAAGGTGGAAATAGATGGATCGAGGATGGAAACAGATGGATCGAGTATGGAATCGATGATGGAAATAGATGAATCAAGGATGGAAACAGATGGATCGAGGAAGAAAAAAGAGGGATCGAGGATGGAAATAGATGGATATAGATGGATCGAGGATGGAAATAGATGGATCGAGGATGGAAACAGATGGATCGAGGATGGAAATAAATGGATCGAAGATGGAAATAGATGGATTAAAGATGGAAATAGATGGAAAAAGATGTGAGTGTGACATCATTTGCGAGCAGCCAACCATCTCACATTGTGATTTCCGGAAGCTTTCAACAAAAATTAAAAATCAGCTGACAATTCTGAAGTGCAGAGATCAAAATCGCAGTGTTGATTGATTGACGCATACGTTTTAGAATACAAATAATTGTATAACCGTGTAGCGAACGTAACGAAATATATAGAATCGTTCGCTTAAATTTTTTTGCAATTCGACAAAAAGAAAACTAGAATAATTTGGTTTGTAACCTAAACTTACCACATCAGTGTAGTTGTTATTCGGGCATTCATTTTCAATAATTGTACTGTGACTGTTTTCATTGACATACGAATGATTTACCATTGCCACAATAGCCACTGACATGTTCGTTCGCATTACATAAGCATTTGCCATCCCAAGGAACAGCAACGCAGATACGGTTGAACGTACGTTGAACCATGCTGTTGGAGATAAAATGATAATAATTATTATTATGTCACCAAATTGGTTGTTTTTCTATCACTTAGTTCTAGGTATTGTGCAATTTCGCATACTGGCTTTTAATAAAACGCTTATTCGTCATTCCATAAATATGATGAATAAATAAATTCCATTCAGTGAAATTCTAACTCAGGCCGTTATATCCATGACGATATATAAAATAATAAATAATACATAAAAAATGTATGACAGTGCCATCTTTTGAGTTGAAATATTATTACTGAATTACTGCGAAAATAAATGATTCCTGGAGATAGAAAGTTTTGCTTGCTGGATAAATATGTCAACTCAAGTTTAAGAAATAGAAAGTGCATAGGAAGCTACGTACTTCCGTACTCTGTTAAAAAACCTCGAAGCTACGGCAAACCGTAAAACTAAACCGTGACTAAACAAAGACTTACTGCAGTAATTTGCATAAGAAACTTATTGATGACATTTTGAGAGAGAATTTCATATATTTTCTCTCTCAAAATGACGTCTCTATGTTTCTTATGCAAATTACGGCAGTTATGGAGTGGGCTTTATGCTGAGCTGATGAGAATCTGATGGATTGGCATCCGGTTTCAGAGACATCAATACTCCCCTGCGAAGTTTGAAAGGAAAATGATAGATTTTTGGTCTGGTGACCTAACGTTAAAAAGCAATATTGTTGGCAATTTGCTTTGTCAATTCAAAATAGATGAACGTATATCAATTCAATGACGTTTTTCTCTTTATCAGGAAAACCATAAATAGAAAAATATTGTTTACAAACCAAGTCGTCCAATTCTGTTTACTTCGAGCGTCGAACTTTATAAAAAAAAATTGTGGTACAATCTTTCCGTAACACTCTGTCGTACATCACTATAGACGAAAGGCCATCTAATAAAAAACGAAACCTAACAAAACAGAACGAAATTGTTAGCAATGTTGATGGAAATTTTCTTTGAAAAACGAAGAATATCGCGTTGCAACAACAAATATCGTATCATTGTATGTATTTAAATTAGGGACAGCTGAAGAAGACCAGCTGGTTACAAATTTTGTTATGCAACATATAAGAATTTTTCCGTTTTTTTTGCGCCGTTGTCCGTTTACAACTGCAAGCGAAATTTTCCACAACCAGCTGTTGAGAGCGAGACGTGATTCAAAGTCGAAATGTAATTGGTTGTTTGAGGTGAGTATTCTCATTTTCAAAATCAACTCAGACAATTGATCGTGTCTTGTCCGCACACCTCAAGCATAAATAGCATATAAATGTATACGCCTCGGCATAGAACTAGTCCCCTTTCTCTAGTGGCGACATCCATGGTTTCATAGCTGAGTACGGACTAAATTAAACTAATTCCTTACTCAATTTTTCAAAAAATAAAACACAGGGTAACGTTGTTTCATTGAAAGTGGATGAATTAGGATGTTAGGCGTTCTAAAAACTAACCATTTTTAGAACAACAACTTTTCAAGAATCGTGGAGATAAAACCTAATCTTCTGAATTTTACTGGGTTCGAGGTAATTTTCTTTCACTGCATGTTATGCATGTCTGCAACATTTTTTCAATTGCCCGTGATAGTTTGCTTTCTATCTTTCTATCATTTTCCATTGAAAATAAATTTAAAAGTTTATGCTCCAGCCGACCAAAAGTAAATTGGTTCGAGTACGAACCAAGATATAAAGTGTGCGCTCTGCTGGAGAAAATTACTATTGACATTGAAAAATCTTAAGATTTACATCAAGAGAAATATTTGCACTCTCAGCAATTTGACCGTTTGTAAAGAGTGTTTTAAAAATGAAACATATATGCAAGGGACCTGTACGTATCAGAATAGATGTGGCAAGCAGAATAGATGTTACTCTTTAAGTATATGAAATTACGTCCGCATTAAATTGGATTGGAAAAGAAATTTCCAAAAATAGTTCGAAAAATTTTTCACACAAAAAAAAATTTTTTTGTACTAGGATCGATCTTAGAACTGACCTAGAGCACTACGGAGAGGCCTCTGACCAATACTTCCATACAAAAAAGTTCGCCTCATTTTACTCTAAAACATTGCACAAAAAATCTCATCATTAAAGAAATATTTGCTCGAGTTATGTACAAAACATATGCAAGGGACCCGTACGTATCAGAAGAGATGTGGCAAACAGAGTTGATGTTACGAAAAGACTCGAACGCGTTTAAGTAAATATTGGCTCAACTCTTAAGTGTTTGAAATGACGTCCGCATTAAGTTGTATTGGAAATTGCCGATAGGGCAATATTGAAAAACCCGTCCGAAGAGACGGTGTAAAAGAACAATCCCGAAAGCACAAAATTGATCTCCAAATAGACAAAAATGTTCGCCTCCATTTCTCTACAACATAGCAAAAAACAATTTTTTTGTTAAGGGCTGACTTTAAGACCAACCTAGGGCCATAAGGAAATGACTCTGTCACATACTTCCATAGACAAAAATGTTCCCCTCAATCTGCTCTGCAATATGACAAAAAAATGTTTTTTTGGTTAGGGCCAACCTTAGGACCGACCAGAGGCCCACTTGAGCCTCAAGCACAGGCACAAATTTGTTTAAGAATATAATTCGTTACACGGTTACCTCTAAAATGGAAAAAGAATAAACCAAATCGGTTAGGATTTGCCCGATTTATGTAAACAAAAACACGTTAGGCCTAGTTTCAGGGTCCTGGCTGAGTCCAAGGGCATCTTATCAAAAAACTTTCTTCCATAAAATGTGAGACATTCCTAGACCTTTCGATTATAAATTTTTTTTTTGAAAATCGGAAGAGATTTATACTCGAGTTATGTACAAAAAACATGTAGGGCCCTAGCAGAGACTCGTTTTTAATGCCCTAGCTAAGTCCAAGAGCTCAAAATCAAAAAAGTTTCTTCTACAAATTGTCGGCCATGCCCAGATCTTTCAAACACAAAAACTTTATAGCAATCGGAAAAGATTTACTCGAGTTTTGTACAAAAACACGTATGGTCCTAGCATAGAATCGTTTTTTGTGCCCTAGCTAAGTCCAAGGACTCAAATCCAAAAAAGTTTCTTCCATAAATTGTCAGGCATGCCCAGATCTTTCCAACAAAAAAATTTTATGAAAATCGGAAAATATTCACTTGAGTTATGAATAAAATACCATAAACCACTTAAACGGCCCTAGCTCGGCGGCCCTTGGGCCGACCAGTGAACAGATTCAATCCCATAAAAGATTTATCAATTACCTTTCAGGGGAATAAAAGTTTTTGAAAATCAGTTGAGTTTTACTCAAGTTATCGTGTTGACAGACAGACGGACGGACGGACATTTTTTTATTGCTGATTCGTCATCTAAGGACCATGATTGATGCTCCCCCCTACTCTTGAAGTGGTTACAAACGTCGTGGTAAACGCATTAGACCCCTTTTCGAAGAACTTCGTTCTTCGTACGGGTCTAAAAATGCCTATTGGAGACATATGAAAACAAATAAACGTAGCCTCTAATTGTATCGTCGTGTTATTTATTTACATATGATATTCTAAAGAATCCATCAACAAAGCGAACTATTCGATAGATGTGTGGTGAAAATCAAAAAATTGTTTTCTTTAAATAAAAATTGACAGTTTTTACCATTTTGCTTTTGGTTGCCAAATAATCAATTTTTATCTAAAATGTGTGAGGAGTGGTACCGTTGGAGACGGTGCTATTTTCAATTAACAGGTCGCACAAATATCAGCTTTTGAATTTGCGATGTTTTCACGGATCAGAATCTTGCAATAAAACGTAATTACTTAAAATTCATCTACTGTAAGAGAATGATAACCAGACAAATAAAAGATAAATAACAATAGCACGAAGGTCAAGAGTTGCTCTGAAGACTAATTTGGTGTGCGAGGTTTCTTGGACCCGTACGATATATAAAGGTGCTATACGTTTACCACAAGACATTTTATTGTAACATGGGGTAGATCGAGGTGGGAAAGAGGGGCATGCATTTCATATCATCTAGAGATGACGAATGAGCGAGAAAAAGGCCGTCTTTCCGTTTGTCCGTCCCGTCGTTTTTTTCTAAACGGCTGCCACCTATCACCCTAAACGTTTTTTCACAAAAATATGCATATGTCCCATGACTCAAGTTAAAAGATGAGCAAAATCGGTGAAGTAGTTTTGAAGAAATGGTCGAAAAAGTGGAGGTCGAAACCGTACTTTCGAGGGTCGCAAATATCTCAGCAAGTATAGCACGAAAATTGTTCATTTTGGTGCCAAATGAAAGCATTTTATCTCACAAAACTGGGAAAATGTTTTTTGTGGAATTCGGGACAGTGGTCTGGGCACTGGAATCAATGGAATGAACGAAATTGAGTTTCTTGACCATATACGAAACATATGGTTTTTCGTCTATATTTGCTTAACTATACAATATGGAGATTTACTGTCAAGGGCAAAGTTGAATATAATTTAAGGGAACACGTGAGTGGGGGCTTTTAGGAAAAATGACCCCATCCCGGAATATATTTGCTTCTATAATCATCTTCATTTACTTCTGAATCATCTATTGTTTGTCTGAATATAATATTTTCGCACAGTGGATGAGACATAATTTCAAGTAATTGCTATCCCAAGATACATAGACTTGATACAGCGGCTGGGTAGGGAATGCAACCGGTTTTTCGGTGGAAGTTCTGCATATGAGGGTCTGGTGGTCGAGATCGTTGTAGGTTTGGTGGAGGTGTCATATCTTGGGGATCGTTGCTATAGGGGTGTAACGAAAACTTCAGAGAAGAGCATTATAGAGATAGACTAAAAATGAGTAAATGTCACCATCATTTGAAATTTCGTCATCACATATAAAATGCATAGAAAAGTTTCTTCATATGACAATTTGTTTCATCAGATCCAAGTGCAGTACGCCGCCCCAGTTTGACAAACATGTGCTGCTACGCACAAAAATAAACTCCAAACACAGCTAAAAAAGTTATTAAAAATTGCAATGGACCTTCCATTTCACTTCCCTACAGCCAAATTACATCGGTTGACCATGGGTCAAACCGATTTCTGACATCCTGGAAAGTCAAATGTTACGGTTCATGCAGAACTGCCAACAGATATTATAGTATATGTAGGGAACCCAGCCGCCATATCATATCTCTGCAAAGATAATTTTCTGATGAAATATCGCAAATTAAATAGCTCACATTTGTGTCACGTGCAAATTTTTCGTATTTTTACCAGAGAAACCTATCAAGCTAACTCTTGAAATATAAAGTCTTAAGTGTCGGAAGAAAAATCTATCAACATTGTTGTTGATTCATCAGAGTTTTTAGTGTTAAGTTTTCAAGTTTATAGAGTAGATGATAACGAGATCGTAAATGCGCGTCAAAATAAATAGAAACTTTTTACTACTGTTCAGGTTTTTGCAGTGTTAAAAATTTACGCAGAATTGCAAAGTTTCTATTAATTTTGAACAAAGTTTAATTACGGGAATGATAAAGTTGTTACCGGAAGCATGTAAAGCGACATTGATCAAATAGCAGTGTAATGCTTACAGCGTGAGGTATCACTTGAAAATAATATACGAGTTGATTTATATCAATCAAAGAAGTAAGATAATTTGTGATACTCACGACGATGGTTCATAAAAAAAATTTGAGCTCAAAAAATTAAATCAACGATGCCACGCTATACCAACGTTCAAATTAATCCATTTTATTGATTGTACATGATAAGAACATTTTTATATGCTCGAAAAAGTGGAAAAAAAATTAATGGTATACTTGTGATAATTTCAAATTCAGGGACACTATAGAAAAATATCACTTTGATAATGGAAACTTGATGTTTCGCAATTTATATATTTTTACTGTTGCAATTACCTCGCCGCAGAGATGGCCTGGCAAATATTAATACAAAATGGATTTAAATCTTAGAAAACATTTAAAATCATTTTTTTAATGTCCTGTCGACGACAATATTCTTTTTATGCTTGTTGAAAATTCCATAATACACACATGACCCAGCAATAATATATCTGACCATGGGAACAAATTAATTAACTCGCAATAAAACCAATAAATGAGTTATAAATAGATTTTTACTTGTATCGCATTTGTAATTGAATTTCGACTGCACATAAACTTTCAGTTGATTTTATTAATAAAACACATAAGAAGTCATTTAAACAAATAAAATTACAATTTATTTGATTTTCTTGTCGTTCAATATACAAATTCATTAGAAAAATTATTTATGTTCAGGTGGCTAAAATATTATTGACATTGAATTCAAATCTGCAAGGAGACGACATTCATGTCACAGTCACAACCTAATGACGTACATCTAAAAGTATAACATTATGGAAATAACAAGAACCCGAATTCAAAGTCTTAAGACACGATGGGTAGACGAAAAACTTATCCCATGTATCACTTTAACTCATCAAACTCTCCTTCGGTCATTGTCATTTCATAACTGGTATATACTTTCTGGACTCTTGAATCGGATCAGTCAAGTAGAATATGCTAGTTATTTTAACTGGTCAGTTGCCAACAAAACGACTGAAAACTTTCTGTTTAACCTGACCAGTTAATGAGTAAAAAACCAGTTAAATTAACTGGTCCTTTAAAGGCAATGTCAAAATTTCCATACAAAAGTTTGACAGTGCCTAAAAAAGTCAATTAGACAAACAATTTACTATTAGATCTTGGCACTTAACTCGTTAAGCATCAGTGCTACCATTTACCATCCCACGAAAAAGAAAAAGTCATTATAAAGGGATAAGATGACGAAACAAGTCTTGATCGCGCTCAGGAAACTGTCCGAAATGTATGGGCTTCCTTTCTGATTAAATGCGATAAGGAATGTCAGGAGTTTATCCGACCAAACATGAAGTGCCAATTGGAGCCGTGCGCTGGTCTTTCGTCGACTGGGCCTTCAAGACAGTCTCTAGCCTTTGGACTACATCCTAGACTTGTCCAATGTTCAGCAAAAATGTAGAGGCGAGTTGTACCTCTCAAAGACAATTTTTCTCGTAAATGTCACTGGAACAAATTATTTGAGTTGCGCCGACTTAAAATCGATTGTCAGCCGAATGCGGCTTAACCAACCACGTTTTTGACCACTTTTTCGACACTAGATTCGAATGTTTTTGACCGATTTTGCTCAAATTCAATTCCGTTATTATTTTTACAATTTTCTTTCAGGAAAGAGATTTTGAAAGTTTAATAAGATTTACATGATTTATGCAAAAAAAAACTAGCAGAGACTCAGTATTAGGGTCATGGCCAGCACCGTATCTAGGGGGCGAGGGGGGCTGAAACCCCCCTGAGATTTTCTCCGCTCCCCTGAGGTTTGTTCTTCTTCCCTACTGATATATATTAATGTTCGGAAGAAAATCTGCCCGTAATGAGAGGACGCTTTTTTACTTTTTTCTTAAGTACTGTTAAGCCTTCGACTACCTCTGAATTACAGCAAAATTTCTTTATATCTAATGAAATTCACGAGAAATATTTTGGCGCGCTCTATGGACCCTACTATCTGAACCAGTGAATCTATTTTCATCAACTTTTTTTAGTTAGTTTTTTCTTTCATACCAAAACTTGAAAACTTTTCAATGAAAAGCAATTCCCGTTCGTTGGAGATATAAGCAAAAACGTTTGTACGACCTTCAAAAAACAAGGTTTTGACAACGTATTCGATCGTAACTTCGAAAGTTCTTGACCGATTTTGCCCATCTGCAATCTCAACATTCCTTTTGAAACTACCTTTTAGGCAGACCTGATTAAAGTAGAGGAATGAAGTAAATCCTTCGGGTCCGTGCCACAAAAGGTGGCCCGAGCGGCCAATTTAGGGGCCCATCCTATGGCTGAAAAAAAGAAAAACGGATCCAAATTTTCAAAATTTCAAACACCTTGATTTAGTAAACAAAACTAGTTAAGAGCCTAAATATTTTCGCCTACGGCGTTAAACAAATACCAAATCTATCAATTATTGAAATTCTTACTTATAATAAGTCCTTCAACCAAAAACTTTCGCCTGCGACACTTAAGTCGTTCTTCGATTTACCTAAAGAACGATAACAGGCGGTTCAAAATTTTTGCCTGTTGCGCTTTGCATGAAAACCTTACTTACACCAGTTGAACACTATAATTTAAAAAAAAAATTGCCTGCGGCGCTTGACTTATTGGCTCCAGGTCGGCTTCGGACTCAGTTATCATCTTAAACACTTAAACACTGGGGCGCGCGCCCCCCTAGAAAAGCGGTCTAGATACGGTACTGGTCATGACTAAGTCCAAAAGCTCAAAACAAAAAATAGGTTCATAATTTTCGTCTTAATTAAGATGAAGATATCGATTCTATTTTTTGAAGATGTCGACTTTAGTTTTTGAAGATATCAATTTTATTTTCTGAAGGTATCAGTTGTGGAGATATCACAATCCTTTTTTAGAGATATCAAATTCTTTTTGAGGAATATTAATCGAAAAAACGCAAGATATCAAAAATATTTATTCGAGATATTTATTTAAATATTTATTTTTCCCATTTTTTTAAAACCTTTTTTTCGGTCCCACTAAACCTGAAACTGGTACCCAATATAACTTTCTTAAGTGAATGCAACGGTCCTACAACTCTAAAGATGGCACGTAACGTCAAGAGCTATTTTCACTAAATTGCACAAAATTTATCAAAATAAAACCCGTCAAGCTCCAACCTTTTCATAAGCGGAGCAACGACCCCAGATAACAATTTACCCCACGAAATGTACGTTTGATGCCTTCGAAAAGTGTGTTGCAGCACATTAAATCTGTATCAGAAAGCACATAGACCGTTACATCTTTTCTTTTGTGAGTATTGTTCATTTAATGTACAAGAAATGTTCAATTAATGGGGTGATTGGCGAAAAGTGTACACTAAATGTACACCTAATATTGTGAACATCTAGTGAAAAATTAAAAAATTCTTATTGCACAAAAAATGTGCATTTTATGTACATCAACAAAAACGTAGAATCGACAGTGTACACTTTTTGCCATTCACCCCATTAAATGTACGTTAAGTGTACAATAAATGTACAATAAACGATGTAACGGTCTATGTGCTTTTCGATATACATTTAGTGTACAACATCACATCGAAAAATGTGATATGTGTTATCTGGGGACGTAACATAATGTTTTAGCTACCAGCCACAATTTTCGGCGGCTCTCTATTCTGTTCTAATTCCAATCCAAAAATCGATTTACTGGAAAAATGTTTTTCTCAATTTTTTCTGATAATGAATTCATTAGGGAAGATGAAAAAACAACAAATGAAAGATCGAATTCATTTCATTTATAATTTGTCATCAGTCACAGTCAGAGAACAGCAGTCGAGTTATTTTGGTTATTTTCACACATATCACATGAGTATTAAAAATATATTTAGAGTGGGCATGTAACATCTCAATTAAAACATTTCGTAGTCAAATAAATATTTGTGTATACAACAGTCACAATCTGCATTTCCTCATATTGATGACAAAACAGTCAAAGTATGGGAAAAGATTTTTTGGGAAAATAATTTTGCAAAAATAATTAAGTTCGTTTTATTTGCCTAATAGAGTGAATCATCTTGATTTGGAACGACATTCGAATTTGAACCATAATAACCAAAGAGTGTATATAAATAACGACGTATCTTGAATTGGAACGTTCGAAATCGTCTAGTTCCAAATCAAAATTTGCCTGTATTTTGGATTTGGAACGGTTTGCATGGAAGCCCATGTCGTTCCATTTTCAAATCATTCCAAATCAAAACAATTTACTCTATATTCACAATTAGAAAATAAACATTGCCAATGGCATTGATAACGTTATTTACGATGCATTGTACATGTAAACGTTGTAAGAAATTAATGAAAAACTTGTAGATTAGTAACAGTTTAATGGAAAACTCAACTAAAAGTTCATTAAATCATTACACCTTAAGATTAGTCGAGAGCAGAGATTTAATGGACTCGATTTGGCAATGATTCAAATAACTTTTTTTTGAATATTTGCAACAATGTCTCTCTAGACAAAAAATACAATTTGCTTTTCCACTTGAATCTAAGAATGTTCAAATTATCCAAAGAAAACATTCGAAACGTTTGTGACAATCGGCAAGGGATTCATTTTTTTTTATTTTCAAGAAAACTTTGAAGAAAACGTGCTACGATTTGTCTCACCACCGAGATATTTATAAAGTTGAAAATATTTTGTGCATTTGCACCATTTTTTTCTCATATCAGTGGATGTTAGGTAGGAGCTACGTAGAGGTATGGACGAATGTTGGGTTATGTGTAGTAAATAAAATTTTGAAGAAACCCGAGTCGTCCACTCAAACATAAGAAGTAGTTTAAAAATTTGAATGTTTGACATTGGCTAATGTCAAAGTCTACGAAGTGCACAACACACCATTTTTCGAAACTTGACATATTTTGAATTTCGTCATCACAGTCTGCATATTTTGACATAAGCCGAAGCCGCACATTAGACGTGGGTTGAAGTGGAGCACATTTCATGTTTGGACCCGTACAAAGTACAAAGGTACGTTTTATACTATTTTATTGTAGCATGGGGTAGATCGGGGGGGGGGGGAGATGGATACGTCGTCTAGTGATGAGGAATCAGCAATAAAAAAAACGTCCGTCCGTCTCCACTTTTTTCCAAACGGCTCGACCGATCACCCCAAATTTTTCCCCTGAAAGGTACACGAACCCCATGATTCAAACTCGAAGATGAGCAAATTCGGTCGATTAGTTCCGAAGATATGGTCGAAGAAGTGGAGGTCGGACATGGATTTTCGAGCGTAGGTGAAGCATTTTCGAGTAGATCACGGAAATCGTTCATTTTGATTTCAAATTAAAGCATTTGATCTCAGCAAACTGGGAAAACATTTTTTGTGGACATCAAGTCAGTGGTCTGGGCACTAGGACCAATGGAATGGACGAAATTGAGTTTCTTGGCCATATACGAAGGTGGATGGTATTTCATCTATATTTGCTCAACAATGCAATATAGAGATTTACTGTCGAAGGCAAAGTTGTAGTGAATAAAATTTTAGAGAACACGTGTTTCAGGGCTTTGGTGAAAAATGGCTCAATCCTGGAATTTAACCACTTCTAGAATTAGGCGGGCTGACCCAGACCCATGTATCTAGAACTATGAAAGATAGAAAGTTGTTGCAAAGGCAAAGTTGTAGAGAGTAAAATTCTGCAGGACACGTTTTTCAGGGTTTTAAGGAAAAATGGCCCAACCTTGGAGTTTGACCGCTTCTTGAATTGGGAGGGATGACCCATATCTCTAGAACAATTACAGTTAGAAAATTCCTTCCTGAGGCAAAGAATAAAATTTCGGAGAACATGTATTTCAGGGGTTTAAAGGAAAATGATCCATTCCTGGGATATGACCACTTCTACAACTGGGAGGAATGACTCATATCTCAAGAACTATGACAGTTAGAAAGGTGCTTCTAAAGACAAAGTTGTAGAGAATAAAATTTTAGAGAACATGTGCTTCACAGTTTTAAGGAAAAATGACTGAATCCCGGGATTGAGTCACTTCTAGAATTGGGAAAGATGACTCATATATTTGGATCTATAGAAGTTAAAAAGTTGCTTCCTAAGGCAAAGTTGAAGAGAATAAAATTTTAGAGAACATGTGCTTCAGAGTTTTAAGGAAAAATGACTTAATCCCGCGATTAAGTCACTTCTAGAATTGGGAAAGATGACTCATATCCCTGGATCTATAGCAGTTAGGAAGTTGCTACCGAAGGCAAAGTTGCAGAGAATACAATTTTAGAGATCACGTGTATCAGGGTTTTAGGGAAAAATTACCAAATCTCGGGATAAAGCAACTTATGGAATTGCGAAGGATGACATATCTATAAAATTACGCCAGTTTGAAGTTTGCTTCTAAAGGCAAACTTGGTGAGAATTACATTTTAGAGACAAAATTTTTAGGATTTCTTGAAGAAACTACGTTGATTCTCTTTGTGATATGGTGCAGAGGAGAATATTTCGGTCAGCAATGCGGTTTGAAAAGAGCAATCCTTATCGTCATCAGATATTATAATTTAGTATTTTCTGTAATTGTTCAGGCTTTCCAAAAACAACAATAGAAACCATAACTATGCATCGCTTTCCAAAAGTAGAGAACCCCCTATTCTAAGGTATGAAAGTCGAAAGTGTTCTCTATTTTAAAATAAATATTCGAAGAATTGAGTACATCAGAAAGCTATTTTTCACTAATTTTTATCTACAGTCATTGAGTCGTACATTTTCGCACAAGCTGTTTTCATTTTCCTTTTGTTAACGTTCTTGCTACCAGCAGACATTCGAATGCACATAAATCAGATTCCATAGCTGTGGCAAATCGACAATTTTAATTTGGGAGAAAAGCAAAACGTATGGATAAACTAACACTCCCACTCATTCAAACAACGAAGACATTGTCGAAAATGACTTATGCAAATAATTTGTATTAATATTTGGAGGTGATTAACACCAAAACACTTTTTTCTTCTTTTTTAAGAAGATTTTTTTGTTAAGTCATCGGTTGCTAAGTGGAGACTATATCTATGATATCAAATCAAGTCGATAAAAAATATAGAATGGAAAAATTTATTTAAGAAAATTAAAATTTGTGTATTGTGTGGTTGTCGTGTAATTTAAATTTCTATGGCCTTTCTTAAAAAGATCAATAAATAAAAATGATGCTGTCAACCATCAACAAAAATCATAAATCAAAATTTCATTGCAAATCTTAAGATAAAAATGCCCGAAATTCGCTAAATGTTTGGAAAAAACATCATCACTGAATTTTCTTCACAGAGCTCTTTTTTCTATTTCTATTTCCATGAACGATAATTGCGTCAATTTGAATATCTATGCTTTTGCCTCGTGCAGACAAGCTGAGGAATTTTTAGTGGGATGCAACATTTCAGTCGGAGATTTTGTTGTTAATTAATTGAAGCGATATTGCGACTATGAGGTGAATCGGGTGAGGTAAGATCTGAGCATCTCACTTCCGTAAGTTCTAGAGCGAGGAATATACTGCCGTCAATGATAAAAAATTTAGGGAAAATCAGCGAAGATTTTCAACTGAAAAAATTAAATTAGCGACAAAATTGAACAAAACAATCGCCGTGAATATTTTGTTTAATTTTGTCGCTGATTTGATTTTGTTCGGCGAATTTCGTTGAAAATCTTCGCTGATTTTCTCTAAATCTTTTTCCTTATGACTGACGGCAGTATGTAAGGCAGTCCAAAGCTATAAAGTCTCATTTTATCAAGTTGGGACCACTCTAGCTCATTGATTTTTAGATCTGGGAATGCAGCATGGCATAGAAAGAGGAATGCCTCTTATTAGGTGCTTATCTTTTCCAGGGGCGCCGACTTCATGGGGGCTCCGGAGCTCGAGCCCCCAACGCGAGAAATTCATGGGGGCTCAGCTACCATTGAGAAAATTAAATTGATTAGGTAAAAAATCATAAAAAACGAGAAACTACACGCAAACGCTATCTCAGACCCCGTTTCAAATCGATCCTCCAAATTAGTTCATGCTCCCTGAGCTCAATTCTCTTTTAACAACCACCAAAATGTTGAAATTGTTTAAAGCCAATTCTGAAAACTCGACTTTGAGCCTAACCAGTAACAAGCCCAGCTTCACCCCCAGTAAAATTCAGTACAAAAACTAAAGAGTTTGCTATTGAAAAGTATCAGCTGTTGGTCTTGAACTGTTGAAAATTTTTGGAAGTAATATTAAAACGCTCAAGAAGACTGTGCAACGAGTTATCTAATCCAGAGGATTGCAGTGGCAGTTCAACGAGGAAACTTAGCCCCAATTTCAAGAACTCTTCCTCAGTCTAAAAATTATAAATTGAAGTAAATAAAATAAATCAAAATGGTATCGGAGACTCCCCTTGAGTTTCCAATAAGATGAACAAAAATCACATGCAACATATTGTACATCATATGTTCATTTTAACAATGACAACTGTCAGAAGTTCTCAATTCTTTCTAGATGTCAAAAAATAGCCGTCTTTCGAAATCAAAGTTGTTGCAATCAATCGCAAATTTGATTGATTCACGGGAAGCTTTTATACTGACTAAAATTCATAAAACAGAAAAAGAGACTTGATAATTTACTCGCATCTCTTACAAATACAGTAGTGATTGTAGTGATGACCCACCTGCGTCTCTTGATATTTTGTTGTAGTTTGTTTGAGCCCCCTATGACACAAACCAAAGTCGGCGCCCCTGACCACTTCATTTTAAGAATCAACTCTCAACAAACGAATAACCTCGACAAGGGGTTTTGTGAATTTTTCTCTAAAGGTTTAGGCCCGGTAACCCGGTGGGTAAGATCTCAGCTCGGCCTCAGCTTCCGTACAATTTATCATATTTAACAGAATGGAGCAAAAACGCCAATCTCTCGTTATAATTAATTAATCAATCAACTGCGTAAATCTTATCTTTATTGTTACAATTTCTTGCAATATCAAATCGGACATTAATCAGAATAATGACCTGAAAAAATTGTTATATTCTGCAATACTGAAACCATATGGATGTAATTTTCAATGTGAAATTATATGTCCAAGATAGTCAAATCGTTTAATTTGTCTAATTGCATCGACAAGAAATTGGCGTAACTTTTCAATATATACCTGAAAATTTTTAATTGAGTTTATGACTATACTCGATGAACGACATTTTTACGGTGTGCCATTCAATGACACAAAGATAATTTCGAAGTAATCTTATAAAGTCATAAATATTTGCAACTTTAACTGTCGATGACAGTTTTAATCGTTTCAAAATCGGCTGTAGTTTTTTTACGGATTAAAAAAACGTAATGTGCGTTCGAATTTTGTTTTTTTACTTTACAAAAATTCTGAATATTAATATCAATTCGAAGAATGTGGGAAGAAATATAAAAATATTTACGACCGTTCCAATCTGTAGAATTCATAAGAACGTAATAGAATCTGACGTTATATGCACGATACAAGATACAAATGTAGAATGAAATCAGTGGACAGCGTTTCGAATGAGACAGAGACAAATTGTTTAGACCCGTACGAAAAAGGGGTCTTATGCGTTTACCACTACGGTTGTAACCAGTCGCATTTCGATCCGGGAGTTGGTTACTTTTTCGTTTCGGGGTCTAAATAAGAGAAAAATGCAAAAAATGTTGTCTGTCCATCATCGCGATGATTGTGCATTCGAAATAACGCTTGAACTTTCACTGAAATAGAATGTGCATTCAAAATAACGCTTGCACTTGCATTGAAATAGAATATGCATTCGAAATGAAGCTTGCACATTACTTGAAATTGATTGTGCATTCGAAATAACGCTTGCAATTTCATTGAAATGGAATGTGCATTCGAAATAAAGCTTGCACATTCACTGAGACGGGTGTGCATTAGAAATAACTTCGGTTTGACATCAGCCAAAGCAAAAGCAAAGAAAGCATTGATTTCATACGAAAACCTCAAAACGACATATTCGACCACTAAAATCATTTTGGGCTGGAGTTCTATGGCAGCCCAAAACTTATGGCTATGTGCATTATCCAGCCCAAATAGCTTCAATTCGCTACATTTCAAAATGGTGGTGGTGCCAGCGACATCTACCTAAAGGTTATGCCAGACAATTTATGTTAGAAACTTTTTTAGTTTTTAGCCCAACGTGTTTTTTCTACATAAATTGAGTAAATCTTGTACGATTTTCAAAAAATTTTGTTTTTCCTGAAAGACAATCAAAAAATTGATTAAAGGATTGACTTTGGGCAAAATCAGTGGAAAACTGTCGAAGTTACGGTCTAAAAAGTAGTCAAAAACGTGGTTTTTGTGAAGGTCGGTGAAACTTTTTCACTTATATCTCCGCGAAATAAGCACGGAAATCGTTCTTCAAGGTTTCTAATGAAAGATATGGATTTACGATAATTAAATTAGCGAAAATCGTTTGAGTGTTTCGGACTGTAGGATCCTTAGTGTGGGCTCAACTCACTTAACTCGAATCATGACGATATTTGGTGGCTTTCCGTGGACATTACTCTAAAGATTAGATTTTCTGTGTAGTGTTATAGACAAAAACGAGGCGAACTTTTTTGTTTATGGGTCTAATAATGAAGCATGTAAAAATTTATACGTCATTCGGAAAAGTCCTTTCGGCTCTTGTCCTTGTGACGTAAGTAACAATAACATGTTTCTTCTCGGTAAAATGTAAAATGTAAAATATTGTACGTAAGTGCTTATAAACTTCCTACGAGTAAAAACAACCAATTTGGAAGCACATACGTAATGTACTATTAAACTATGAAAGTTTTCTTCGTACGGGTTTCTGTAACTTGGATTGCAGAAAAATCAATGTAAAATAAAAACTAAAATCGACTAAGAAAGTTTTGATCGCTTCGCGATGATTTAATAGATGGTTTAAAGTATTAGCGCGGATCGTACAGATCTTAGGTAGTTTTTCGTACGGGTCACTCTGCATATAATTTCTTTCTATTTATGTCTTAGAACAAATTTATTGGACATAATACATCTGTTTAAATACATAGGAAATGTTTTCACATGTTATCAGTTCGGGTCACATGTGGAAATGTAAGATGTCAAATGTCTGACGAAGACGCCCATTTCACGCCCAACGTGGTAAATGTTGGAATAAGAAACTTTCACAAAGCCATTACATCAGCTGAAAAGAATTGCAACAGAATTCTGGTAGAGGGCCATTCGAAACGTACGCACCCTTCTGAGGGGCTTCTGAGAGTGCGCTTCATACATTTTCAAAAAATGTCTCGACATTTTTGCGTGAGTGAGGTGAGGGTAGTTTTTTAATCCCTCATTTGAAGCCTGCGTCTAGCCCTTCTCATTTCAGGTTGACTTCTTTTTTTCGGCTTTTGGAGTTGTTTTTCTGGTAGATAATCATTTTTCGAAAAAATTGGATCTAGGTAGGTGCGGATGACTTTTGTTCTTCTATTTCAAAGCGTTGGTAAGAAAGAGACATATATAGTTGGTCTCTTTCTTGGTGTATTTCAATGCTTTGTTTAGAAAGAGACAGATATGGTTGGTCTCTTTCTAATCAGCGCTTTAGAAGATAAGAACAAAAGTCATCCGCGCCTACCTAGATCCAATTTTTTCGAAAAATGATCTTCGTAAACGTTGATCTAGGATCGGTTATCTACCAGAAAAACAACTCCAAAAGCCGAAAAAAAAGAAATTAATCTGAAATGATTTTGTCTTCCAAAAAGATACGTCTAGAGTAAACTATTAATGAATGTGTTCTTTAGGGGGGTCCAAAATTGTATGGGAAAATTAAAGTTGCAAAAACTTTGGGGCACCAACCAGAATATTACTATACATGTATTATTGAACAAAAAAGTATATGGGGTCCGCTCGATCCGAGGTGATTTAGGGGTAGCTCAATGACGAAATGTGACCAAAAATGCGAAAATCGTGAAAAATGCAAAGTTCTGAAAAAGTGTACGATATTGGTCGAAGATGAAGTGTTGTGTTAGGGCAAGTTTGGTTTAAAACCTTCAAAACAGTCCAGAGAAAACGGGTTTTTGAGTATAAATACTTCGTTGAACTTTCCACTTTCAGAGTAGCCAAAAAAAGACCCACTCAATTGCATGCAGAAAATTCAAATTTTAGCCAAATATCTCGAGTGGGGTATCGTTGGAAAGGTAATTTTAGTGGCTTTTAGAGAAAAATAGTTTGAGCTTATTTTGGATGACACAGTGAGACGAGGATATGGAAAAATCTTGCCAATGGAGAGAAAAAATGGTTTTTTAACTATACGAATCTTTTAAGTGTTTCAAAAAAATTCCAAAAAAATATTATTACTTTTTAGTCACACGTAACAAACGTTTTAGGCCTAAATAGAGCTGAAATTCGAAGTTTTTTGACGAAAAAGCCGTGTGTAAAGTGAATAATCATGTAAATAAAACGAGTTTTGGTGGAGTTTGTCTGATTTAGGCTTAAGTTCACCAAAGGTTTTTGCGTTATTTCAAAGTAGTATCTATGCCTAATATTTCATAGAAGAACTTTTTTCATGATCTATAATATTGGCCGCGGCTTAGAGTACAGAAATTCAGCTTGACATGTCCTCTTTGACGGGATCTCCTGGCGCAAACGTACCGACCAACCAACCGTACCGACCAACTGGAAACCCGTTTTCTCTGGACTATTCTGGAGGGTTTCAAACAAACTTGCTCTAAAACAACTCTTTATCTTCGACCAATATCGTACACTTTTTCAGAACTCTGCATTTTTCACGATTTTCGCCTTTTTGGGTAACATTTCGTCATTGAGCTACCCCTAAATCACCTCGGATCGAGCGGACCCCATATACTTTTTTGTTCAATGATGTATGTAGAGTAATATTCCGGCTGGTGCCCCAAAGTTTTTGCAATTTTAATTTTTTGGATGCCCCTTATGTTCTTGTTCATTGACGATACTTTGAGTGAAACCTGACATTTCGATTAGCGACACCTGTGTACCGATTGGGAGGTTTTTTTTGGAGATGTCTAAAGTATGTGCGTGCTAAATGGTTAGAGTTGTGGGAGTCCTAATCTTTGAAGTTTGGGAAGACTCACTTTGAAATAAGAAAAAAAAAACGATGGAACGTTTTGGGGAAATTCATATAGAAAATGTTAGGTAAATCGTATATAGCCAACAAAGAGAGAAAATCCGAATACGAATGACGAAATTTTGTTGCAATACGAATTTTGTTCAAGATCTTGTCACGGGCAATGTCTAAAGTCATAAGTATTGGCACGCATGTTCAATAAATCACTAATGAAAAAGTTGACAGTCACCCAATAAATCAACAAATGATTTGTATAAAAAATTGATAGCAAAATAATCAAAAATTAGCTATAAAAAATTCATTGTCATGCAACGTTAAAGATATAATTTTAGAAATTTGGCCACCAAGATTTTAAGTGGATTTAGCGAAAGTTGATTAAGCTGAAGTGTGCTTTGAAGTATAGTGGATAATTTCAGTAAGTGACAAAATTCGCCTGTGTACGTGGGGCACTCGTCAATAAGTTCCTAAGTGTGTCTTAACATTCTAATCGATGTAGATATTTTGCTAGCAACCAAAAAGATTTTGCCAAGTCTACAAAATTGACAAAGTCTATGGCATTTTATTACGTGTTTTATTTTTAGGAACGTAAGTTTCGTATACGGAAGCAGCGGTTAATGATTTTGTATCATGTGAATTCAACACTGATCCGAAGAGATCACCGTTTTACAACACAACATTTCGTTAGTAATTGACGTCATTAACGACGGAAATTACTTTTTTTATCAGTTGACAAAATAGATGTGAGATAATTGGAAAGAAATTGAATATAGAGAAAATACATACATTTAGAAGGACGCCGAACTACATTCTCTTTGGGAAGACCAGGCTGATCCCAAACCAGAACATGACCATTTCGATTTCTATTTTCGTCACGTACACCCATTTTCCAGATTTGTATTTTTTTTTGTTTTTTTTGCAGAAAAGTTATAAAAATATTAAGATAATTTTACTTTACACTTAGAAATTAGTTTAAAAATCACAGATACGAATTTATTGTGCACTTTCCAAAATCGGAAAATATTTGTTGCGTTATTTTTTGCGAACACTTTTATGCCAAAACATTTCTTACGACATTCTCGGATGCATATAAGGCCCGGTTAAAAACACTAAGAGAAGGTTTATATATTTATGTTGAATTTCGAAATGATTAAAATTGTATTTGTTGTTTTTGTTTATTAGACTTAATGCCGGCTTTTGAGACGTTTTTCACCAATTTATCACAGTAGTTTATTTCGGGTTTATTTTAATTGCTAATGTGATCGCGCCGAATTGTTATGCACGTTTTTTAGTAGAAAAAAGAAACACGCCGAGCTTTTTTTTACTCGATTTTTATTTGTAAAAAGGAAGAATGAGATGAAATTCGAATTTAAGATCAAGAAAAATAAATAAAAATAAAAAAAAATAGTAGAATTTGGGAATTGAATAACGTTACTATGTCACACTACACATGTAACTTTTCGAATAAGTTTTTTTGATATGCATAAGTTCAATTTTAAAGTTCATAATATATCAGTGAAATAATTTTATTTTTATCTCCACAGAACTATTTTTTCCATTAAATAATAAATCTAGCGATTTGAAACTTAAATTTTCTTTAACACTTTACACAAAAAAAAAGTTAACTTTTCTTGCACTTTGCTTTGATTATCTCGTGTTCGCTATGATGTTTACGCGAATGGTGTTGGTTATTTTATATGATTCAATATTTCCAACAAACACCAGTACCGCAACGTTTTATGTATGAGCAGTACATGAACGAAAAAAAAGGCGCACCAGATATGAAGCCTCTTATCATTTAGACATTTGAATAGACTGAGTAAATATGTAATTTTTTTTTGTAAATATATCGTCAACTATATACACATCGTCAAAAGCGAGCAACCGAACAAGTCACATAAACAACGATGAGTGTGTTTTTCTACTTGTGAGTGTCGATTGTGTATTTCAGAAATTCACAATTAGGTACGAATGAGCTGAGCACACTACCACCGAATGTTTTGTACTGAAGTATAAATATATATATTCATATATAGATTGGCGATTGTTCAACACATGAACCTTAATGATAATTGTACTCGCATGTAACACAGGTAGGAGAGAGGCTCTGAACATGAAAAACGTGGACAAAATTATGTATGACAAAGGGGCGGATATGATTTTACAGCATTTTGCATTACTGTTGGTTGGTTGGTTGTTTTTTTTTGAAAACATAATTCAGTTTGTTCATTAACAATAATATATGCTTATATACTAGTGAGCAAAGTTAAGCGTCTATCTATGTCAATCACGTTCTGAATTAAAGCACGGAGGCCATCCTTGTTGGGCCTATTGCGCTGCATTTTCATTCTTTCAAAGCTCTAAATACCTCCTTCGGGCTCTGCTATCCGCTTGCTTTTCACGTCAGCTATCTTAAGCTTGAGCTGTTCCTCGGGAGTCAGATAGAAGTCTCCTAAGAGCTTTAAAGCCGGACAAGTGCATATGAAATGCTATGCCGTTTCTGGCTCTAAGCCACAACTTCTGCAAGTCGGGTCTGCAGTCATTCCCATCTTACCGAGATGGTAGTTCAAACTGTTGTGACCTGTTAAGATTCCAACTAGTTTCCTCAATTCTCTCATGCTGAGGCTCAACAGAAACTTCGTATTCCGGGCATTACATCCGATTAGAAACTCTCTCGATTGCCTGCAGGTTGAGAGTGTATCCCATCTATCCTGGTGGCACCGACCTGTCCTAGTCTTCACTAGTGACTTGATTAGACCTGCGTATCTACTGACAGCAGGTTCTGGTCCGGTGAACCTCTCTGACCAACTGGTCAGCTCTATCGTTTCCTTGTACCCCTTGTTACTTCGTTGTCTCGTGACAGAGTTTCCAGCGCTTCGAAGCACTGATGAACCAACTTCGACAAAATCTTGACTGATGACAGTGCGTCGATAGACGATTCACTGTCAGAACAAATCGCAATTCTCTTATTTCTGACGCCATCTTGTTGCATCATATCCGAACTTTCACAGATAGCAATTATCTCCGACTGAAAGACGGTGGTGTATGAACCCAGAGCTATGGATACATCGCAAGTGAGTGCACGCCTGCACCATTTCCTTCATCTGTCTTTGATCCGCCCGTGCAGATCACGACATCTGCTTCTATTGGAGGCGTTCCGAGTTCCCATTCAGATCTCGCTGGCCGGCACGTTTCAAAACTCCTTTCGAAGCAGAAACGTGCTCGCATAGAGTCTTCTGGCATATCTACTTCGCTAAACTCTTCTCTGAGTCGTGCGTTGGACTACTCACTTAGCATTTTGATTGACAACTTGGATTGTACGTACTCTTCTAATGTATCAATTGTTGATTGAATTAATATATTTCAATATTTTATTGGCGTGAAGTCTTTTCGGCGACATTTTAGTAAGAAGCCTAGATTTTTTAGCTGGTTTTTCCATTTGTATTTGTATTTTCGAGACTCCACTAACAGTTTATATGTTGATATGTTTATATGTTAGTTTATAACAAGTGTTGTCTGGACCATCGGTCACCGACCACGTGACTTCCGAACCATGTCTCAGAGTAATGCGAATGTAGCGACTCATTCAACTACCCAAGAATTGTTAGGCGCATGATTATTATCTCGCCTAAATTCGCCTTTGTTGGAATTCCCTTCAGATAACAAATTACCCCTCATATGTTTCGAATCAAAATTGTCAATTACTAAAGTCAAAAACATGTTTTTTCCGCAAATTTTTAACTTTTATGCTTCGCTTAACCCTTTTTGCATTGCACAAAAGAACGAATTGATAATTCTCTCATCTGAGATCCATTCGTTTTTAGGAGGATGGATGATGCCGTTAGGGGTCAATAGTGCACAGGGTCTTATAGGGGGCAAATGGGGTGAAAAGCGTGCATTTCATACATTCTCAATTTTCTTCTATGTATTTTTGCGGCGCCCCTTAAGTGTCATTGGAAAATATGAGTTTTATAAACGATCCAAAGAAAAATCTAAAACGTAGATTTTCTCGTCTGGCAAGAAAATGATTTATATTGCGAAGGAAAGTTTGAATCGCGAGCGAAGTAAGCAAAATTTTGTTTAAACATTTATCATTTTCATAGGATGTCAGGATGTCAATTTCTTCCATTTCTCGGCAGAATTACAAAAGCTTTGCTTGTAAATAGAGCCATGCGCCGGCGTCTCGTCAGGTGAGTCTTCAAGACTGTCTCTAGCCTTTGGACTACATCCTAGACTTGTCCAATCGTCAGTAAAAATGTAGAGGAGATTATTTGAGTTTGAATTGTCAGCAAATAACTTGTTCCAGTGACATTTACGAGCAAAATTGTCTTTGACAGCCGATTAGATGCAACTCTCCTCTACATTTTTGCTAAACATTGGACGAGTGTAGGATGTAGCCTTAACAGCGGCGCCGACTTGTTTGCCGTCCATGGGGAGCAAGCAAAATTTTTTAATTTGATGATGTGTATTTGGCAAACATGCCAAAGTAAGCAATGAAACTATAGCTAATGTTTGCTTTTATAGCGAAAGTTATAAGAAAATTTTTGAAGTAATAGATTCCGAATGAAGCTGCGGTATTTGCTGTTTATGTGACAGAAGGAATTGTGCACGCGAGCGAAGCGAGCGAAAATTTTGCTATTTTTGTTATTTAATGGAACCCACAGCATTTATAGATTTTACAAGAAATATTCTAAAGTTCTAAGGTCAGTGGCGCCGGATTATCAAAAGCAATAATGCGACATTTTTATGAACTAAAAAGTATTTTATTATATTAATTGAAGTATTTTAGGTAGACTTTCTGTGGGGTTCCAAGAACAAAAGTCATCTCCTTTACCCTTAAAATCCGTTTGTATGCTGAAAAACATGCAGAAATTTATGTATTTTCGTTAAATGTTGCTAAATTTTGTAAAAAATTGGGTGCTTTTTAGAGTTCAGAATGATTTTTGAGGGTGAAGGATACGACTTTTGTTCTTGAAACCGCACAGAAAGTCTACCTGAAATACTTCAATTAGTTCATAAAAATGTCGCGTTATTGCTTTTGATAGTCCGGCGCCACTGCCTAATGTACCTCTGAATCTCTCAATTTGTGAAACGAGTTTTTTTTAAATTATTGGAAACTTTCGAAAAACGAGTCTTATGAGAAATTCAGGCCCGTTTCGTTGAAAACTCTACATATATATGCTACCAAACTTTACAGAGTTAAATGACAAAATAATCATCTAAACTGAGTAATTTCTGTTTATTTCTCTAAAGAAGTCAAAAGAAATGTGATAACATTGAGTCTAGTACTACTAATTCTTTGTAGCACTTTCCTTTGCATTAAGTTGATGCTCTTACAAGAAAAATGACGAGAAAATGAAATGTGCGAGCGAAGAGTTTCACTAATTCCTTTTTGACCTAGAGTTATTCTTTTGCTTGTTCAATGTTAAGTTTTTATTTACTTCGAAAGCTAGCGCCCCCACTTGCCTCCCCCTCCCTAGCTACGCCTGTGTATGCCTGGATTCGACAAATAAAAATTCCAATTTCGTAATGCCACATGGAGTCGTCGCGTCGTGCGGGTGTAGAGGTTGACTAGTGCAAATAAATGTTCATTTTTTGTAATAAAAAGAAAAACCACATGCCGTTTCGAAAATCTCTATGAAAATTACCGAATGAGTTTGACTCCGTTTAGAATACATGGACATAATATTGTGTTTATGTATGCGATTTTTTTTAATAGTACAGCCCCGTACGAAAAATTGATTCACAAATAGCCAATTCTCTCATCATATGGATAACATTTTTACCGCAAAGGGATCATTCCAATTAACGAAATACTTCCGATTTGAAAATCGGGCATCCTTCGGAAAAGCTTCTTTTGTTCTTTTGCCTGAGCTTTTCCGAAGGATGTCCGATTTTCAAATCGGTAGAATTTTGTTAATTGGACGAACCTCAGGTTTCATTTTCGAGCAATTTTCATTGTTCCAAACAAAAAAAAGCTAAAAAATGAAAATTCTTTAAGGAAATCATTCTCTTCATTCACAAGGTGATGTTCTATCTTTCCACAAAGAATACCCGGGTTCGATCCTAGGTAACGATTTTTTTTCTTCAAAAATTTAGTTCAGGAACGTTCACAAGTTCACCTAAGCTACACGATGCTTCGTATAAATTGGGTAGTTACAGAATTCGATTGCCTGTAACGAAACGACTGAATGGTCCTACTACGGTCCCGATTCTGTGCCGCAGATGGCACCAAATTAATCGAAAGATGGCGCCCAAATCAGATCGCGAGGACACCAGACATAAAAATTCATCAGTCGGTCGCAGGAACTGTTGGCTAGCCAACATCCACGGCAATAGAATCGCAAATTATTATCAATCAAAACAAATCGAAATTAATGAAGAAGTGAGAAATAGAATAGTTGTAGTGCACGACATAGAGAATGCATGGCGCACTATTTTTCGCAATACTAATCAGTCAATTTGAAGTCTAACGTACAATTGAGAAATTATAACCGACCCTGTCGTAATGACCACTCGGTCACTCACAATTGTAACAGAATAGAATGTAATATACTAGCAGCGCTAGAGTAAATTTCATCATGAGAAGAGAGACAAAATTTTTTGTACGATTTCATCTGAAAAAATCCGTAGAATAAAGACGTAAGAAACCACGCTAAAGTGGTTTCTTGGACATGTTATAATCTAATTTATTATTACTGTAATTACAAACATAGAATGTCAGTTTAACAAGAAGCAGTGAAAGATTTGTAATAAAATGTTTTCAAATTCCTTTTACCTAATTGATTCTGCGAAGGCAAAAATAAAAAAATTCGGTAAAAGAAATAGTATTATAGGCTTATAGGCGCCTTTTGACATCGCAGGAAGAAAAGTAACCATGCAAATTGGAATTATCGAAAAAATTTCTATTTTGAAAGACCGCCCATGAATTAACAATAAACGTGTTGAAATAGGCAAACAGGAAATCGTTTTCTTTAAAGAAATCGTGTCTCATACATGCTGATGTGTTCTATGCAGGTAACATAACTTACCACTTAAAATATCCATTGCAAAACGAGATCACGCAAAAATCGAAAACATCAAAAGAAATGGTTACATTATCAATTGGAATGCCCTTAATTGAAAAACATTTGGTAAGGTCTTTCAAAATGCATTCCTGTCTTTACAGCATTTATGGAGTCCCATTCATTTAGTAATTCGTAGTAAAACATTAATGACATTTATTTGGAAACACATTTATGCATCTCATGCACACAGTGCGGATGTGTAGTTATTGAAGTATAAAGTCATTATGAAAATTGACAATGACAATGAAAAGACGATAAATCATTATTAGTTTGTTGTCTGTATTTCAAAGAATTATATAATCTTTTTACGTTTGGCGGATGGAATAGATAAAAGAACAAAGTCAATTGCAATGAGTACTGAGCACTCACAACAAAGCAAAACTTTCAGTGAAATTATTTCTATTTTAACTGAAAAAAGGACGGTTTTTATGACACACCTCGAGCGCAGCACGTTGTTAAAACCGGGGGCTTATTGGTAAATACAGTAGGAGTAACGCAAATGTGAATTCCTTTGTTCTAAAATAATATTTATGATTTGATATGTTATGAAATAATCCTCAAATAATTCAAAAAAGAATAAAACATAACCAAAGACCCGCACGTTCAGAATAGATGTGGCAAGCAGGATGGATGTGGCAGAGAGACTCGAACGTATCTAAATATATAAATAAGCAAACAATCCAACGTTTTCTGTTCTTTTATAGCTGTAGGAATTTCAAAGATCCATAGAAATTACCCAAGGTAATGTCAAAGGAAGTACGCCGTCTCAGAACATCCAAATCTAGAAAATTTTATATGCAAGGACCACGTCTTCTCTAAAATTTAATTCTCTACAACATTGCCTTTGGAACCAACTTTCTAACTCTCATAGTTCTGGAGATCCGGGTCATCCTGTAAAATTATGGAAGTGGCCATATACCAGCAACGGGCCATATTTTCCGAAAACACTGCAATAGAGATGAGCGGGTCGACCGTTTTTCGAAACCCGACCCGGACCGAACCCGATCCGATAAAATTTTTCGAAACCTGAAACACGAATTGTTTCTCAACTCGATCCGGACCGAACCCGACCCGATTAAAATTTTCGAAACCCGAAACCCATGAACCCGAAAAAAATAATTCGGGTTCGGGTCGGGTTTTTCGAAGTTTCGGGCAACCCGCTCATCTCTACCCTGCAACAGCGTTCGCTTAAATTTAATTTTCTACAACTTCGCCTCTGGAACCAACTTTCTAACTCTCATAGTTCTGGAGATTCGGGTCATCCTGCCCAATTCTGGAAGTGGCCATATACCAGTATTGGGCCATAATTTCCCAAAACCCTGAAACACGTGTTCGCTTAAATTTAATTCTCTACAACTTTGCCTTTGGCAGTTAATCTCCATATTGCATCGTTAAGGAAATATAGACTAAAAACTGTTTTCGTATATGGCCAAGAATCTCAATTTAGTCCATTCCATAGGTCCCAGTGCCCAGACCCCTGACCCGATTCCCCACAAAAATTTTTTCCCAGTTTCGTAACATCAAATGCTTTCATTCGACGCCAAAATGATCAGTTTTCGTGCTATACTTGCTGAGATATTTGCGAAAAAGTTTCACCGACCCTCGAAAATTTCATGTCCGGCCTCCACTTCTTCGACTATATCTCCGGAACTACTTGGCCGGTTTTGTTCATCTTCGAACTTGAATCATGGGAGGCATGTACCTTTCAGGGAAAAAACGTTTATGCTGATCAGTTGAGCCGTTTGGAAAAAAAGTGGAGACGGACAGACTTACAGACGGACATTTTTTTTATTGCTGATTCGTCATCTCTAGACGATAATAGATGGATCCCTCCCTCCCACCTCGATCTACCCCATGTTGCAATAAAATTGTTTGTAGTAAACGTATAAGACCTTTGTACTTCGTACGGGTCCAAACATCAAAAGGTTCATTTGACTAAAAACTTCCATCTCAAACATAAACAATTATTCCTCCTGACATTAAATGATTGAACGTGCGCGAATCGAGCTCGACAAATTAAATAACTAAATAATTGTATAATGGCCCTATAAAACTTTTAGTTCACGTGTGGCCAGCAGTTGCATGCGTGCATCCACACTCAGTTATGTTATACTCTCACACACACTTTTTTACCACATACCACACCGTTGGAAGCCGTATTGAAAATCGCTAATTTTATCTTGACGAATCGTTTTTTTTTTTATTATTTCAATGGAATTAAAATATGTCTATAGTCTATAGAATATGGAAATATATCTCGTGAACAAATTCGTGATAGAAGCGTGCGCATAAATTTAAAAATGTGAATGTGAAATTCGATCATTCATTGGATTACCACACACATAGGAAAATCAGACCTGTCAGCCATACGGGTGTCACTTAATACAATGCCGGCCGGCGTGGTTTCGTGTCTTTTCTGTTGTGGTTTGAGTAGCAGGGCCTAATTTTCGGGAAAAATATTTCTTATTGTTCTCTAAATGTAGAAAATTTCTGTAAAATTTCCGGGTACTTTTGAAAATGTTTAGTGAAATTTTGGGGAATTTATTTCCAAATATTGGGCCCTGTCCTGCTAGACAGTACTTTGAATGGATATAATTCATTTTATTTAAGAAGTGACACAACGTCGTCCTATCAGCGCTCAGCAAATTTGCTGTGTCATGAACAATTGTGAGTAACAGTAAATAAAGCTCACATCATCTTAAAATCATATAAATCATGTCGCTTGATTCGGTTAATAGATGTTAATTGATATGGTGATGATACAGAGGTAAAAAATTCCATTTTATTTGGAGGTTCGTCATCTATTTTTAGCCGAATAGAATTTTTGATATAGCGTTGTCGTTCTGCGCATACGTAATATAACTAACACTATAATGAGCAAAGCACGTGCTTGTTGAGGCAATTTACGATTACTTAAGCAATTTTACTACAAGTTTTTATGTAGAAGTCCGATATTGATAAGATTATAAGGAATGTACAAATTGCACTTCAAACTTATCAATGAATGGGTTGTCACATTCTTTCAATTACCAAAAAGGCCTAAGTTAAAAATACATCGAACATATAATTTAAAATCAATTATCCACGTTTTTCGGCATAGCAACTATACACTTTCATAACCGGCGTAAATTTTTGTTAGTTTTAGTTGGGTTTCTTGAATTTAAATTGTTGTATTTGTTTTTGCGTTGGTTTGTTACTCAACCAGACCCGCATTGACCATACAATACGTTTGTGTGTTTCTGAAAACATTTTTCTCGGAAATTAGCGGCAGAGCAATGTTTTTGATTCAGCTATTGTGTATCGAACATTGCACCAGCTGAACTCACCATCTGGGTTCCATATTAGCATACCCGTTCGGATGAGTGCGTGAACATCTGTAGTTACTGGTCGTGGTCATACGTATACGAGAAGTAGAGATGAATCCATACGAACACATCAATGTTTGTAATGAAAAATTTATCAGCTGGGTAATACAGCTGAAGCGAACTACGACACAAAATATGTAGCATTTTATTGTAAATATTTAATCCAATTTTGCTGAAAATCAGGAAAAATTCAACGCCGGCAATTGTATTTTTAAAAACATAACCAAAGAACCGTACGTATCAGAATAGATGTGGCAAACAGAATAGAAGTGGCGAACATATCAGAATTGCAAAATGTTGCAAAGTTTTTAAAACTATTAGAATTCCAACGACCTACAGAAATTACCCAAGGTAATGTCGAAAGCCCTTTCAAAGTACGACAATTGTGGAAGTGGATATATTTCAGGATGCGGTCATTTTTCCTTAAAACTGTGAAACACGTGTTCTCTAAAATTTTATTCTCTACAACTTTTCTTTTGGAATTAACTTTCCAACTGCCATAGTTCTAGAGATATGAGTCATCCCTTCTGATTCTAGAAGTGACTGAACACCAAGGATTGGGACTTTGAGACACGTGTTTTCTAAGATTTTATTCACAAAAAAAATTTTCGCAGTTTTTTGAGATCAAATGCTTTCATTTGACACCAAATTGAACAATTTCCGTGCTATACTTGCTGAGAAATTTTCGAAAAAGCTTCACCGACCCTCGAAAAACTATGTTTTTGGTCCTGTTGTTCATCTTTGAACCTAAATCATATGGCATATGTACCTTTCAAGGAAAAACATATGCAAGGGACCCGTACGCATCGGAATAGATGTGGCAAACAGAATCTATGCTACTCTTAAGTGTATGAAATTGCGTCCACATTAAATTGTATTGGAAATTGCCGAAAGGGCAATATTGAAAAACCCGTCCGAAGCAACGCCAGTGTGACATTTCTTTCAAAATGGACGCGTTTGTCAAAATCGGGCACTACGCCAAATTAACCAAATAAGGCAAAATCGGTACAAATTAAAAAAAAATTTACTGTAGCGTTGCTTGTAGCTCATAATAGATTCAACATCCTTATTCGATTTTGCCTTATTTGGTAAATTTGGCGTAGTGCCCGATTTTGACACACGCCGCCATTTTTAACGAAATGTCACACAGTGCATCATTAAAGAAATATTCACCAAAAACGACCAAATATCGTGTAGGATCGCGAGACGTGAATTTGGCCATCAGATTTTCAGAAATATCCGAATGACATCAGACTTTTAACACCGGAAGAATTTGGTCATTGGGGCTAAGGACGTTACAGCCCGAACCACTCAACAGCGATTTCCGTTCTAATTTCGCAGAGATATAAGTGAAAAAGTTCCACAAACTTTCAAAAAACCAGGTTTTTGACCACTTTTTCGACCATAACTTCGAAAGTTTTCGACCAATTTCGCCCAAATTCAATCCCGTAATCAAATTTTGGACTATCTTTCAGAAAAAAAGTTTTTGGAAATGGGATAAGATTTACCCTATTTATGCAGAAAAAACGTTGGGCAATCGTAAATATCCAGTTTTGGGGTCCTGGCTGAGTCCAAAAGCTCACAAACGGACGGACGGACATTTTTTGATTGATGCTCCCCCCCCCCTTACTCCCAGGTCGAAATTGGGGTGGTTACAAAGGTCTTGGTAAACGTATAAAACCCCTTTTCGTTCTTCTTACGGGTCTAAAAATTTAGGGTGATCTACCCCATATTACAATAAAATTGTTTGTAGTAAACATATAGGACCTTTGTACTTCGTACGGGTCCAATTACCAATTTTGTCGATTTGTCGGTGACAGCTCCTGTCAAAGTATATTGAATTTCGTGAGTCTTAAGTTCATATTCTATTGGCGTAGAGTTTATGCATCTCTTCATGAAATTAACTGTACCTTGTCAGAAGTCTGTGTCGCACTAAATGTGTTAATAAAAATCTTTATTATAAGTATGTTATGTTACACTTAGACAGATGGACAGATCTAGCAATCAATTGAAGCAGATGCAGTTTCTTATTTATAAGGAAGAAACGGCATGCTGATATAATTACGTATGAGTTATCTAATTGTTTGGAGTCGTGATTCCTGAAGAAACGGTTGACATGATAACAAACTCAACAATTGAGAGAATGAGCTAGTTGGGAATTATCAAAATTATGTTCTGATCTCAATATTCTTAAGTGTCCTAAATCAGTTCGTGATATGAGCCTGTCGTTAACTTAAAATGTGATAATTGATGTTAGATTTGATCTGAAAACTTCAGGTTAGATTTCATATATGTTTTCAAACCTTAACTGATTTAAATGCTCGTTGTGACATTTTGCTGATTTTTTTATATTAATGTCTTAGCCAAGGTTATCGAAATGATTTGTAATTTCAATGAACTCAATTAACCTTTGCTGAGATTAAATAATTACAAATGAATTCATAATTTGACGCGAAATTTTAAGACTTTCTCGGGTTATGAATCGTAACTCGAGCTCAAAGACGAGTGCCACACGAAAATACAAGAAAGTCCTATTATAATAGTGAAACCTTTATTGGTAAATTTTTGTTTTTGGGTAATAATGAGTATTAATTGGTATCACTGAATTAGCCTGGGGTAAGCTCAACAAAGTCAACGGCGCTTTGTACCAATTTTACCTGTGGATTTCGGTTGACAATAATTTTTATTTAATTAAAATGAAAACGGAACGAAAGTAATCTACTAAAATGAAACTGACATGAAATGTACAAATGTTTCGTTTTGAACTAAAGATTTCTCGTCTTCGTTTCACTTTCATTTTGGACGGGCTAAACTATTCTTCATTAATTTGAAGTGAAAAGCATCGAAAAATACAAGATTTGAACTCAGTATGTAGTTAGAAAGCTTTCGTCACTCGGTATGTGTCAAACCAGTCACAAGTGATCAAAAAAACCGTTGCAACATATTTTGTTATTGGACCCGTACGAAGTACAGAGGTTGTATACGCTTACTACAAACAATTTTATTGTAACATGGAGTAGATCGAGACGGGAGTGAGGGGGATGCATTAAATATCGTCTAGAGATGACAAATCAGCAAAAAATGTCCGTTTGTCCGTCCCGTCATTTTTTTCTAAACGGCTGCACCGATCACTCTAAACTTTTTTTCCCTGAAAGGTACGTATCGTCGCTCTCATGACAAAAATCCGAAAATGATTCAACCACAATGGAATTTCAGTGTGATTTTAAATTTCACTTCTGTTTGTCGTGAGAGCGACGATATATCCCATGATTCAACTTCAAAGATGAGCAAAATCGGTCAACTGGTTCCGCAGATGGTCGAAAAAGTGACCAAAAACATGGTATTTGTAGAATCGGTGAAAATTTTTCGGAAATATCTCAGCAAGTAAAGCACGGAAGTTGTTCATAGTGACGTCATTGATCTCACAAAACTTGGAAACTTTTTTTGTGGAAATCAGGTCATTAGACTGGGCACTGGGCCCAATGGAATGGACGAAACTGAGTTTCTTGGCCATATACGAAAGTAGATGGTTTTTAGTGTTTATTTGCTCAACTATCAAAAGCCAATCATAATTCTTAATCCTACTTCCAATTGTTTAACAAAAATCGAAAACGAAATGGCATGCATCCAATAGCAGGATCTGGATTGTATAAAAGGCGAGTTGCCATGGTCTGAGTATAATTCTATGGCCATCGTTGCTGATATACACATGGCCTTAAGACAAGGTGTACTGATGTGTCGTAAACGACGAAATCAGCACTTTTAGTTTTTCGATTTTTGTTAAACAGTTGAAAGTAGGATTAAGAATTGTGAGTGGCTTTTGAATGTTGATTCAAGCGGGTGGACTTTAAATTTGCCGAAGGTGCAGCAGCCATAGTACAATATTACTTCTATGGGTGTAATTGTACCAAAACGAGAATTTTCTCAATTTTTTACCTTGCTCAACTATGCAATATGGAGATTTACTGTCGAAGGCAAAGTTGTAGAGAATAAAATTTTAGAGAACACTTGTTGCAGGGTTTTGAGGAAAAGTTGCCTAATCCTGGAATTGGGCGGGATGGCGAACATCTCTAAGACTATGGCAGTTAGAATGTTGCTCCCAAAGGCAAAATTATAGAGAATAAAATTTTAGAGAATACGTGTTTCAGGTTTTTGAGAAAAACTATCAAATTCTGGGATAACGCAACTTCTAGAATTGGGAGGGATGACACATATCTACACGTTGGTTCTCTTTGTGATATGGTGCAGGGAGAAACATTTAGGCCATCAAAATCAATGGTCTCACACGTATTTCGGGAGGGCCTTTGACATTACCTTGGGTTATTTCTATGAATCTTTGAAATTCTTATAGTTATAAAATAACATAAAACATTGGATTGTTTGCTCATTTCTATAGATAGATACGTTTGAGTCTTTTTGCCACATCTATTCTGTTTGCCACATCTATTTTGATACGTAGGGGTCTTTGTTTATGTTTAAGAAATACTACTTTCAAAATCTTAAAAAAATACTGAAAAAATGATATGCCACTTCACTTAACTGAGGTACAAAATCATCAAAAAATTTCTTCACTGTCACTACATAAGGATATGATTGCTCTATTTCTAGCATATTAAGAAATAACTGTGACACATCTAAAAATTCAAACCAAACATGGAGTTTTATTTCCCTTCAAATATATATCGAGGAAATTGATGACATGAAATTCTGGATCTCATTTTGAAATCCATGACACTGCTTGCTTCAACATCTGCATACGACTAATGTATTTTTTTCATATTCAATTTCGTCATTCAATTCGTTTCGTGTAAGCAGTTACGGATTACGCCTAGTTATCACGTTTTTATTCGATTTGTTACAAAAAATTGAACGCTGATAAATTGTTTAAAGAAATTATTTGCAGTTTTTTTTCAGAATATGAACACATTTGTGTTAATTGCCACATCGTGATGAAGAATCGTTGCTAAAGCTAAAGATAGAGTTGCAACTGTCACTTACGGATTAGGAAATTGTGTAAATGTTTGAATTCAGAGCAGATTGATAATTGGGTAATCTACGACATCAAAAAAAAAAAACAGGGAAATGACGAAGTACTCATCAACGCTACTTCCTGCGATTCAATCAAGAAAATCAGTAACGAAAATGGCTTTCTCCTATGACTCCTATTTCATCCTTAAATACTCAAAAGACTATCCCAATTAACCAAATTCTTCCGTGGAAATTCGTCCGGACAGAGAACAATGAAAGCTTTCAAAAGCTTCTTAGAGCTTATTTTGTTCAATGTCCAAACGACTTTCCGCGGAAGAATTTGGTTAATTAGGATGAAATATGTGTCCAAGAAACAGTGAAAACACAGTGACCGGATGAAAAGTAAGAAGTTAAATGGATTTTAAAAAAATATAGAAAAAATGCAGCACACAGTTATATTAAAATGTTGGTTAAATCGCTTTTCAGGACCAGTTGACAAGCCGACATATTAGAAAATTTACAGAATTTTACTGAGAAATCGTAATTTCGAAATCAACATTGCATTTTTAGCCTCCAAATGAGCAAAGTAAGATAAAAAAGGATGCAGTACCTAAAGGAACATATATCCGGGTATAGTAGTATAGTTATTTCCGTGACAAGGACAACAGACGAAATAGTTTCGTTGATTTCTCGCTCCTTCGAAGCCCATTTCACGGAGAGCGATAGGGAAGAAAATTCAGCTTATTGGACCCGTACGAAATACAAAGGTCCTATACGTTTCCTACAAGACATTTTATTGTCCCCAATGTTGGGTCGAGGCGGGAGTTGGGGGGATGCACCTATTATCGTCTAGAGATGACGGGGATTGGGTAGTTAGATAGGGTAGCGCTTGATTGCATATGAGCGGAGTGTGGTAGTCCGGGTCATATGCCAGGCGTGCAACTGTCTAACTATCAAGTGCTCTTTTTACGTCAACGTCGTAGTCCCCGGGACCTCAATTCTCTTCGGAGTTTTGTGCTAAACTTAAGAGTGCTACCTAACGACTTGCCTACGGGTTGTCGGGGAAACGGATCAGTGGGTTGAGCGAAGTGTTAGCGCCTCTTCCTCACCCATTCCTCACCCTTCCTGACCCAATCGACATAAACACCGGACTACGTCAAGGAGATAAGCTATCGACAATACTTTTCAATCTAGCGTTGGAAAAGGTCATCAGAGCTATGACAGTGAACTGGAACGGGACGATATTTACGTCTTCAAAACAAGTTGCTGCGTTCGCCGACGATGCCGATTTGATGGGACGAGGGACGATCGCGATCAAGGAAATGTTTGTCGAAATGGACAGGGAAGCAGAGACGATTGGACTGGTCAGTGAGGATAAGACGAAATATCTTACGCTAAACAGAAAACAAGGATCGCGTATTGGACAAAACATCACAATTGACGATTACAACTTTGAAGTTGTCCAGTCATTTAAATACCTCGGCTCAATCATAAACACTGACAACGAGGTAGACGAAGAGATCAAGACGAGACTGATGCAGGGGAATAGATGCTTCTACGCACTGAAACATCTGTTTAGAAACTCTCTGGTCAGTCGAAACACGAAACTTCGCCTATACAAGACACTGATCCGACCCATCGTAATATACGGCTGTGAAACATGGTCTTTGACACTCAAACAAGAATCGCTACTTAACTGCTTCGAGAGGAGAGTGCTAAGATTAATATGTGGACCATTATACGAACAAGGACGATGGAGGATAAGAA
The DNA here is from genome assembly GCA_029228625.1 of Pseudolycoriella hygida. Classification (NCBI taxonomy): domain Eukaryota; kingdom Metazoa; phylum Arthropoda; class Insecta; order Diptera; family Sciaridae; genus Pseudolycoriella; species Pseudolycoriella hygida. Next base: position 30,053,028 of record CM055403.1, on the reverse strand, counting down.
CAAACAGAGAGCTGACAGACATCTACGGGGACGAAACACTAGTCGGAGCTATTAAATCTGCCAGACTGCGATGGGCAGGTCATGTAGCGAGAATGGACGAGGATCGAATGCCAAAGAAAGTAATGGATCGAAACTTCGACAACAACAGAAGCAGAGGAAGACCCCGGAAGAGATGGCTAGATGGTGTTGAAGAAGACGCGCGAAAGTTGGACGTTGCGCAGTGGAGAAGTCTGGCCCAGGATCGCTCCAGATGGAGAAACGTTGTAGAGTCAGCCAAAACCCGCTTGGGTTAGAAAGGCTGATAAGTAAGTAAGTAAGTAAGATGACGAATTAGGAAAACAAAAAAATGTCCATCGCTTCGTCTCTCCGTACCTTCAGTTTTTTCTAAACGATCGCACTAAACTTTTCTTCACTGAAAGCGAAAGCACTGCTGATGTAGCATTTCGCATATTGCTGTGAAATTTTTTTGTACGTTCTTGATGGACCGTCGGTTGGTCTGCTGGAAAAAGCATTTAACTCAGTAATTAGGTACATCTGTGGGAAGGGGAAATACATGAGTATCGCGAATGTGGCTAGTAAGTGTCTTGGCTGCAGCTTGAGGGATCACCTTAAGCTGAGAGCAATGATCTTTATATACGGGCTTCTTAGTTGTGGTTCACCAAATTATCTTCTAGAATATTTTATTAGTGGCCGCTCTAACCATACAAGGCACTACTACTTGCCTCGAGAATTTAATGCTAAGGATTTATTCTCCCGAGGAATTGCGGACTGGAATGCCCTGCCTTTGGCTATTAGGAATTCTGGTACTCTTGAGTCGTTTCGGCATAAATATATGACCAGGCTACGCGCATGAATTGTCATATGTTAACTGAGTTGTAGCATTTTAGGCTGAAAGCATCACTAGCTAGCTTAATTTTATATACTGTGAACTATGGATCATGTGCAGGATCTGGATTATCGGTTGCTGATTTTTGTGTTTGTGTTTTTCCTTTTTGCCTCTTTGGTTTGTCTAGTGTTATGGAAATTTAAATTTAAGCTCGATTCCAGCACTTTTTTTTTCTTTTCTTTTCTTTTTTTTTCTTTAGCATTTCAGTTTTCTAGATTTCCCGCGTCTGTACCGTTGTTAGATGCTCCCGTATGGACTTCCGAGAAAATTGTATGACTATGAGTTTAGTGCTAGTTTTAGTTTTGAATAATAATTGATTGATTGATTGAAAGGTACATATGTCCCATGATTCAAATTCAAAGATGAGCAAAATCGCTCGAGTGGTTCTGGAGGTATGGTCGAGAAACTTTTTCGCAAATATCTCAGCAAGTGCAGCACGGAAATTGTTCATTTTGGTGTCGAATGAAAGCATTTGATCTCAGAAAACTAGAAAAATATTTTTGTGGAAATCGGTTCAGTGGCCGGGGCATTGGCCCCAATGGAATGGACGAAATTCAGTTTTTGGGCCATATACGAAAGCAGATGGTTTTTCGTCTATATTTGCAATATTTTTTAAAAGATTTTTATTAAAACTTGTCATTTCTGACCAACCATCAATTTACATCTGATAATTAAGCTTTTTGTTTTAGTTACAAAGAATCCATCGATTTCTATTGCATTTTGTCTGTTGTTGCAAGCCAACCGATAAGAAGTAGAGTATTGTTGTCACTCTTGTCTAGCAACGAGTTCAAATGGCTTTGTCCTTTTGAGCCGTCTTGTCAGGTGGTCGTTGTCGAGAAGTTTTAGTGCTTCTGGATTCTCATGACGTATGAGCCGATTTTCATGCTTAGTGGCGTTTTGTTTGATGGCGCCTTTGACCATGGGCACTCCGAGGTCGCGATGCAGATCATCACCAGCACACTGCCCTGTGGGACTCCAGCATGGATTTCTTGGAATTCTGATTATGTTGATTCATGGTTCCCTCGAAATAGTATGTTCGAGATGTATGATTTTAGAAGGTCAACATACTGCGCTGGTAGTAGTTTGTTAAGTTTGTGTATCAGGCCTTCGTGTCATACTTTATCAAAGGCTTGTGAAGCATCATGGAAGACAATTGAGCAGACTCCTTACCCTTCCAGTGCTTTTTCGATAATGTCTATCAAACAGTGGACCTGTTCCATTGTAGAGTGTCTTTGCCGGAAACCAAATTTATGGTTCGGAAGCAGGTTTTTTCCTTCAATGATGGGTCTTAGTCTGTTGAGTAAAAGTTTTTCAAACAGTTTTGACATTATAGGGAGTAATGAAATTGGCCTGTATGATTCAACTTTCGTTACTTTCTTTCCTGGCTTTAGGATCATGATCAGTTCTGCCACTTTCCGTGACGCAGGAACGTGCATTAATCTGATCGCTGCGTTAACCAGTAATAGAAGCATTTTTAGTCCTTTAGTTAGTAATTTTCTTAATACTAGTCCTGTGATTAAGTCGTATCCTGGTGGTGCTTTTCTTGGGTTCAGATTATATTTTAGCTCGCTTTTAAGCTCTTTTAGCGTTACTTTTCTAATTTGATTAGAGTGGTTATTAACGGTCTGTTGAAGTTCCTCCTCATCTGCTGCGTTTGGGGTGAAGATGTTTTCCAAATGATTTGCAAAAGTATCTGCTTTTTCTTAGTCTGTCTTTGCCCATTCGTTGTTTTCTTGTAGAATAGGTGGAACGTGTGTAATTCTACTTTTTAATCTTTTCGTAATTCTCCATAGGGAGTAGTTAGTATTTTTCTCTGCTGATAAGTTCTCCAGGAAGGTGTTGGTAGAATTTTCCTTCAGCTTTTGTACGAATTTTTTAATTTGTTGACATTCTCTGTTGAGCTGATTTTTAGTAGTGGGTTCGCGAGAATGTCTCCATCTTTTTCTGGTTTTTCTTTCTTACTACGGTTTCCTTTTGGGTTCGGTTCTTTCTGCCAAATTATCTTCAACGGGATATGCATTTCCGCTGCATTAAATGCATAACGAATGAACATCTTTTTCATAAGCCACGATCCGAACTCATGTTTTCCCAATACTAATTATTAGGAGAAGGACTTCAGCCACGGACGGAAAAGTATTGTTTTTTCCTAACACAAATTGCCAGGGGAATGACTACGGGAAGACGCGTGTTCTTGTATTATCTTGACGCTACTGGCACGCACGTATAAATACAGTTGTCTGTAGTCTCTTCATATTTTTGTTATACCGAACTCTTCAAATTCACATATTTAGTTGCATAAAAGAAGTTAGCAAGCAACAAATCAAAAAAGGTAAATTCAACTAAAATAAACTGATCAAATGCGATGTACATCATACATATGTACTGTAAACGGAACAAATGAATCGGTACGAAAAGAAGTTATAAAAGACTAAATAAAATTTGACGAAGGTTATAATGGCTGGGTTAATGATCTTTATCAAACAACATCTTGCAGAAAATTGCATTCAATTTTGCCAAAAAAAATTGAGTAATAATTCATGTATTTGAGTTCGACGATCTCTGGATACGAAGCAAATTTAATCGACCTTGGATAAAAATTACTTCACGAACACAACTCTGTTAGTTAACCCGTTCAAAGTAGAAAAATCTCATTTTGTTCGTATTTTTTTTCCACAGAAATAAAGAAATTAATGATCTCTGTTAGTGTGTGACCTATAAAATGTGTGTAATGAATGAAACAAAATGTATAACCTTCAGATGAAAATAGGTTTTCTGTATTTTACAAAAAATGTTGATTTGGCATTCAAAAGCTTCCGGCAGGATAAGTACACATTTCAAGCGCATCTAACTGATTTTGACTGATGCCTTTGAATGATTAATTCAACAGTTGATTTTGAATTGATTAAAACATAATGCAGGTAATTTATGTGTTTGATGGGCGAATAATGCACCACAGTTTTCGTTCTCTGTAGCTATATAACAACGAATGAATGCTCTCTTCAATAAAGCTTCTCTACGAATTGTGCGAATTTTTAGTGAGTAAGTGTAAAATAGAATTAATGAGTCAATATCAGACTTTGGTTGTGTTTCTTAGAAATTCAAAGTAAAATCTTTATTTCATCCAACTCCGATTCTGAGATGGGATTGTTTTATACTATTTAATTTTAATTATCGACGCCTTTCATGCGTCAGCGGCTTACGTCAAACTATAGTGCCAAAATGCAGTTCAGGTTGTTTTTTCAAATCAATCCGGTTGAGTGTGTAATCGATGCAAAACATTTTACTGTTACTGATGCATGCTAACACGGAAACAGCCCGCGGAACGACATTTATTTTAATTTTTTGATTGAGGGACCGTTCATAAATTATGTAACGCAAGATGGGAGAGGGGTATGAGGCAAGCGTTACGGTTAGAACAAAAATGGGTCAAATATGACTCTGTTAGCGTTACAGGGGAGAGAGGTGTCTGAAAAATGTAAATTTTTGCGTTACGTAATTTATGAACGACCTCTGATGACTTTGGCCACGCGAAAGGGATTGCTGCATGGGAAGAGCATGTATTTTCCTTATACAAACTGTAAGGGAATGGGCAAAAAAAAATTGAAAATGTTGTTGTTTCGCGGGCTGTTTTTGACTCAGTATGCATCGTATGCAACAGTAAGACGTTCTGCATCGATTACACCGGACTGATTTCTAAAAATAGTACCTCTGTCCGGAATTATGGTATAGATTTGGTGTTGCTTTTTTGTCCGAAATGGTATACATATGAGATAACGTACAGGAATTTTTCACTTTTTCGATTGTAATTCATTACAGCTTTAATAATTATTTTTAGTACAGGAGAAGAATCGTAAGATTGTGCAACGTTTCGTTTTAGCTCGTTTCACCGAAAACCGAGTTTTTCATGCATAAAATACAAGCAAATACGTAAAAAGAGAGGTAAAAGAGTAATAAGAAAGTTGCACAAGCTTATGATTCTCTCTCTGTATTTATATTTAGTTATATTTATTTATACTAATCATTACACTAAGCTTTTCCGATGGCACTTGAGACGCAGGTTATGTTTTTTAGTAGTAATTGCTTCGCGCCTCCAAATTCTAGTAATGATTTTTTAATGTAAACCTAAAATTTCACTCGTACTTTTAGAAGGAGGAAGGGGAGGGGGGAGAGGGGAAAGGGAGTATCTTCTTTGGCACGATTAATGTTTGAGTGACCCTATTATTAGGTTTAAATTATGAACTTTATTGTTTCGACGGGTATTTTTTTCGTCAATTGGCAACAATGCTAATTAATGCGAATCCATACATCCCTTGTTACATGGAATCGATTAATTATTCATAAAAGTTTGGCATAAGGTCATGCTGCAGTAACAAAGTCCAGGAAGGCAGGCTGGTGTCAAAAAATGATGTATGGGCAATTTGAATCTAGTATCCGGTATTTTACGGCGCAATACTTTTCAATTTGACACCAGGCTGCCCTCTATGTGACCTTAAGCCTGATGTCAAAAATTGAAGTATAGCACCGTGTCGCCAATGAAGAATGCTTAACAACGCACTAAATTTCAAAAATTTCAACTTGACACTAGGCTGCCGCTGCCATCTACATTTAAACAAATTTAGCGCAAGAACGCAGCCTGGTGTCAAGACAAAGATTGGTGCATTGTAAAGCATTCGTTTACGGCATCATAGTGATATGCTTCAATTTTTAATAACAGGCTGCCTTATTATTGACCTTGAATTATAACGAAGTACGCAGTCTGGTGTCAAAGTGACAATTATTTTACCATAAAGCACTCGCTATTGGCTCTAACATTTCCTAACATCACTTTTTGACCGGCTTCCCGGTCGAAATAACACTCTTTCACTTGCTGCAAGTTTCTGAAGGCTGCGTACTTCGGATTCAAGATATGGTAGTTTTATGCACAAGAGGAAGGATCAAAATAGTGCATGAAAGAACTATAATTGCTGGATGTTTAGTAGATTTTCAGAAAAACTGTAACAAAATACGCCATCAATTTTTGAGAGACCACCATAAAGAAGAATACATTCGAAATATTTCATGAAATTTCGATAATCCCGAATCTTGAATCCAAATTTATACCATATTTTTGGACAGAGGTAGTAACATATTCTGCATTTTTGCCAATAGGGATATTCATGACTAAATGCTCAAGCTGGCAAGTAAGGTTGTATTCGCTAACCAATTTTTTTAGCGACGCTAGGGCTAACTAAGAAAAATACTAGCGTCGCTACCGTAATTCGCTAATCATAAAAGGCGAACTTGTCTTAGTTTTGGTGTCATTCAATGATCAGTTGAGCTGATATACACATGGTCTAAAAGTCAAGGTGTACTGAGGTTGTTGTAAACGACGAAATCAGCAACATTTTAGTTGTCTTCAGATTTGTTTAACATTTTGTAATCATTTTGAAAAATTGTTAATGGCTTTTTTGAACTAGATAACACTAATACAACCTGCGACTGTGAACAAATTGAACATGAACCGATGACAGCCAGTAAAATGGTCTTCACGATGTCTGCGCAAGACAAAAAGGGTCATATATTTCGGTTGCCGAATCAGTAAGCCATTGCCATCCTCCCGACAGTTTGAATCAAAGTATAAGAACGAACAGTTTCAATATAGAAAAACCAGTATTAGATTAAGAATAAATTGCCATGTAATATAAGACTTATATGAGATTGCTACCATACGCTAAATAAACAATAAATAATTCTCACAAGAACAATTTCTAATCTATTCTCGAAATTAACAAACGAAAAAAGCAGTAAAACCGCTAGCTGATGCGTCCGCGCCCCGCGCTGACTTCCACGGTTAGCTAGGGCTGAAACCCCCAACGAAAAAATTGATGGGGGTTAAGCCCCCAACGAAATTTCACCTAATTTTCAATAAATCATTGTTCGCATGTTTCTGATAAGTGATATGAAGAACGTTAAGTTCATTGCTAACTTCGTCTCTATATCAACCTCAAGTACGTCTGTAAGGGTGGTAGGAAAAAGTGAATTGAAGAAAGTGTAGTGCCCCAGCGTTAAGACTATTCTAATTGGCTTACTGATAAAACGTTTCTTGATGCCAAATAAATCTCATGTGGTCTAGGAGGTATGGCAGAGTCAAGCTACGTTTCACTATTTTCTAGCTAATATCGAGTATTGGGTGTCGTTTGAAAGCTTTGAAAGCTTTAGATTAGATTTAGATTTAGAAGAATCGTTGTAACACTGAGGCCCCAGATTTTTCGAAAGTTCAATTTTTTGGGTCCATCCCTTGTTGTCATCATGAATCAATAATTACCTTTCATAAAAGACGCCCTATTAAATAGGGGAATGGACATCTTCCATGTATAAGGGGTCGTGTACATACGAAGTCACACTTGCTATAAAATCCAAAAAGTCCATAGTTGCAAACTGGCCACAGATTTGCTTATAGTACTCCGGCTCCCCCCCCCCCCCCCCCAACACACCCCCTACTTGGTGGGGTAGCTAGGGTTCTATAAACAAAATTTGCTGTCCTGACTGAGTTATGACCTTTTTATGAATACTAATTTTTTATAGCAAGTGTGACGTCATATGTGCAGACTTGTAGAAGGTGGTAGTGAAATAATTCGACGTCTTATATGAACGACACCTTATTTGACTTGATAGTAGTTGATTTCAAATATTTATATCCTATCTGATGATGAGTCTTCCAACATATTTAATGGATTTCTTACTGCCACAACTACTCTAATGCGGCGGAAGCGCCGACCTACGATCTTTTCAGAACCGACATCAGAACAAGATTCTCGTTGAATGAAAACAATAAAATACGCAAGACAAATCGAATTAAAACTTTCCGAAAATATACATAAATAATAATTTAGCTGTAGAATTTCATACAATGTCAAGTTGACTTTAATTATCAACAATGACCTCATACACATAAAATTCGTTTAACTACGTAAATAATCAGAGAGGGATTTTTGTTAGAGAACAGATCCACTTTGACTTGTTCTTCACCTATTTCACTTCATCTACAAGTCATTATTCACTACGAATGAAGTCTTCCTATTGCATCACATCTACCCCAGAGCGATACAAAGAAATATACCAAAAGGCATCGACTCTCACATTTTTACAATTCCATTCATTATTTACCAACAAATAACATAGACGACTTCCATATTTTTTAGAAAGGCTTCGGGGGAGCATTGAATGATTTCCTAATTAAAGCATTTCTAAATAAATATAATTTTGAGTTGAAAGCTAAGACAAGTAAACAAAAGAGTTGGGTAAGACATGACCTCGGATACTGTATTTTTATGAATGAAATTTTCGCTCGAAAGGTTTTATTCACTTTTGGCAAAATGAATTTCATTACCGCTAACAAGAGTAACTTTTCTATCATTGTAATACTTTCAAAATAAATATTTAGACAAAATTATAATTGTACCTATCGTTAGCTACTAACGCTTGGGATGACGCATGTTTTGTTGTTTGTTAGCATAATCATTCAAGTATTTCCAAGCAACCAAATAATCATCATGAAAAATGAACCATTGAACACTCGAAACAGTAAAATTAATACACTAGATGGCGCTGTATAAAAGCTGAAGCAACGAAATCTATCAGAGTACGTATGGTACGTATGCTCTGTAAGAAAACAAACGACCCATACAAAAGCTTTGTGAGAAGTGAGCATGAGGTTACTATAAAAATTTACATCGTTTATTTACAACGATTTTTTGGTGTTTTTCAATTTCGTCTACATTTTATAGATTTCGTTTTTTAATTTTCTGCTTGTTATGATTCGGCAACATCGACAAATTTACGTTCCATGGAGAATCGAGTTACAAATCGCTTATTACTGTTTCGTCTATACTGAATATAATGAGATATAAAATGATTGGATGAATAAGTACACTCGTTGAAGTGAGCATTCACATATCACGAAATGTAATATGATTTCAAATGTGACATTTTCGTATATAACGTAAGCAGTGGTTTGTTTCCAAGATAATTTTTCGATATTTCTTTTTAAATGGTTTCTAGTGACGTTAGTGACGCTAGCTTGTAATAAAAATGTTAGACTCTCGAAAAATTTGGAAATCACCTCTGGAGATTGATACAGGTAATTACCTGTCGAAAAATGTACGGGAAAATTAAGTTTTCGAAAAGTTAGGGGAACGGTGGTACACAAAAAAAAAGTTTCTATTGATCGGATGGAATCCGGAGCGATTTAATGGGTACTCAATGGCGTTAAAGGAGAAAAATGACCGAAATCCGAGCATCAATATCTTCATCGGCAAGTATCCGAATATTCTTGTTAATGGGTTTTGTAGGTTTTGTCTTCCTCTAAAAATTGTTTCTAAGAAGCTAGACTCTAAAGCAATTCCCAGTATGACTTTCGCTTAATTGAAGTGGAAACAATTTTTGCAAAAATGCTACACTAGTTTAGTCGTGTGGAACTCATACAAGGGATTCATTTCCAGTCTAGCTTCTTAGAAACAATTTTTAGAGGAAGAAAAAACCTAGAAAACAAGCTCATTAACAAGAATATTCGGACACTTGCCGATGTAGATATTGATGCTCGAATTGTGGTCATTTTTCACATGTAACGCCATTGAGCACCCATTAAATCGCTCTGGATTTCATCCGACCCATAGAAACTTTTTTTCGGTGGACCATTTGACACCGTTTTCCGGGCGGGCCCCCTAACTTTTCGAAAACATAGAATTTTGGACAGGTCTACTCAACAAACTTAAATTCAAATTTCATATTATGATCACAGTAAGCATACGATTCAATTGTGTCACCTAAATTGTTTTCGTAAGATTCGTTATTTACTTCTGTCGAAATTGTTTTTATTGAATTTTTTTTTCAATTCGCGTGTGACAGGACAAAAAATTACATTCAAATGTGACTCGAACAGGGCCTATTTTTGAGAAACTTTTTGAGAAAATTTGAGAAAATTGTAAAAATTTGGAAACAAATTTCTCAAATTTGCTTAAAATTTCTAAAATCTTTTCTGAAAATTTATTTAAATTTTGAAGCATTATTGATGTTTTTTACTCAAAGAACTGTTAAGGTTGAGATAAAAATGATTTTCTAAAAAATAAAATGAATTTTAGAGAGTTTTCAAGCTACACACGCACAATCGATTCAATAATGATATGGGTTGATTGAAAATACGACCATTGTACCAAAAATTTTTTATTTTAAAACGACTAGTTTCGGTCGCTACTACCGGCCATCTTCAAGTCGGTGACGTGACATTTCTCCGCCGCAAATAACGCCCGCACGCCGGGCGTAAATAACACCCAGCTGAATAATTGGATAAACGCTACAAAATGGCACTTTAATAAATAGCTTTATTTATAGAGCATGTAACTAGAAGAAGTTGACTAAGGGGAAAATTTTCCTTATACAGAACGTCAATAGAAGGAGTTGACTAGAGGAAAATTTTAAAATGCGGCGAAGGTTTATTTTCCCACTTTTTGTGTAATAAGTTTATTGAAGATGTTGATAGTTACAGCCTTATTCTTTTAGAGGTGTACAACGTGAAATATATAGATGACATTTGTACAATGATTTCTGACAGCTTTAAAGAAAAACATGATGCAGTTTCAAAGGCCGAAAATTTCAACTAGAAAATGGTGACTGTTGGTGTTTTTCCTAGAAGTGGAAAAAAACCTTGGCCGCACTTTACTTATACCGAATGTCACTAGAAAGAGTTGACTAAGGGGACAATTTTCCTTATACAGAATGTAACTAGAAGGAGTTGACTAGAGGAAAATCTTCCTTATACAGAATGTCACTAAAAGGAGTAAGAGGAACATTTTTCTTATACAGAATGTCACTAGAAGGAGTTGACTAGAGTAAGAGGAACATTTTCCTTATACAGAATATCACTAGAAAGAGTTGACTAAGGGGAAAGTACAGAACGTCACTGGAAGGGATTGATTAAAAGAATCATACAGAAAGAATGTCACTAGATGGAAGATTTTTTTTCTCTGCTTTTATTTTTAAAAAAGATGCCAATAAGAAATCAAAAAATTACATGAAAACTTTATGAAAGTCATTGAGCACTACGATTTTGAAATTTAAAAATTTGAGTAAAAGGGATGAATAAAAACAATACAAAACGAGATGTGTACATTAAAGTGTCCTGAGTTTCTTCCAATTTATTCTTGAAGCTCAATAGTGACCGTGTACCGAATTTTATAGCTGGGCGTTATTAACACCCGGCGTGCGGGCGTTACTAACGCCCCGGGCGTTATTAGCGCCCGGAGTGCGGGCGTTAATAACACCCCGGGCGTTATTAGCGCCCGGAGTGCGGGCGTTAATAACGCCCCGCGTGTTGTTAACGCCACGGGCGTTATTTGCGGCGGAGAAATGTCCTGCCACCCTTCAAGTCAACTTTCAAGCTGAATATTAATTTACAATTGTTTTACTCAAAAGAGATTTGAATTTCTCGAACACTCCTAACAACAGTTACAAATTACGTTCGATGGTACCGTTCATTTTTTTACCAATTGGTTCAACAACCTTCGTATTTAGTTACGTCCTTTGTCTGATATTATTTGTTAGCAAAAGATGGACTAAACTTATCGAGTTGATTTAAACGTTTGCGTTTTTCGGTGAATGTTCATGCGATGGAAGTGTAGGTGGTAGCGGTTATTGATGAACATTAAGTGTTGGTTTCCAAGGCTGCCACGCTATTGAAAAAAAATAGCGTCGCTATCGCTATCGCTATTCAAAATTCAATAGCGATAGCGTCGCTATCGCTATAGCGAAATAGCGATAGTGATAGCGAAATTCGCGCTATTTCGCTATTGTATGTTGAGCCAAGGTACCTGAATAAAAATACTTCATTTTATTGACTTAGGACTCGATGTTACACTTTGTTAAGATGGATGTTTGGTTTAAATAATATAATAAGTTGAAATATAGAAATAAAAACAACGTGTCGAGGTTCGTATAAACCAACCAACCAAGAATAATTAAGCTTAACACCACCCAAGTAAGAAAAAAGTCTCAAATGAAACTAAAAAAAGACCTCGCATTGGTCTCAAGTTTATGTATTTCTTGGTCTAAAAAAATCCTTATTTTGATCCATTAAAAAATTAAGTTCAGTTAAAGTACACGTTGAGGACTTCTCATTTTAGATAATTTCGATGCATTGAAAGTGTTGAGACTTTTGAGGTCACCTCTTTTCTTCTCATATTTTTATATTTTAATTTAAAAAACTATTACTGAGACCGATGAGGACTGTTGAGTGGTCTCATTTCAAGTTCTTTGGTGATTAAGTGTTCACTTAAAATAGAGAATGCTCACTGTGGAAATCAATTAATGAGACAGATGAGGACCTTCGAAAGGTCTCATTTCGATATAAGCAATATACCTTTGCTTATAAACACGCAGGTAGTGTCTTCCGGGAATGTTTCCTAATGATTTTTCCATAGCAGAACGAAGAAATTTGTAATATTCAACATATGAAAAATAGCGATAGCGATAGCGTGAAACTAACGAAAAAGTCGCTATCGCTGTCGCTATTCGACAAATGCAAACGCTATCGCTATCGCTATAGCGAATAGCGATAGCGAAATTTTGCGCTATTTCGCAATAGCGTGGCAGCCTTGTTGGTTTCTGCGAATAAATTTAGTAGGGATGATTTGATGTTACCTAAGTCTTCGTTCAGTAGGTTTTTATGTTTATTTTTGTAAATAAATAACAATAAATACAATAAATACAACAACATCATAACATTCTATTTTCCATAGCTGCTGGACTTCTTGTACTAACGATATGTTGTTCATGTCACAGGAATGTGTTTTGTTGTTAAATAAATGTTTACCTACTGCTGTTTTTTCCTTCCAATTTTTTGATTTGAAATGCTCCCCTCCTTGGACACGTAAGGACCTGATTGTTTTCCCAAGATATAAAGAGAGCCAACTGCAGTTTATGTCATAAATGCCAGCTTTGTCTAACTCTGGTAGTTTGTCTTTAGCTGCGCCGAGCACTTGTTTGAGTGAATCTTCGTTCCTATGGACTACTTCTAGACCAAACTCTTTGTAAATGGGTTTTAGACGTTTCGTGACTTCAGGGTAGAATTTTATGCCGCATCTTTTAACCGGTTCTCGTTCTATTTCGTAAAAGGTTGAAAGCTCTGCGAGTTCTTTCCTCTTTTTATGTTTGTTTATGATGCTTGTTACGGTTTTCCGGTCAAAACCGTTAATTCTTCCTATCTCTGTTATTCGTTCGGTTTCTTTTTCCATATTCTCCTGTGTTAAGGGTAAACTAATCATGAAATGAGCCATGGAATGGTACGCTGCTACTTTATGGTTATGGTCGTGGTGGGAGTCGCTGGTGATTCGTCAAGTCTTTTGTCATTCCTAGAGATTTCGGTGTCTAGGAAAGGAATTTTTTCATCTTTTTCCGTTTCTAATGTAAACTTTATAGTTTCATACTGCTGGTTCAGAACATTGACAAAAGGGTTAAAATTTCTTTTGTTGTTTATGGCGAAGATGTCGTCTATGTACCTTGCGTAAAATTTATATCTATTTTAGGTGTTTTAGGGCATCCTAGAATTATTAATATAAGTACAAAGGGCTGAATTTTCAGCCACTCGTTCATGCTTGGTTTCTTGTTGTTTTTTTCATCTGCACGACCTCTAATATGGTTCAGAATACACTTATCGCCGATTCTTATTAATCTACACTCATTTTAACTTGTTTGAACGTATTTTACATTAAAATAAAATTCGAGAAAATTTGAGAAAATTCGAGAAAATTTGAAAAAAAATTCTCAAACATAAGCCCTGGACTCGATACAGATTACTTTAGCATCTAAATTCGGTGAGAAAATCTGACATTTTTTGTCCGCCTGCGCGGAAACCAAAGTTGACAAGCAAAAGAGGAGAAAAAACTTCAAAAATATTAGGAGACTTTTCTTCACCATGAAGTCCAATGTATTTCATAAAAACGTCCGAGGTGAGAGACCGGACAAATCTATCATAACCGTAATGTTAGATGTGAGGGCTCCCCTACAAAATCCGGAGGCACAAAATCCAGAGGCGTCAAAATCCGGAGGCTTCAAAATCCGGAGACGTCAAAATCCGGAGGCTTCAAAATCAGGAGGCGTCAAAATCCGGTGGCGTCAAAATCCAGAGGCATCAAAATCCTAATGATGTTGTTGCGTCTGGATTTTGTAGCCTCCGGATTTTGTAGCGGTACCGATGTGAGAGATCTACACAAAAACAAAATCAATCTGGTCGAAAAGTGTGCATAAAAGCAAATGCATTATAAATGTTTGGGCCACACCATTCTCTGCGCTGCCTTTGTCAACAACAGATGTTTATTAACCAATTCTCTGTTTTTTCGCTAATATGCACATTGTCTCGCGACAAAGGTGCACTGAAGAGGCGTAAACGTTCCAATCAGACAAACTTTGATAGATGAAAATCAATTTTTTCTCCTCTGTTGCTTGTCAACAAATTTGGCTTTCCCAAGCAATACAAAATTATAGATAAAATACATTTCGAATGAAATCTTTTCCAAAAAAAGTTCAGGTTCGGGTCAGGGTTTCGAGTTCGGTTCGGGTCGGCTTTGATTTTCTATTTTGATTCGGGTTTGCTTCGCGTCCCATTTAGTCGACCCACATACCTCCTTAGCTTTAATTTTTCCTGTGTTTTGTCTCCAGGTTTCCTACTGATAGCGGGAAATTGACATTACAGGTAATATTTTGTAATTTTCTTCCTCAGTATGTTTGATCATCAGTCATGGACTTGCGACAGCTCTCATTTCCACGACATCATTCAGTTTAAAATAAAATCAACACTTGTTTTCGACAAGTAAAATTAATAATTAGAAATTAATAATTCTTATGAAGATTACGAAAAGAAATGAAGCGAAATGTCGAACAAATACACACAATTTCTAACATCAATTATGTTAATGTGATTTAGTACGAATTTCCGCTTCGAATAAAAAATTAAATAAATAATCACGCAGAGGTTAGATTTAACATGCAGATATCATCTCAGCCACATTCTATTCATCATTGCGATAATATTTTAAAATTGTAAGAGCGCAATTTTTCAATCAAATTTTGAATTGAATTAAACACGAGTCTTTACTCATTTTATGCGGATACTGAAAATGAACAAGTGTACATACAAGTGTACTTTATACAAAAAAAAGCAAGTTGAATCAACAGATCAGACCTGAATTTATAAATTTGTGAATTAAATCTCAATCAAGATCTCAATGACGTTTTATTATTTTAGGAAGTTGATGTATTCATGAAAATGTGGCCTCTACCTGTGCATTTTTTATACAATGAACATTTGGCGCACCTAAGGATGACATGAAATAAAAAGTAGTGTATCGAATTAACTCATAAAATAAATCTGGGAATGAAAACTTCATTTTCTGAAAATAGCAATTTTTCAAACGTAGCAAATTTACTTCATTGAGCGAAAGGTCGATTTTCGTACACGAACCGTTAATTTAAGAAAAACAGTAAATGAATACATTTCTTAGTATATTTAATTTGCGTAAACTTTTTCCTCTCGATTCAAATGAAAAATGAAACATAAAAGTATAGTAACTGTGTAAAATGTTGTGTGTGTTTATGAGTGCGGCTTTATCTGTCGTTCGAGGTCCCATTTTCTCAGAATAAAATTTTTGTTTGCCAAAGGACAAATCATCGGTTCTGAAGAAGTTCTTTGTACTTTAAAATATTAGCAAATTCAATAGACGGATGAGAGTTGCGCTTCTTACTAGCTAGATGCGAAATATTCTCAAATCAACGCTACAATAGGCCTTTTTTCCGATCATTTTAGATATTTGGTGGACTTAAATGAGCGGATAGAACATTTCATTTCATTTCATTTTCAGCCGTATTAACCCAACTGGGTTTTGGCTGTCATCACCACAGTTCTCCATTGCTGTCGATCTTCAGCTACCCTTTTCCAATTGCTGATTCGTAGCTTTTTGACGTCCTCTTCAACATTTTCGATCCATCTTTTGCGCGGTCTTCCCCTTGCTCTGGTACCAATCGTTTCACAGTTTGTTATTAGCGGTCTTTTTACTGCTCTATCGTTGTCCATTCTTATTACATGTCCTGCCCATCTAAGTCTGGAAGATTTTACCGCTCCAACAATAGTTTCGCAGCCAAATAGTTCGCTCAACTCCCTGTTGTTCCTTGCTCTCCAAACGTTGTTTTCCTGTATGGGACCACAGATTTTCCGTAACATTTTTCTCTCAAATACATTGAGTACGTTTTCGTGTCTATTTGACAGTGTCCATGTCTCACATCCGTATAAAACGATTGGTCTCACCATTGTCTTATAGAGTTTGAATTTTGTCGCCCTGCTCAGCAGAGAGCTTTTGAACAGGTGTTTTAGTGCATAGAAGCACCTATTTCTATTTCCTTGAGATAATCTCGTTTGGATTTCTTCTTCTATATCGTTGGTGATGTTGACTATCGAACCGAGGTACTTAAACGACTGAACCACTTCGAAGTTGAATTCATTCATTGTAATGTTTTGTCCAATCCTTGACAGAACATGGTGCCACAAAATTCCATGATTATTTCTTACGTATTAATTACACCATCTCGAGGGGTGAACCGCTCCCACATAATCACCAAATAATCATCAGACAATCCAAATAATCTCCAGATAATCACTAAATCACCAGATAATCAAATAATCACCAGATAATCCAAATATTCACCAGATAATCAAACAATCACCAGATAATCCAAATATTCACCAGATAATCACAAAAAAATCTTTTCTGAAAAAAAGTGGTTCACCCCTCGCACCATCTCGCCAAAGTTGTTCACAACATCTCTTGAAAGTGTTTTCAAGAAGTTGGATTGTAGCAAGATGGGAATTAGCGTGAATGGAAAGTACTTGAATCACCTTCGTTTCGCTGACGACATTGCTTTGATTGCGACGGATCTGGACCAGACGAAGATCATGACAAACATCGAGGACGACAGAGACACCAAAGTTGGAGGCACAGTGATCGAAAGGGTCGGCAATTACATCTACCTTAGCCACAAACTGAAATTGGGTTTGGACAATCAAACTGCCGAAATCAGACGAAGAATTGGTCTCGGATGGGAAGCGTTCGGAATACTAAATTTGATCTTCAAAAGCAAAATGAACAATAGCCTCAAACGAAAAGTATTCGATTCATGTGTTCTTCCGGCACTGACGTACTGATAGTCGCTCAAAGAGCCATGAAAAGAAGTATGCTCGGAATATCGTTCAGAGACAAAAAGTCAAATCATTGGATCCAACAACAAACAAAAGTCCCCAAGCACCGCTAGAGGCTCTGCCCCTAAGACCCCACAAGGGGGGCGATACGCCGCCCCTCAACTCCGCTTTTTTTCCATAAAGTTCAGGCCTGCGGCGCAGCGCCTTGCTTGTTATCCGGCAGTAATTTTGTCCGGGGGTTATTTTGTCCGAGGGTTATTTTGTCCGGGGGTTATTTTGTCCGAGTTATTTTGTCCGGGGGTTATTTTGTCCGGGTTATTTTGTCCGGTTTTTTTTCCGATGATTGTTTTGTCTTCATGAAGAAAACACACTGAAGCTCACTTATTTTGTCCAAGAGTTTTTTTGTCCGTTTTTTTTTGTCCAGCAAATGGCGATGAATCGTACGAAGTGGAAGGAGCTAGGGGAGGCCTACGTCCAGCAGTGGATGTACATGGGCTAAGAAAGAAGAAGAAGAAGAGAAGAAGATTTATTAGGGGCTGATCACAAATGACGTATGGATTTTTAGCGATTTTTGACCCTCCTCCCCGTCCGTACAAAGTCGTACAATTTCAAAGACCCCATTCAAAGTACTACATGGGGTGAAAAGTCCGCGGCCTCATATAGAGATGGCGTCATTACTTCAGAATTTTTGTTAACATAGTACCACCCTTTAGTTGTCTACAGCCAAAATTTCCTGACATTTGGTGTCATAGTTTTCGAATTACTGTCAATAGAGTGACGCAGGTTTTTGTTGTTCGTAAAAAATGGAAAATAATGAATTCCGTGTGTTGATTAAACATTGTTTCTTAATGGGAAAAAATACGGTGCAAAGCAAAGAATGGCTGGATAAGTGTTACGTCACATCGTCATCGTATACAACGGTCAAGAAGTGGCATGCTGAATTTAAACGAGGTAATACAAGCACCGATGATGCCCCACGTTCGGGACGTCCAAGAGAAGCAGTTACTGAAGAAAACATCAAAAGAATCCATCGTATTGTTTTGGCTGATCGGAGAGTTAAAGTTAGTGAAATAGCTGACATCCTCAAAATATCAACAGAACGGGTGCGACACATTTTACACGAGTATTTGGACATGAAAAAGCTTTCTGCGCGATGGGTGCCGCGTTTTCTAACAATTGATCAAAAGCAGCACCGTCTTGACGATTCAGAGCGTAATTTAACTTTGTTCGAGCGTAATCCAACGGAGTTTTTGCGTAGATTTGTCACGATTGATGAAACGTGGATTCATTACTATACACCAGAGTCCAATAGACAGTCTGCAGAGTGGTTAGAATTTGGTCAAAGCCGACCGAAGCGCCCAAAGGCACAGCGGTCTGCAGGCAAGGTTATGGCCACGATTTTTTGGGATGCGCATGGCATAATATTTATCGACTATTTGGAGAAAGGAAAAACAATAACTGGCGAGTACTATGTCACATTATTGGAACAGCTCGACAACGAGATCAAGAGAAAACGACCGCATATGCAGAAGAAAAAGGTCTTGTTTCATCATGACAATGCACGAGCGTATTCATCCATGCAAGCAACTGTGAAACTGGACACTTTGGGCTACGAATTACTCCCCCACCCACCTTACTCTCCAGATCTGGCCCCCAGCGACTACTATTTGTTCCCAAACTTAAGAAGATGGCTACAGGGAAAAAGATTTTACTCTAATGATGAGGTGATATCCGAAACAGAGGCCCATTTTGCAGGGTTGGAGAAATCCTATTATACCAAAGGTATCCAAATGTTGCAGGACCGTTGGACTAAGTGTATTTCCCTTCAGGGAGACTACGTTGAAGAATAAAATTAATTTCATATGTAAAAGTTAGTTCTTTCATTGCAAGGCCGCGGACTTTTCACCCCATGTAGTACTTACGAATTTAATATATTTTATGTTCTTTATAACTATAATAATTTCAAAGATGCATAGAAAATACACAAGGTAATGTCAAAGGACCTACCGAAGTACGTCTGACACCATTATTTTTGATGACCGAAATGTTCTCCCTTGCACCATATAGCAAAGAGGACCAACGTAGTTTCTTCAAGAAATCCTGAAACTTTTCTCTCTAAAACATAATTCTCACCAAGTTTGCCTATAGAAGGACCTTTCTTTTTTTATGTGTCGTCATCTACAATACGCTATTAAAAGGATTTTTGATTTACAGCAAATTTCTAACTAATTCCAGAAATTGCTTTCTCCCAGGATTTGGTAATTTTTCCCTAAAACCCTGAAACACGTGTTCTCTTAAATTGTATTCTCTACAACTTTGCCTTTGGAAGCAACTTTCTAACTGCCATAGATCCAGAGATATGATTCATCCCTCCTAGTTGAAGCAGTGGTCATATCCCAGGAATGGGTCATTTTTCCCTAAAACTTTGAAACACTTGTTCTCCAAAATTTTATGCTCTACCACTTTGCCTCTGGAAGGAACCTTCTAACTTTCAGAGTTGTAGAGATATGGTTCATCCCGCCCAATTCAACAAGTTGTCATAACACAGGATTTGGCCATTTTCCCCTAAAGCCCTGAAACACGTGTTCCCTAAAATTTTATTATCTGCAACTTTGCCTTTGACAGTGAATCTTCATGTTGCATAGTTGAGCAAATATATACGTAAAAACATCTGCTTTCATATATTGCCAAGAAACTCAATTTCGTTCATTCTATTGCTGAAATGTAAATCTTCTAGTCCCCATCCGCCTTGGTACAGCCGTAATCTGCTGAACCTAAAAAATCGGATGAGTCGAGCGCACAAGGTGTTTAAAAGTACGGGAGAACTCTATGTCCGTTATTGTGCATTGAGGAGTCAGATCGAAGATGCCTAGAGACGGGCTTATGCGTCATAATTGCATGGACTTATGTTCATACGATGAAGAAGACGATCGGTTATCCTAGTTGTATGAAGCTTGGCGATGGCGAGACAAAAGATGTGCAAGCGAAGAGTGAACTTTTCGCTAAGTACTTCAAAAGTGTGTTTGTTTGTCGAGGACGATCGCGTGGAAGCCAATTCATTTGGTTTGAAGAAGTCGGTTGACATTGGATCGATATTTTTGGACGAAGGCAAGATATTGGAGGCACTTAACGGAATTGACACAACAAAGGACGATGGACCTGACAATGTGTCTTATTTGTTTCTGAGAGAATGTTCTGTCGCACTAAGTGCTCCTCTGTTCCACATTTTGAAGTTGTCACTCACTAGTAGATTTCCAGCGCGGTGGAAAGAATCTTATGTCGTCCCTGTCTTTAAGAATGGGTCCAGATCTAATGTTGAGTGTTACAGAGGAGTGGCGATTCTTCCGACTATTGGGAAGTTGTTTGAATCGATGGTGTGCGAAGTACTTACCGAAAAATTTGATAAAGTTATATCAGTTTACCAGCATTGATTCAAGAAGGGTAGGTCAGTGAGCACAAATTTGATCGATTTTGTTAGCGAAGTGATAAGCGTCATAGAAAAGGGTCACCAAGTCGATGTTGTTGGCTTTTGACCAAGTTCGACACAGTATGCTGATGAGAAAGTTTCGTGAGCTAGGTGTGCATTCATCGTTACTGCAATGGATTCAGTCTTATTTGAGCGATCGTATATATAAGTTGATGGGTTGGAGATCACAGTCGTTCCATACTACCTCAGGTGTCCCGCAAGGAAGTCACCTCGGCCCCCTGCTGTTTTTAATTTCCTTTAATGACGTTGTTACAATTTTCAAAACGGTCAAGTATTCATTGTATGCAGATGACTTGAAGATGTACAGCAAGGTGACCTCCTTGCGTGACTGCATTGCGATGCAGCGTGACTTGGATGCGCTCGAAATTTGGTGCCGAGATAACGCTTTGTCGCTGAAGGTGACCTCCTTGCGTGACTGCATTGCGATGCAGCGTGACTTGGATGCGCTCGAAATTTGGTGTCGAGATAACGCTTTGTCGCTGAATGTTGCTAAGTGTAATGTTATGTCGTTTGTGTACTCTTATCGTGCGCTTACTCTTAAAAGGATAGTGGAGAAGAAAGATCTGGGGGTGTTCTTCATCCAAGACATGAGCTTCAACAAACATGTAGAGTACGTTGTTGCCAAGGCGTATTCGATGCTTGGTTTTGTCAAGAGGATCTGTAAAGATTTTAGGAATGTTGATGCCTTTAGAAGTATATATGTGGCTCACGTCCGGGCGCACTTGGAGTAGGCTTCTCTCGTTTGGTCGCCCTATTATCAGGTGCACTGGTACAAGATTGAGTCGATTCAGAGGAAGTTTCTGATGTATGCACTTAGACGCACGGTAAAGAGAGACGAAAATTACCGGCTTCGGCCTTATGTCGACAGGTACGGATCTATTGGTCTCGAAAGTCTTTCGCGTCGGAGACTGAATTTGTGTTCAGTTTTCGTTTTTGACGTTTTGAGAGGTCGCATTGATGCGCCTTCCATAGCGGCAAAGTTAACAGTGAACGTGCCTATCACGCCTTTGAGGAGCGACCGTTTCTTTCTTGTGGATGCACATCGTACGCATTACGGGTTGTTCGAACCAGTAAATAATATGGCGAGGACTTTCAATATGTTCGCACACCTCTATGAGACTGTAGTCTTTCGTTACAAATTCCGATCGCAGGTCAGACCGGCGATTCTCACTGATGAAACTATGAAAAGGCACGGTTTCAGGATCCAGCCAAATTGACTTGAATTTTTGTGAGTGACAATCGGACTTTTCTTTTTTTTGTTTTCGGAATCTGGCGGACTGCACAATTACAATGCACACGGCGCGGCACGGCATGACATTTATACATTATAAGCGGCTGGAAGCAAAGAGTGGTTTGGACTTCGACGGGTCGACTGGGCCATGTAATCACTTCCGGATTTGCTTCCAGTACTGTCAATACTTTGGTGAAAAGCCAGTTAGTTATTTGTAACCATTGGCTAAATAAATAAATAAATAGATATTTGCGAAAAAGTTTCAACGACACTCGAAAATCTATGTTCGACCTACACTTCTTCGACCATATCTTCGGAACTACTTGACCGATTTTCTGAATCATGGGGGCCATGTAGCTTTCATGGAAAAAAGTATGGTGTGATGGATCGAGCCGTTTGAAAAAAAAAAAAGTGGAGACGTACGGACTGACATTTTTTTATTGTTACAATAAAGTTGTTCGTAGTAAACGTATAGAACCTTCGTACTTCGTGCGGGTCCAAAAAATTGCTTTGTCACAAGCAACAATGCAACAATAAAAGTAAAAAGGGGAACTATCTTATTTTTCGTACGTACGACTTTACTTTAATCCGTACGTTACCATACGAATTCTTGAAACCCCCTAAAATTCGTACGTCATTTGTGAACAGCCCCTTGACGAAAATGATTTCATAGAAGCGCATACGTATTTTTCACGAATATCGCTCGAGAATTTCAAAAAAGAAGCGAGCTAAAACCATTTATAAATCATTTTACTTCAGAGAGTGACTTGCTCATTGTGGTAACAGATACACGAACAATTGTGTAGGTGTATGTGTACTTTTCTTGTCTTGTCACCAGCAAAACACGCGAAACGGACGGCGGTATATGAAAGTGCCCGTGAGGGAGTTAAAAGTCATTGTACTCACACTCAGGAAGAGTAGACTGTATTAGATACATGAAAGTTTTTCGGATTCTGGTGCCAAGCAAATTTAATTCACAGTATAGCGTAACGTGAAGTGAAATCGGCTAGATCTAGCGTCTGAAATTGAGTAGGTGCCGCAAATTGCTCAGGATGAAAGAAATAAAATAAGAAATTTTCTTTGAATTGCTTAGAAAATGCAACAGAAGGACTTTTGGCCAGCGAAACTGATTGCATGGCATAATCCAAAATTCCTAAACAAACAACTTAATCGGTTTCACTATGGAAGCTTAATGTCTGTTAACTTTAATCTTTTTGTACACGCTAAGGTACACACTTTATTTAATCAATTCAATTCAAGCGAAGTGGTTGGACTTCAATATCAATGAAATTCGAAACAACAGAATGCTTGAATTCATCGGAGAATTGATAACAACTGTTAAATGTTTGCTTATTCAGCGTTGAGTTTCTAATCGAAAAGCTGTTTCAAAATGTTTGTACTGGATTTCATAACAACACAATAGTTACGGTAGTTGACTTTAAAAGCCCATAAAGTAACACTATCGAAAAAGATACGAAATTTCACTTGTATTCGATGAACATTGTTTACCTGGAGATTAAGTTTCCAGCTACAGGTGAAATTTTCAAATCTGTTTCTGTTCAAACAAGTTCTGTTCCCACAATCTTTTTATTTGTCACTATCAACTAATGTATCTACATTCTCTTTGGATTTACTAAGATTTTTTTGAGATGTATAGGGATTTATGAGATTCTAGGGACTTATTGGAGTGAGAGCCGCCTCTGGTGATAAAATGAATAAGCAGAAACCTTTTTCCTCTCGCGTCTGGTGCATACTGAAAACATAACAACCGAAAAAAACGTTAGAGAAATATCTATTCGCGCGTGCGTTTAGTGTCGAAGATATTAGATATCAATAGCTATGCCATCAAAACAGTTACTAAGTGTCACAGAGCGGAAAGAGATAATCACTCACATTTTCTTTATCTAGTGAACGCTTTCCACTTCACTATATTCGATACGTAATTTACTTAAGTCGGAACAACTACCAATTAAAGTCTTGAAAGTATTGGTATGGAAAATTTAGGAATAAGGCGTTGTGTAAATGCTATAAAAACCCTAATCACGTACTGTTAAAAAAATAAAATACAAATTCGAAATAAACAATAATATAAATAATATAAAAATAACGCGCTCATCAAATTTTGATAGTTCACTTACAAGACTTTAATCGGACGGAACATTTTTCAAATATTTTACTACAATCAAAATGCACAACGAAAATTAAAATGCGTATTGCAAATCAATGTATAACCCTGATTTGAAAATGGTTTCATTATGTTAGATCCATGTATGTAAAAATATTTATATTGAACCACAAACCTAATGCTAATCACTCAACACTTCCGAATCGTTTACAGAGATCAATTTGTGTTTTATACTCATTTTGTTCGCATTAGCATTAGCAAATCGTTTGTCTACAATTTGTCTAGACTGTCAACTAATAAATTAATTTTATTTTTATTGTATACACAACTAATTTTATAATCTACAGCACTAAACAATTAAGCTCATAGAAATTTTTTTTCCGAAACCAGTTTTCAATTAAATTGTATTTTGATCGTGAAGGAATCTGATTCAATTGACGATGATTAGTCACATCTTTACGCAGTAAAAGAACATAATTCTCTCGGCGAATAGTATAGCATTTGATTGAAGTAAGAGATGTTTGACTTCATCAAAATTTTGAATTAAATGTGTGACCTTGCAATGAACTACAAGAAGCAACCCAAAAAGTTCTGGAACTATATCAATTCCAAATATAAGAAAAGTTCTTTACCTGGAAAGATGTCCTTCGGCGACGAAATTGCGACAAATGATGCTGAAAAAGCTAACCTGTTTGCTAAATACTTTGCTTCCGTATATAAGCAGTACCCCGACGACGACCAGAGAATGGCCGAAATGCTATCCTTCATCAACTCAAGAGACGATACAGGTTTTTCGAGCATCACAATCAACGAGGATATTGTGAAAGAAACCTTGTTGAATATGGACCTCAGCGAGGGGATTAGTCAAGATAAAATGGCCCGTCATTCCTTCGTGAATGCGCAGAATTGATATCCCGACCTCTATCAATCATTTACGCGAAATCACTGCTGGAATGTTACTATCCAATTTTGTGGAAGACGGGTCATTTGATACCAGTCAGACATGAGAGCCGATTGAAAAACGTCGGCGGGCGGCGGCTAGCCGAAAAAAGAGTGCCGGCGGCGGCTGAAAACAAGGCTTAAAACGGCGGCTGGGAGTCAGTGAAATCAGAGAAAAAATCGGAAGAAAGTTTAAAAAAATTTCACTACTTAGGCACAAAGTAAGAAAAGTTCTTTGTGTGGTTGATGTTTCTCTGCCGTTGGTTCATAATGTTGGGAATTTTCTTGGGTTATCGGTTTCATTGAAGCTGCTATGACCCAAGAAAATTTCCAACGTCAAGAAAATTATTGCTATATTGAAGTCTTTGTCAAAATTGAGAGTTAACTTTTGAATGTTCAGTTGAAAGAATTGAGTTTCAACAGGTAGCCTTTCGTTATTGATGAGGTACTTCACAGAATAATGCTCGGTAGCACCAGAACTGCTCGCAAATGACAGTACTATATTTGCCGAAGCGCTAAGATAATGAAATTTCGTTGTTAAGAACGGGTCCAATTTATTAAGTTATGAGGTGCTTAAGAGCACTCTATGTAAAAACGTTGTTTTTCTAGCTATAGTTTTGTTATAAAAATGTGCCATTTTCAAAAAAGTAACTAAATGGCCGTTTACACTCATCTTTTATTAATCTAGTAGTTGAGCTACTTTTTTGCGATTGCTTACTTTATTTAACAAATCTTTCGCTAGAAGAAAGGTCTGCATTTCAGACTGGGCAGCCTGGTGTCTATAACAATGTTGAATGGTGTCATAAGAACACAACTATGCACTAGTTTTGAACTTGGCATCAGGCTGCGTACTTGAAAATTTTGATTGACAATTTAGAAGGCAGCCGAAAATCGGTCAATGCCATCGTAACGGCAATAATGAACACTATACGTCGTATAAATTTGGGGTCGACACTAGGCTGCGTACTTAAACTTTTGTTTTATGGATGTAGGTGGCAGCAGCAGCCTGGTACCAAATTGAAACTTACATGGCATACAAAATTTACTCCCGCCAACATTTTGGCAAAAAAAGGTTTGCAGCACCAGGCTGCGTACTTAAGTGGTAGAGCTAAAAATGCAGTTGGCAGATGCCATATAAGTTTTGATATTTTAAATCAAATTTCATTTACAATAACGTGACACGTAACTCGATTTGATTTTTGTAAACCTGATCGTTCGATTACGATGAGATATCAATTGTTAATGCACAGAACTTGCCTCACATAAACTGTGTGAGTGTGTGTGTGTTTCACAAAGCTAAGGGTTGGATGAATATGATTTTAATTCTTTTTTTTTTTTGCTTTCAAATTTTTATTTAATTTTATTGTTTTTTTTTTTTTTTGTGCTCCAGCCGATTTCAAGGCAGCTTGGGCCGATTTTTAATCACCTCGTCGGCGCACATTAGATTTTTTTGCAAGGGTTTGTTTATTCTAGCAACATTAGGAACGATTGGCAACAGATTGCATACGGATTTCGATGAAATTTTTGAAAACCATTTTTTCGTTCAACCAATTTTTTCGACTTTTTCACACTTAAGACAGCACATAAGTATCTAACCAATGCACATATATGGCCAACCATATACGCGTTTGAAAGCTCTTGTCAATGTAGCCGTCTAGCCGGAGGAGTCGTACTATGGTGACAAGTGCGCATGGGAAGGTCGACGAGTAAAAAAAAACTTCGACTTGTAAAACAATCAGTGGACAATTCTGGATCATTCATACCCCCAGGCCTCAAAAAATAAAATATTTTTTCAAAAACGCTACACCCTAGTGTACACCCATTCCTTCATCAGTTTTTTATCCATCCGTGTAAACTGCAAAATCCGCTTCCATCGGAGGCGTTCCTGATTCCCATTCTGATATTTTGGTAAACTGCGTTTCAAATCTTCTTTCGAAGCAGAAACGCGCTTCCATCGAGTCATCCGGCATTTCGACTTCAGCGAACTGTTGTTTGAGTTGAGTCAGGATGTTGGCATGCCCGAAACTTCGGTCTTGCGCAATCCAGTTCTTGGTTCTGTACAACCTGTACACCGCCATTTTAGCTTCCTAATCTAACATCTAACGGTGGCAATGACAGCAGAATGTCATTACTCCTGTTATGCTCAGACACACTAGCCGCTGAATGCTGTCAATCTTCTTTCGCGTAACACTTAGTCTCGCTCGTGGTGCCCACACCATGCATCCGTAAATTAGTATAGGCCTCACTATGGCTCCAATACAGAACTACTGGTTTTAGACCCCATTTTTTGCCAAACGTACTGCGACATTGCCAGAAGATCCTCATAGCCTTTTCCACAAGCTCGCTCGTTCTTGTCTTATTTACACGATAGTAATGTTCAAACAACTCGATAGCGTAGTGGTTAACACGTCTGCTTGCTACTGTGAGATCGAGTTGCCAGTGCGTTGGTTCGAAACTTAGCCGCAGACAGATTTGTTCCGATTGTTAGATTTCTAAACAAAACAAAGCTAATTGAATCGGTTCAAGTCATGTGAAGTTGAGTGTAGCGTCATCGTACGGCTTACCGGTGAAAGGCATTGTTGGGAGGTGCCGGTATTCTACTCCTACTAGTTTCGTTCCTAGTACATCTCATGGATGGCACTGGGTTTGTCGCACAGCTTACCACTGGCACAGTAAAAACTTTCCGGTAATGAAAGGATCTCAAATAGTAGAACCACAAAAAGTAGCGAAACTAGTAAATAATGATCTAGCCCCTAACCCTTCATGGGTTGTTAAGGCAGATTATTATTATTATTATTATTATTAATGTTCGTGTTACCACTACAGAAGCATAATGGTTATTATTTATAAACGAACATCTTTTATCCAACTCGTGAAAAATGAATAATAAAATAAAAAATTAAAAAAAAGATAATCAGAATGAACGATTTATATATCTTAACGTAAAAGCTATCTGCTTTGACGTTAATGATATATTAAACTCTGACACTGCAAAACCATCTGTAGCGTATTTTTTCGGAGGGCAATAGCTTTAGAAATACTTTAATCAAATAATTAAATCACACTTTCAAGTGTTTCACAGACATTAGTCTCACTTAAGAAGTTTACGAAAGTTCGCTGATGATCGTAACGTACCGAAATGCATCTCCAAAATAAACAAGGAAGAGTAAAACAAAACATGAAAGCTTGAAAATGCGATAATCAAATAGAGAAAGTTAGTATCGATCGACATAACTGACAATAAATAAAGTCTTCAAGTTATTTGTTGGGTGGAATGATGAAGAACTTTAGCGCATTCTTACATATTAGGTCTGAAAGACCACGACTCGATCGATAGAAAAAATTATCTATTAGCACCATTATAGCAATATACATCTATAAAACTGGAAGACATCTGCAGCGACCTGCAAAAAGTCTCCTTTGGTTCATTGATCGTTTTTCGTAGCACATTGACCTTCAAATAATCAAATTTCGTGCATTTATATATATTTACAACAGACAGTTGTTATCAGAAAAGGTGTTCGTTCATTCACAAACGAACTACTTAAGAAAAACGAGTATATCATCAACAATAACAGTCTAAATCTTTCTTTTCGGATTAAAATTTTGGAGCTGCCACTAGTGAGGTAGAAAGAGAAATAATGAAGGACTACACCGAGGATTTCCATCCGAGTGAGAAAAGAAAAAACGTTGGAATGAGTAAAATGTGCAGTAAAGTTTTTGTTGAAATGTTGAATTTCTGAGTTAGTTCATTCTTTCGTAATGAATAACGATACATTGACAAATAAACGTAAATGATTATTAGGACAAGCTTTTAAGCATTGGTTAGTCATTTGTTTGCCAAAATGATCAAATAAGCGATGAACAAATTGTAAATATTGAGCGAAAATCATTTTAACGCGAATTTCATGGAAAAATGTAGGTATGTACATTCAAAAAAATGTCTCGCTTTTATTAAAAAAACGCGAAAAATTTGTCATGTCAAGGTACACAACTTAACATTTAA
Source organism: Pseudolycoriella hygida (assembly GCA_029228625.1). Taxonomy (NCBI): domain Eukaryota; kingdom Metazoa; phylum Arthropoda; class Insecta; order Diptera; family Sciaridae; genus Pseudolycoriella; species Pseudolycoriella hygida. The sequence continues at coordinate 30,024,135 of CM055403.1, read as the reverse complement.
AAGAACTTGGTAACTTTTCAGCTAGGAATTATGGCTCGTTTTAAAAAACTCAACAATTTGTCGTCTGTAAGTAAATCCAATGTAAATATCGTTTAATTATGATTCCAACACAATAATGATGACTGGTAAAGAATATGGTTAGGAGGACTGCGACTAGGAAATTAATATCTTTTATCATTTTGTTGTTTGCTACTTTGTTGAAACTATTGACAAATATTTATAGAAACTTTAATTTAATTAGAAAATTAAACAATAGACATATGACGAGAAAATAACATTATCGTCTTAACAATCGTCATCGTCACCTACCTTCGTAGATGACAATCCATGGTGACGTAAAATACAAAAAACGAATTAACTATGAAGATTACAGACAGTCTTACTTTCAACAAAGAATCAGAGTGTTCATTCAACGAGGCAACATTTATTTTTGTAGGTTTATTCAATATCCACATATTTCTCAGAATTTCATTGTTCTAACAATGGAACTTTATTAAATGTGGAAAAACCTACAAAAATAAATCATATAAATAGTAGCTCTAGCTAGTAGCAAGTTAAATAAATGAATTCTATTTCCTAACTAAGTATTCGCCTCAGATCGACATCTGACATCTCTTGCGATAAAATATCTTCATACGACACATGTATCGAAAATGACTATCGCATACGAAAACCTCTTAAAAAGTTAAGTTTGACGCAGTCCGCTTCCAAAATTAATGATATCGCTTAAGGTGACGCTATCGCTCATAATACGCAAAAGTTTGTTTGAATGGAATCTTGTGTTCAAAAGTCTAATTTTCTGAAAACATTACAGCGCTTTTTTTTAAAAGAAAATCTGTTGAACAAATTGCGTCACAAATGTGCCGTAATTTGCATAAGAAACTTAGTGTGAAAGAGCAAAAAGAAAATCTATGCAAAAGTCCACACAAAGTTTTTTGTCTCTTTCGCAAAAAGTTTCTTATGCAAATTAGGGCAGAAATGCCGAACCCAACGACGAAATAATTTTTCTGTACTTTCAGCACTTGCGCTGCAAAATTGACGCAATTTTTTCAACAGAACGTAATTTAGTTTTAAAAAAAGCGCTGTAATTTTTTCAGGAAATCAAAACTTTGCACACAAGGTTTTATTCAAACAAACTTTTGCGTATTATCAGCGATAGCGTCACCTCAAGCGATATCATTAATAACTAGGGTTGGGTTTTCCTCAATTTTTCGGTCATAAATAACGAAAAACACATATATTTCGAGACGTTTCACAGCTTATTGCTGCATCTTCAGTCTTTATTCATCTCATTCAAAGCTTACGAGAACAGAAATTCCCTCCACTAAATGAAAGTTTGAATTATGAGCCTCATAAGGCCTCATGAGGCTCATAATTCAAACTTTCATTTAGTGGAGGGAATTTCTGTTCTCGTAAGCTTTGAATGAGATGAATAAAGACTGAAGATGCAGCAATAAGCTGTGAAACGTCTCGAAATATATGTGTTTTTCGTTATTTATGACCGAAAAATTGAGGAAAACCCAACCCTAGTTATTTGAATTTCACGGTCGAGAAAATTGCATCAAAGTTTGTTACGACACAAGCTTTGGGCTACATGATATTATTAATTTTGAAAGCAGACTTACGGACTGCGTCACACTCTACCTTTAAAGAGGTTTTTGTTGTGATATCAGTGGTTTTGGAAGTTTTCAGATGCTCAAAAAATTTCTATTTTTAAAAAAAAAAAATTCTGAAAAAAAACTTTCTCAGAAAAATTTTTCCTGAAAAAAAATTTTCTCCGAAAAAAATTTTTCTCCAAAAAAAATTTTCTCTGTAGTGGCTCGACCCATACTTAATTATAGCACACATACACATTCGTAAACATTCACTCATCACATCTCATATCAGTTAACATTCATTCCATTACAGTACCGACACTTGACCAGTGAACACGCAATAAATAATTAACATAAAATACAACATCTAAGTGTTTAATTATTGTTAGAACATAAACTTCTCCAAAAAAAATTTTCTCCAATAAATTTTCTTTACGAAAAAAATTATCCTCCAACACCTTCGCCTACCATCGGAACACTTTGTGTCACCTTCGGCAAAAAATCCAAGATGGTGTCACTTCGACAGTTGCCAGCCATTTTCTTAAAATACTAAAAAATTCTCCTGACCAGACTCTATAACTTTCTAGAAGAAACCAACTCTCTAAGTGTTGTCATTCCGGAGCTAAAATTCGAAAACCCAAAGAAGCATAATTTATACCTAACAAAAATCCAAGATGGCGTCACTTTGGCAGATTTCTGAAAATCCTAAAAAATTCTCCTGATCAAACTCTATAACTTTCCCGAAGAAACCAACTCTCTAGCTATTGTCACTACGGAGCTAAAATTCGAAAACTCCGAGCATTGCCTAAAAAACGCTCAAAATTGACCACTTTTCCACATACCACGGCTTTTCCAGAATTTTCCGGAAAAGCGGCATTTGAAATTTTTCATTTGGGGCCGAGACTGACGTTCGGTAAAAATTTCAGGAAGATCAGCTGTCTAGTTCTTGAGATCGAAAATTATTAATAGATAGAATAAAGATAGATAGATAGAAACCGACAGATCAGAAAAAAAGTTTTCATGAGAACATGAGAACAAGAGAAAAAACCATGGCCTATAAAAAAATTTCATTTTCAAACGCAGATATCTCAGCCAATTTTCAACCGATTTTGGTGAGTCTAGGCTCATTGGAAAGCTCCTGCGAATTTGTTTTTTTTTATATTTTGGAGGGGGAGGGGGCCAGGGGGAAAAACTCAAAAGTTCGCGTATATATGGCTCCTTGTCTCGAAGGTTTTTGTATGGCGTTTTTTGAGTTTGTGGACTTCTTTTTTAGGGTGTGGGGACAGTGGCACGCCATCCGTTACCGCTGCGGGCATGATTATTTAACAATGACTATTCTTTAAATAGAATGTTTGTTCCTTTGATTTAAGAGGACTGATCTCACAATATAGATAGGATTTTGTATATGAGATTTTTCCCAAAATGGAATTTGCGCTTGCGAGATTTACACTCGGACATTTGAAGAACTAATCAAATTATAATTTTGTGGTAGTGGAGGCTACAGAAAGACATGAGAGGAAATTGAGTAGTAATTGAACACGTCCTCTACAAAAAAATTTTTACCTAAAAAAATTAACGAAGGGAAATTACAATGCAGCCATAAAAATGTAGAGGCCAACTGCACAAAAATAAAACGAGAAATTGTTCAAACAATGGAAAAGTACATTATGGACATTATTAAAGAAATCTTTCCGCATAATATATAATAAATAAAATGAAATCCAACTCATAGCACTATTATGTTCGCTTATATAAAGTTATAAATTTATGAATTAACTATACAAAAATAGATTCGATTATTGACTTACATATTCGTTATTTGAAATCGTGTCAAGTCAACTGTCCGTACGTAATTTGCATAATAAATAAGAAAATTCCATAGATCATAGATAGTAACGAAATGAGTGCTTTAATGGACTTAATGCACTAGTACTTTAATGTGACATTTACAATAATTCCTCTGAAACTCTTGTGTTAATAAAGACGGGATTTAGTTGTTTGTCGAATCCTATTCAGTTAGAAAGAAATGGATGCCGCCACCGACCGGTAGGGGTGCTTTAGTTTTATATTGATCCGTATCCAACTATGAAAATAAGCGGATGACGCCACCGACTGGCGGCTGCTATTGCCTTATTAAATAAGCTTTTAGTCCAAGGAATGATGAATGGATAGCGTTGATCAACAAGTCAGATGTTTAGAAACGCACAAATGAAGGTCTGATTTGAGATTTCCAACATCGAAAATTAAGAGAAATGTCGATCAACCAATAAACACAGCTTACGACTAAAGTTTTATATTTTTAGTGCCCACACGCAAAACGCAAAAAATTCTTTGGAAATATTTTCAATTAAAAAATGCGTCCTAAATGCTGGGGGGTCCATGTAATGTAATGTAATGTAATAATTTTCCTGCGCTTTCAGATTTCACACGCAAAAATTTAGCTACCCGAACTCCATACATCGCGCAAAGCTAAGTTTAAATTATGACGTTGGGAGGGTCCGGCTATTATGACGCATTTTATTGGAGCCGGCGCCGGCGGCTACTATTTCCATGGGCGAAATGATCCCCACACATTTCTCTACAACACATCAAAAGTATTTTTTTAGCCGTCGCCGCCGCCGAACCGAATCGCAGGGGCGACTACTTCCATGGGCGAAAATGATTCGCACAACATTCTCTACAAATCAAAAGTCCCCACAGCTTCTTCTACAACATATCAAAAGTTTTTTTTTGAGCCCCCGCCTATTTTCCGCCATCCCGACTGTCATCCCGATACACTACACACCCAACCCAACAATATTCCCTTTGACACCAAACCACTATCTCGAACACCCAACTTTTGTCTCATACAAAATGTGCTACCATACATGTTACACACTCAAACACATACATATGCTTTATATGGCGCCTTCTAAGAGCACTGGCGCCCAAGAGAGGACGGCCCCCTTTTTTAAAATTTCAGAGATTGCAGAATCCCCAGCTGAAGCTCCCTGCAAAATTTCAAGAAAAGTTATCTAGCCGTTTTCGAGCACGAACCAAAAAAGTAGTTTTTCATGCAAGTGCCAATGGAAACCAGTAACTAACACTAACTAACTAACGTAGGATGTTTTCATTAACTTCGGCTTCTATGAAAATGCACTTTTTGTATTGAGAATGATCTGAAAAAGCGAAAAGTGGGGGTACGTCGCAAATGGGGGGAGTCAAAACTTAGCTGTATATATGGTTTCGCAGTCCACGAGAAAAATTTTATTAACTTTTTGTTCGTATGTGGACTTGCGTCACGGGCGCATTACTACCGCGCGCACATGATAATGTACAGAATTCGTGTTTAACGCTTGAAAACGTTTGTTGAACTGAAGTTTCTCATATTGCAAGCGTATTTTACAAGAATTATATTGGGAATAAGCCAGTGACAATACATATAGATGTAAACACAAACTGAAGCAAAAAGAAAATACGGAATTTGTGTGCCGAACGCACATCGCACAGCAAAACATGCAAAATTTACGCTGATTTGTTCAGCTGAAAATACTAAAACTACGTGACGCACAAACACTATTTTACGTTTCACATTTCATGTTTGCTTCTATTTTTGCGTTAATTTTTTGTTACAACCTGCCGGTCTTTGACATTAAAAATAAGTTTCTAAATATTTTGAGGTAGAAAATAGAAAATTGTACTCACTATTACTTGGTCTCTGCACTTCCTCAGTTTCCACCTTTTCAGCAAATACACCCTTTTGTATTGTCATTTTGATATTTAACTTTAACCTTTCTTCGTAATTTTAAAAGAAATCGACAAAATAACAGCCGATTGAATCACAAAATTTGCACTTAGTTTATCATTATATCACAAAAATTGTCTCTTTTAACAATATTGTAACTTCATTTCCCCTGTTGATTTGATGTGGTTCAACTGAAAGGAAATTCAAATAAAATGAATTTAAAAACAATCTTCAAATAAAGAAACAGATTATTAAAAGAATGCTAGCTGCAATATTTACATTAATAATTTGATGACATGTCGTGATCAAACACCTAACCTCTCCTATAGGTCTTTTTCTGTATTTCAAAGCAAATACTTAAAATTTGTCTTGTCATTCACTCATTCAGAGTTTTATAGATACACTTGTTTAATGTAACGTTTTTTCTTAGATAAGAAGGGTATGCCATTCAAGACTCGTGCATTGCGCATATTACGAAATTCGTCATGAAATTTTGTATACTTTGACATAAGCTGACGTCGCAATAAAAGCGTGGATTATGATGTAACGTTGTCGTGTAAAGTTTGCACGAAAACGTATCTAGACAAAAATGAAAATCAGTCTATCAAGTACTAGGGTGGGTCGCAAAAAAAATTTTTTTCTTTCAAAACGCCCACATCGTAAATTTGTTCAATACCACCCTAGGAACTTTTTGTGGAACAACTTTTTTTTTAAAAAATGCGATTTGGTATTGTCGCCCAGCGAATTTCACATTTTGGGAGAGATTGTTCTGTTTGACCCTAATTGAAGGCTAGCACTGACCAATATAAGAAACAAAAAAACATTGTGATAAGCGTAATATATAGTATAAGCCTATAGCTTTCGGCGCTGGACTCAATCTTTTTATAAAAAAGTTTTTTGGGAGTTAGGCGAGGTGAGTTGTGTTCCCAGAAATTATTTTTTATAGAATTTTTCTTAGTTTCACATCAAGAAAAATGTACATAATCAACCACAAAAAAATCGTATGCACCATGTCGTCGTAGATAATTATATAGAGAATCGATTTCAGCAATTGCAACTGAAATTAATCGAATGGTGAAGAATAAATTCAAGCCAATTTTTCAATACTTTC
>CM055403.1:29895890-30009770 GCA_029228625.1 Pseudolycoriella hygida | reverse complement strand
AACCGGACGAATTCGGACGGGACGGTGGGGGAAGGGGTGGTTTTGATAACCGTGAGGTCCGGTTGAGAATTTGTGGTTTTGTCAAACTGTCAAGAATTTATAAATTTTAAGTAGGAGCACGCCCGAGGTTGTTTTTCGAGAGAGAAACGCAGACTTTTCCTGTAGTTTGTTTCTTTGACAGTTTGTTAGAAAAATGTACATAATAATGATAAAAGTATTCATTCTACAATAAAAAAATATTTTTTGTGTGAATTAAAATTTTTCATTGGGGAGGGGGGGGGGGCGGTAATGAAATCAGACGTCATTATTTTGGGGGGTCAAAAATTCATCAATTGTAACACAAAATATATGCAAGGGACCCGTACGCATCATAATAGATGCGGTAAACAAAATAGATGTTACAAAAAGACTCGAACGTATCTAAATATTGCCAGGTGAAGCTCCACATATTGATGGCGCACTTTGTGACAGTTGTACTGAGAATCTCCAATACATTCATGCACTAGAATGATCCTTCCTCTAGTGCATGAAACTACTGGATCTTGAATCCGAAGTACGAAGCCTTCAAAAAGTTGCAACAAGTGAAAGACTACATTTTCGGCTAGGAAGCCTGAGATCAAAAAATGATGTAAGGCAATGTTAAAGCCAATAGCAATTGCTCTTTGGAAAAATAATTTTCAATTTGACACCAGGCTGCGTACTTTATCATGGTTCGACGGCACAGAGTAGGCAGCCTGGTGCCAAAAATTTAAGCATATCTGTCACTATGACGGCATTGACGAATGATTCACAAAGCATCAATTTTTATCTTGGCACCAGGCTGCTACACATGTTGTTAACAGGTTCAAAATTGCCGTAATCTGTTCTGTGGGCACGAACAGTAAGATACTGACATTGACGATTAACAGTCCCACGCAATAACCTCACTGGCTGGTGAATCATCAACTTAGACAGCAGTGCGGGAGCATATAGTCGCTTCGTCAACAAGTCCAATTGATTTACACCTGTCAACATAAGACGGAAGCCTGTAGTCTTTGTACTGTTGCACAGATCTCCTCAATGCATAAATTAAGAATTTTTGGACCCGTACGAAGTACGAAGGTCCTATACGTTTACTACAAATTCAGGGCTCACACACATCCAATATTTAAAAAATTGTCCGTCTCCACTTTTTTTCCGAAATGGCTGCACCGATCACCCTGCTTTTTTTTCGCTGAAAGGTACATATGCCCCATGGTTCAAGTTCAAAGATGAGCAAACTCGATCGGATAGTTTCGGAAATATGGTCGAAAAGGTGTCCAAAAACATGGTTTTTTGGGGGTAGGTGAGACTTTTTCTCAGATATCTCTATAATTAGGGCAGTTAGAGAGCGACTTTCTAGGACAAAGTTGTAGAGAACTAAATTTTAGCGAACACGTGTTTCAGGGTTTTCCCCAGAAACGTCCCAATCCCGAGATTTAGCCACTTCTAGAATTGGAAGGGATGATTCATATATCAAGAACTATGACAGATAGAAAGTTGCTTCCAAAGGCAAAGTTGTTGAGAATTAAATGTTATCGAACACGTGTTTCAGGGTTTTCCCGCAAAATGTCCCAATCCTGAGATTCAGCCACTTCTAGAACTCAGAGGGATAAGAACGTTAGACAACGCGTGATTGGTGTCAGAGTAGAGAAAATGTACTTCGGGAGGGCTTTCGACATTACTTTGGGTAATTTCTGAGAGTCGTTTAAATTATGATAGTTCTAAAAGAACTTGACTATGCATTCTGATGCGCATTATATTTATGATAATAGTAAGAGTTTGGTACATCGAGGCTTTTCGCACGTGAAGGCCTTACGTACGGGTCTTTGCATATGTTTTCTGAATTGACTCAATCTTATCGATATACGTATCGTGATATGGATGCCACACAACAGAAGCATATTCGAGGTAGGAACGAACAAGGGCAAAATACACACTGTTAAGAGCTTATACGCTTCAAAAATCCTTGCAGATCCTCATCATAAATCCTAACATAGAATATGCCTTTGCAATGATATTTTGGACATGCTTTGAGAAAGTCAGACCAGCATCCATCAACACACCCACGTTCTAACGGAACTGTACCAATCTTGTGTCCGAATTTGATCGTTGACCTTTTGCGAGTGAACGATATTACACGACATTTGCTAACATTGATATATAGCTCATTGGTGTGAAACCAAAGATCAAGGCTGATGAGATCACGCTGGAGCGCTATAGCGTCTCGAAGGGAGTGAACAACCCGACAGATTTTCAAATCATCTGTGTACAACAAATAAGTGGATGTCGATGAAAACATCAAGACATCATCCATAAATAATACGAATAACAATGGGCCGAGATGACTACCTTGTGGAACTCCAGATGTCACATGGAACGTGCGCGAAGTCCGACCCGACATTTTAACATATTGAGAGCTTCCAGTCAAGTATGAATTCAGCCATCCAAGAAGGCTTGAGTGAACACCCATCAGGGATAATTTATGAATGAGCAACGAATGTTTAACCCTGTCGAAGGCTTTGCTAAAGTCAGTGTAAATGACATCTAGTTGTGCTCTCGACTCCATGACGTTGAGGGCGTGACTTACAAATTCAACAAGATTGGTCGACGTAGACCTTCCTTTGACGAACCCGTGCTGAGCTTTAGAGATAATGCTCCTAAATTCTTCCATCAAAATGTCGCTGACAATAGATTCAAAAAACTTCCCCAATGTTGGCAAAATCGCCACACCACGATAGTTCTCGATGTTACCTCTAGCACCACTCTTGAAAATAGGCGTCAGATATGAAGTTTTCCACCTTGTAGGAAATTTTTTGGAGGATAGTGATATAGTGATATTCTTCAATTTTTGGCACCATGCTACCTTCTTTTTCATTGTTCAAGGTTACATATAATAGAGGGCAGCCTGGTACCAAATCAAAAAGTATTGCGCCGTAATGTACTGGATACTGGACCCATACTTCCATCACATCTCTTCCGTGTACGGATTTATTCTAGTCGAAGAATTCGGTCTCAAACTTACACTTCAAAAGCAGATCAATCGAAATACTATCCATACAAGTGACCAGCATACCGCATACGACCTTGTGCGTTTCATGTACCCGGAGAAATTTTTGCCAGAAAAAGTACATGTTTTCGGTTTTCGAACACCTCCCACTAGTCACTTTTGTTTGGCTTCTGGGGACCAATATCTATTTGGGCACATATAAAAAAATCCGCTGGAAGATGCGTCCGATTTGGGCAGACGGGTTTTCAAAAAAAAAATCCCTCGGACTGACATGAAACGCATCTGAAAAATCCAAAACAAAGTAGCTTCTTCAGCAGATGAGATGTACTTACAATCTCACAGATAAGTTGAACTTATAAAAATGTTTTGTAGCGAAACAAAATCGCATTTCACTTATTTTGGAATTCATCATTTTGGAAGTTTCCCGTGCACGTCCTTCATTAGCTCCTCGACAGTCTGTTTGACGTAATTCATCGTTACCAAACAATTCATAATTTAAAGAAAATCTTAGAAGAGGAAATCTTAGGAATACGTACGCTTTTGTTTTACTACCCCCCGCCCTTTCCACAACGTACTTTTTCGTACGCTGGCCCCTTGGGGATCATCCATAAATTACGTACGCTTTTTTCAGTGCTGCCAGCAGATTTAAGTCAACAATAACTTGAAAAATATTCACTCCCCATTTAGGGGGGTAGTTTGGGGGGGTCGGCCATACATTTGACGTCTTAAAAGTGAATATTTTTCAAGTTATTATTGATTTAAATCTGCTGACAGCATTGAAAAAAGCGTACGTAATTTATGGATGGTCCCTTGGTTGCTTTGAAAGATTCACTTCATCTGTCGTTTCTTCGCATAGTAGTTTTACTCATTGTTTAAATTCTTAGAGGTGAGAAAGTATACTCTGACTTCCCTACTCAAACAGTTTATGTCTATTATAGTATATTGGATGCCGCGGAAATCACTCATTACATGAGCGGTCAATTTTGTGATACTTGTCGAACTCACAACAACCTTTGGAAACTGTTATTTTGACAAGTGCAGAGATCGCAACTGCACGCATCAAAATAACAGCTTCCAAAGAGAGTTGCTTAAAAACACACGAGTGAGTTAGCGAGTTTACGAAGTTGATCCCGATTTACTGCATTTTACCCGCCTTAGGATGAAAGTATCTTTCGCCACAATTTATTTGAATTTGTAATATCCCAAAAGACCCTACATGTAATGAACTATTTCCGCGGGGGGTAGACATGCATGTAATGCGGAACTTTTGGAGGGGATAGTCAAAAGAATAATTTATGTAAATAAGAAAAGCAAAAATCACTATACTCTTAATAGCTCACCTGTGGCGGAAAATCAAATGTCTAAATCTGTCTCGGACCTTGTACAAATGTTCTTCAAATGTTTCAATGTTCACAACAAAGTTTGTTCAATTCGGATATAAAAACAAATTCATCAAAGTTTCGATATGCTCTGCATGTATATTTCCTAAATTAATGGTTTTTTCAGAGGCTACACTTAGTTTAGTTGCTGATACAATTTTATAATCAAATTGGTAGCCTCTTTATTGCTCCAATTTATTACTTTTTACATTTAAATGATAAGCCGCACTCGAATCTCAAACAGTTTTTTCGTGCTGAAGGATTGTTAATTGTACGAACAATATGATGACAAAAGCGATAAAATTACAATAGCCAGTACATGAGTTTAGGTGTAAAATTAAAGTAAATATTGCATTTTTGAGGGCCTACAGTTACTATCATGATAATCGCTAAAACATTTCGAAATAAATGTTTGGAAAGCGACAACTATCACATGAGAAAAATGTCGAATTTTTCATTCATCTTTGTATGAATTTTTTGAAATTTTGCTCTCGATTTATAGAACAACTTGATTATCCGACAAAAAAATTTAATCGTTCTCCTGTTTTCCTCTGACGAAAAATCGAAGTTGTACTGTAATGGTGTTGCGTATTCTTCGGTCATAAGAAAAAAAGTAGAGAGCGAAGCGAGAAAAATTTTTATACACGTCAGTGGCTGTCTAGTGAGATAAGTCATACATTACTGTCTTGTATCAAAATTTGTTTTGTTGATTTCTTGCTTTCGTGCATAAAAACTCTTACGTTTCTGCAGGATAATTTATTTATCCTCTCGGAGGATTAAATCCCTTGCCTTCGGCTCAGTATACAAGCTTCCTACTCGATAAAGTTTCCCGCAGATGCGTTATAATTATTTCATGCCTGCGGATGGAAAATGAGTCATTACCATCTCGTTTAAAACCGATTTTTTGGATTTTTCGGGCGCAAGCATGAAAAATTGTGTATTTTCTTTTTGGGAAATTTGTTGTTTCTACATGTGGGATGCATTCCTTGCCTTCGGATCGAAATACAAACTTCCCACACGTCTCAACAACAAATATCCCAGGAAGATTAGATAAAATGTCACCATTGTTTCTTCGTGAATGCTTAGAAATATTGGATTTGGCTCTTTCAGTGATTTGTTTGATGACCTTTCACCATAACCTCACAATGAATGCATGCAACTGACAGAAATAATGATTGACAGATTGAAATGCCAGAACATAGTTTTGGGACAACGCGAGACATGTATAGTATGGATCCGTGAGTACAGTGTTTCCTAGTAAGGCTATGGAAGATTTGTGAGGGACTATCACCTTGCTCAGTGATGTTCTCCAGTTACGACGCTGATACCCTTTACCTTTCAGTCTGATAATACTCCCTCCTCAGGTCGTAGAGCTTAGGCTTGCTTGCGGACACGGCTGTCTTGCCACTAGGATGGACAGGCTAGTCTGCAAGTGAGATCGCTCAGGACTACAGGGAAGGCGTCGTTGTGTTGTGACGTGACAGTTGCGCACCTTTGAACGAGAGGCGGACTGGCTCAACCTTCACTTGGTCTCGCTGTAGACGCTACTTCCATTTAAGGATCTGGCTTCATAGTTTGATGGTTCTGCTATTTGAACCGGTCGAGGTCGGGAAACTGAACTTGGTGGTGAAGAGTCGAATTTTTATTAATTTCGGAATTCTGGAAGACAGCCGCACGACTAATGCTTCAGTACCTGTCGTCCCACACATCGGCTATGTCACTACCAGATAGCCTCGTGTTACTCGCCGGTTTACATCCTTATCGGTTTGTGGACCAGATGATTTTGCCTTGGATGTGGCTTGATAGTTACATTGGGACTATTCCAATGAGCGAAAACTTTTGGCGGTACAGGGTGGCCTAAGTCGACGGTGGCATGTCGTAGGGCCCGAATCTGTTTTGGTCGATACCCAAATAGAAAAGTCCAACGGTTTTACAAGCGTATGGAACTACACCTGGCTTGGATTCAACCGATTGCCGGCTCTTGACCGGTCTTGCAATGTGGATACTTTCGTTTGTGAGTGGAGGAGGTCCGCAAAAGGGCTTCAAGATTTTAATGATGACAGGGTAGTACAAAGGGCCCGTAAGAAGCCTGTGTGCATCGATTAGAAATGGTCGGCCCTAAGCTGGTAAAATCTAAAAAATGCGCCAACAAAAACCGGCGCAATGAAATAAATCTCGTGTCTTTACTACGGGACAGGATGGATTGAGATCTTTGAGAAACCCTTCGTTTATTCGCTTAAATATCGGCAACAACGATTACTCACAGTACTCATCGTTCAACTTTGCGTGCCAATTATTTAATGGAGCTATATGAAGGCTCGAAGGCTGACTGGGACCAATGTAATGTATAATTGTAAAATGGCATTTCCATAAATATGAATTTGACACCAGACTGCCTCTTGGGATTGAAGCGAGTGGATTCAACAACAATAAATACCTCACGCCGAATGTTAAGTGTGATGTTTAATGTTTTTTAGATGTTGAACCTTTTATCTGCTCAACAATATTTGATGACTTTCCATCCATCATTGTAACGTGTCAAAGATAAAATGATTATTAAAAAGCACTGCGTCAATAATTTGTAAGCTTTCTATAATTGCTGTCATTAAGCGGTTCAGTAGTTGCGAATTAGGCACGTGTATGTGAAAAAGATTTGTGGCTTAAAGTACGGCTGAACATTTTTTGAAGATATTGCCGTAGATGGCCACATTTTTATCAATGAATATCAATTGCTGGCAATTAAAGTGGCTTGTTATCAGCAATAAATTACTTTTAAGTGTAAAATGGAAGTTGTCTTCACCGAATTTCTAGAGAATATCCACTTGTGGTGCAAATTACGTGTTTATTTATTGGCTCGAATGAAACAAAAAATGGAATATTAACCTAAATACCTTTAATCAAGAGTCACGATGAGTGGCTACCTATGATGTCGACATAAACCAACCACTTGGCCACTGGTAAGATATATTTCAAGAACAATAACGTTTTGTGCACGAAAACAAATTTTATCATCTGCAATAATCGCTAATTGTTTGTTATCTGTTCTTAAAACTGAAATGGATGGCTGGCAACAGGTACATATTTTCTTAATCAAAAGTACGACTTTCGACTACTGATATCGACCTTTCGCAGAGTGGCATCTCGAATTTGATTGAGCTATTTCAAAGATCGGCGTTTTTGATACAGATTTTCCCATAATCAAAGTACATACGCCATTTCTATTTCTGTTGACATTCGTATCGTAACGTTTCGATAATACTCCTAATCGCGTGAAACTGACAGGTTAAAAATATTCGAATTGAGTTCATATCTGGATTTTCCGTCAGCACTTAGTGGCTGAAGCACATGACAAAGAAATCGCAGTCAAACTATCTACAGTGCCTATACGTTTATAAATTACGTAACGCACCAGGGGGGCAATCGTGACGACGGTTCTAATAAAGTAGATTTCCTTTTATTAAATATTACTTTTCTTTCGATGTTTATCGTCCTTTTTATCCACTCCATCATATTCGCTCGGCGCATCATTCGACATTCAGTAGGTCATTGCAGATTTTTCCCTCAGAAATGATTTAACAATAAAGTTAATTGTCTTATCTCTAATAATTTGTTCTTTCGTAAATAATATTCTTTAAACATATTGAAGTACTTGGAATAGTTTACTCAAATATCATAAATAATCGCGTGCAATAAGCATGGAAAAGTTTAACTTATTTCACGTGTCATTAGATCACCTTAGACCAAAACTTATCTTCATTCCACTGCAAGAGTCACACGTTTTATTGTTCATTAGAGATTAATTTGCTTTCCAACCAATAAAGATAATTTAATTGGACCCGTACGAAGTGCAAAGGTCCTATATGTTAACGACACACAACTTTACTGTAACATGGGGTGGATTTTGGCGGGAGTTTGGTCATTTTTTTCTAAGCGTCTGCACCGATCACCCCTGAAAGGTACATTATGAGTCAAATTCAAAGATGAGCAAAACCGGTCAAGTGGTTCAAGAGATATGGTCGACAAAGTGACCAAAAACATGGTTAAATTGTTCATTTTGGTGTCAAATGAAAGCATTTGATCTCACAAGACTGGGAAATTTTTTTTGTGGAAATCAGGTCTGGGCACTGGGATCAATGGAATGGACGAATTTGAGTTTCCTGGTACCCAATCCTGGTAATGAACACTTTTAGAATTGGGCGAGATGACCCATATCTCTTAAACTGTAGCAAACTGTAGAGAATACAATTTACAACATACAACATACAACACGTGTTTCAGGGTTTTAGGGAAAAACAATCGAAGCAATCGGATAAAGCAATTGCTAGAATTGGGAGGGATGGCATATATCTATAAAATTGTGGCAGTTAGAAATTTGCTTCTTAAGGCAAAGTTGGTGAGAATTACATTTTAGAGAAGATTGTTTCAGGATTTCTTGAAGAAACTGCGTTAGTCCTCTTATTGATAAGAGGCCATCCATAAATGACGTCCGGTCGTAAGGGGGGGAAGGTATGGCAAAACCGGACGAATTCTGACGGGGGAGGGGGGGTGTATGAGAAACGTGACGTCCAGTGCACCTGATAGAATAATGATAGAATAAATTCGGAATCCGGATAATCAACACTTCGCGTCGCTTTTGTTGTTGAATTCGTTGGACGTTGAACAAATCTTACCAACCGATTTCAAAAATACAAATCGATATCATACGATTTGTATTGTCCTTCGTTTAAGACTTGTTTGGATAAACGAATCTGTAGCAAATGTGGAAAATACTTCTCAGCAATTAATCAAGTCGTCCTGCACATTAAAGTTTGCCATAAAATTGCACCCATCACCTTTCTGAAAGTTAAATCACGTCGAATGACGAGCTAACGAGATGATGGTTGTTATTTCAAACTACGAGGGCTCCGAAGATGTGGAATGGATAGATGAGCGAGACATAGACGCACCACAGAGCATGCTCGAAGTTGTCTCTCGCGACAGATAGTTTTCCTGTAGTTTCTTTGACATATCACTTCGATAGTGTGTGGGAAGAGGTACATAAAATGTTGCTATTTATTCAGCAATAATAACTTTTTTTAACTCAATCTTTTATTGGGGAGGAAAACAGGAAAACAGGACGAATTCGGACAGGGGGTAGGGGGGGGGGTCCAAAAACTGTCAAAATAACCGGACGTCATTTATGGATGGCCCCTATGGTGCAGGGAAGAACATTTCGGCCATCAAAATGAATGGTCTCAGACGTACTTCGGTAGGGCCTTTGACATTAGTAATTTCTATGGATCTTTGAAATTCTTATAGTTATAAAAGAGCACAAAACATTGGAGTGTTTGCTCATTTCTATATTTAGATACGCTCGAGTACAAATATCTATCGTGTTTGCCACATCTATTCTGATACGTACGGGTACGGGGTGAGATATTGCATTTGATTTTGATTGACACAAATCATATTGTACTGGAAGAAGTAAAAAATTCTTTCTTTCGTTTTACAACATTGTAGAATTTCTAGCATTCCTTATATAAAACAAATGTTTTTCTTAAAAATTTAAATAGCTACATGTTGCAAAATTGCTATTTCCTAACTACCGCTTAAAAAGTGCACGACTCTGTATTGCGTAAATACTTCTTCATCCCATGTGGAAAATGATAGTTCGAAAGAAATTCACTGAGTAATTTTCTTACTATCCCCAACATTGGGCCTATCCGTCACAAAATGAAAATTATAAGATTGTAATAAAATGTTGTAAAGGATGTGAAAATGATGTATTAGAGTTGTATAATTGATGTGTACAAATGATGTAGAATTGTTATATTTTTTTAGTATTAGTGTTCATAAGACACCAATAGTAGTAGTATTCATAAGACACCAATATGAAAGGAGAAAACCCCCCAAAATGGCGGAAAAATGACTTTCTCGATTTTTCTCCAGTAGAAGCTTTTCTCAGAAAGTTAAAAAAATAAAAAAATGTTTTCCATCAATACAATATTTTGTGTGAAAGAAGCTTACTTACTTACTTAACCGGCCCTAACCGGTCTTGGTCTTCTCCAACATGCTTCTCCAACCGGACCTATCCTCAGCTAACGTCTTCCAGCTGGTTACTCCCGCAGTTCTCAGGTTGGCAAAAGCTGCATCGCACCATCTGTATTTTGGTCTGCCTGCACTTCTTTTGCCTTCCGGTTTGGTGATAAAAAGTTTCTTCGGGATACGATTGTCGTCCATACGCTGTACATGACCAAGCCATCGTAGTCTATTTATTTTTGTTGTTCTATGTCCGGCTCTCCATAAAGCTGCATAAGCTCATGATTAAATCTTCTGCGCCATCTGTTCTGCTTTTCGTCATATACTGGTCCGAAAATTGTCCGCCGTACCTTTCTTTCGAACGTGAGCAGCGATTTTTCGTCTTTCTGAGTCATGCACCACGACTCCGACCCATACGTAACTATTGGTCTTATCATAGATTTGTACAGTGCGCATTTAGAGTTTCTGCTTACTGATTTGGACTTTAAAATTTTTATCAGGCTGTAATAACTCCGGTTGGCAAGACGGATAATTTTGATTTCGTCCATGATTACGTTGTCAGAATTAAGCAGAGATCCAAGATATACGAACTTGTCTATCACCTTAAATGTGTGTGTGTCAATTGTTACGCTTTTGTCATGTTGTCGATTCGATGGGGAGACAATCATGTATTCGGTCTTTGTGTCATTAACTTTCAACCCGAGGTCGGTACCTTTTCGGAGATTGAATAATTTTATTGGTCAAGGAAAGGTGCTCGGGCTAAGCCGTCATTGCGACCGGTAAAACCTTGAGTCTTTTCAACTACAAGTTACAATTTCATTTCACAATATAATAAATTTCGTCCAGTCTGTTCATGTCTTGGGGTATAGTTCCTAGTATGGATGCTGCATTTCCTCTTTGGTTAGCAATGCTGATTGTCTGGACTAGAAAACTCTTAGATCTTGGCTCGCCTGTCGTTTGTTTGAGTTTTTTCCCGATTTCGTTTATCAATTTTCTGCCTTGTTCACCCCATGGACCCATCGTTTCAACTGCAATTGGACAAAAGTAAAAATTGTTACCTAAATCTCTATACTTGGCATTCTTCGAAATTTCTCTGCAAGTTGCTGCCGACCCTGCTCCACGACTAGTGGATGCTACGTAGGATTTACATGTTGTATCAGCGCAAGTAAAGTCCCATAACAAAGGTTTTCCACATTTCCATGGAACCAATGTCATACCGTCTGGTTTCTTGCCGTCCGACCTGCTGCAGCCTGATGGTTCACGTAACGCTGGGAAGCCACAGGTAAGCAGAGCACGTTTAATCAAGTCATTGACGGTGTCGTGTTTAGACTTTCTGCCGTAGCTTTTTTTACATGCAAGTCCATGGCGACCAAATTTGTCCAGGTTCGTTCCGCATACGCATGCGTGTGGATGACAGACAGGTATCCCCAACCGCAAAGTAGCTGCAATACGAAAAGACTGGTTATCGAGCAAAGTACCTAGTGATGAACACGGAAGAACATTTAGCCAAGCACTTGAAAACTGCGCCACGTTCGCTTTGACTCTAGCTCTATCGATTTCGGTTGTTTTGCTTTCTAAAATCTGATTATGGATTGCTTTGCCCAATGCATTGTCCCAATTACTTTGATATTGACACAACGGAGTTTCTAGTGCTTCCATGCCCGTGATTGCTTGCCACGACACTAAAGCTTCTTGAAACAAAGTAAATGAAAGCTCGACTTCAACTGGAAGAATTTGGCGGACCAATCCGGATACAGAATGATAAGAACCTAGGAAACTTGAAAAGCAAAGGTTAGTGACGTTTCTTAGGCCCATACCACCCCACTTCACGGGTAAGGAGCACTCAATCCAGGAGTTGGAATCTAACTGGCAATTAGATATTCGTTCCAAAGAAATTCTCAGAAGCTGGTCGTATTCTTGTAGGATGTCCATTGCGTGCCAACAAGGTGTTGTTCGAAGAATGTATGTTAATCTCGGTATAGAAAAAGAATGTCTAAGCAAATAAAATGCCTGGTGTGAATTCATTTTTTGGAGACGATCCACCATACGCTCTAAAAGACCTTTTTTCGACCTCAAAGTTGTTGCAATTCCATTTTCTGTTAAAGGCGCTCCGAGAAGTTCTGCTTCATCGTCCTTAAGTTTCAATCCAGGGGCAATGTCATTAAAGGCTTTAAAAATTCTCTTAACTTCCTCTTTATCATCGACACCTAAAATCTTCAATTCACATTTCGAAAAATTTAGGCGGAGCCCCATGCTCGATGACTTTTCTATGACCAGTTTCAGATCGCTCAATACTACTTCCGGTGAGCCCCCTAACATACCGTCATCTAAATACCAAATATTAAGTTCAGAGTTTAACATATTGATCATATCATTGATGGTTAAGCAGAAAAGTAAGGGTCCGCACGGATCTCCCTGTTGACACCCCCTCTGTGACAAAATTATATAATCGCCGAATACCAACTTTGTGGGTGTGGGTACCTTTTCTGTCCAAAGCCGTGAACTTTTCCTTAACAGCTTCCATGTTTCGGCCCAAGATATCCAAGTCATCAGCGAAGCCCAGCAATTGACTGGATTTGGTGAAAATGGTGCTGCTGGTGTCGATGTCCATGGTTCTCACTGCTGCTTCAAGGGTCCAATTAAAAAGCAGCGTCGCGAGCGGATCACCTTGACGTAGTCCTTCCTCAATGTCGAAAGCGTCTGACAATTTGCTTCGGATTCTTACTCGGCTGTTAGCTCCATCCATTGTCAACTTTGTTAGCGAGATTAGTTTTTTGGGAACCCCTAATTCCTCTATCACTCTCCATAACTTCCTCCTGTTGACACTGTCGTGTGCTGCCTTGAAGTCTTCCAACAATTGGTGTATTTCCACGTTGTACTCCTTACACTTCTCCAAGATCTGTCTAATGCTAAGCAGCTGGTCCGTTGTTGAACGACCTACACGAAAACCACCTTGATATTCACCAACAGTAGATTCCATGTATGGAAGAAGGCGTTTGTATAGAATATTCGCAAATATCTTGTAGGCGACATTCAAAAGCGAAATTCCGCGATAGTTGCCACACTCCAATTTGTCGCCTTTCTTGTACAAAGGGCAGATGATGCTAGTCTTCCACTCTCCCGGCAACTCCTCGACATTCCAGATGCGCTTGATGAGCTCGTGCATCTCCATACATAATGCGTTACCACCGTGCTTAAAAAGTTCTCCAGGTATGTTGTCGGTTCCTCGGGCTTTGAAATTTTTGAGCTTTAAAATTTCATGCTCCACTTCCTGTAGCGTTGGTTCTGCAATATGTGGCTGCGCGGTCTGAAATGGTAAGTTGTTGTTGGTGTCGTTTCGGTTCGGTGGTCTGTTCGGGTTCAGCAGTTCCTTAAAGTACTTCGCCCATCGTCTGATGCACCTTTCCTCATCTGCTAAGACCAACCCATCCTTGTCCTTGCACAAAAAAACTGTAACCTTTCCTCGATTCGTTTACTTTCCGGTAAAAATTTCTCGTCTCTTTTCGATTACCAAACCTTTCAATTTCGATTAAAACTTCCTTGTCATGTTGTCGCTTTTTCCTTCAGAATAGTTTTTTCTCGAAATTTCTCTTCGAATGGTACTCTGCCATGCCAGCTCGAGTGCATCTATTTAGATTTCTCGCTCGAGCCGCATTTTTGTCATCCAGTGCTTTTCTGCATTCGTCATCGAACCAGTCATTTCTTTTCTTTCCCGTTCTCGTTCCTATCGTCTCTGCTGCGGCTTGCTCTACGTTTCGTCTAATTTGATTCCATGCATCGTCTACGTTTCGTTGTTCGCTTTCCATTCCGTCAATAATTTTCTTCTCTAAACTATCCACATATTGTCGTTTAATATTTTCGTCCTGCAGTTTCTCGACGTTCCACTTTTCCAATGCCGGATGTCGATTGTGTGAAATCGAAACTCGAGCCCTAACAACCACCTTTGTCAAGTAGTGATCCGAATCGATGTTCGGTCCCCTACAACTTTTGACATCCAAAACATTTGAACAGTGACGCCCATCTATGGTCAATCTGGTTTTTGGTTCGTCCATCAGGTGATACCCATGTCGCTTTGTGGATGTCTTTATGTTCGAAATAGGTACTGCAGGTACTGTGTGAAAAAAGCAATTTTATGAAATTTTTCGAAAAAATAAACTACAATAATTTTTCCGTGTAGGACTTGCGTCACATTTCCTTCAGTAATGTGAAACAATAATCAAGCAAATTGTAACATTATTATCACGAATTATTAGTATATGCAACGACCCGTCTGCAGATTCAATACCACACTGTGAAATTCTATACATCAACAGAATAAACTTATTGCCTAAATGTAGACTTTAATGTAATAACCGCATTCTCAAGTGTGAACACAGCTGGCAACTGAAAATTGTTTGAAATCTTATACAAACGCCTAACACAAGAATTGTTGATACATAATTTGACTTGTAATATAAAAGATGTCCCTTCGAATCATTTAATACGCGAGCTGTTACTAAAATAAACTTAAACAATTTCTAGTTGAGTAGTAAAATTACACTTGAACCAGTTAAAATTTGTGATCCCACACAGTGTGTCACTATCAGCAAATATTATTATTTTATTTTGTAAAATTCTTCACTTCGTCAAATCGCGCCAAAATGAACAATGGTATTATACATTGGAGTTATCGCGATTTTCGTGAATTTCCTGTGGATCTGTTAGAATATAGTGAAAATGTAGAAGAAGTTTATTTGAAAGAAAATTTTATTCCATCGATTCCCGAATGGCTTTTCGAATTTACGAATTTACGCTTCATTCATTTAGGTGGCAACTTGTTGCATTCTATTCCCGATGGTATTTGTTTACTCACCAATTTGGAATTTCTGGATGTGTCTAAGAATCAAATTAAATATTTGCCACTAGCGATAACACGCATGACAAAACTGTGTAGATTGAATTTTAGTGACAATAAAATAAAGGAAATTCCTAAAGGTATCCGTGAATGTTAATTGATTCTTCACTCAAGTTGATGTGTTTTCCCGTTTAGAAATAGGAAAAATGTTAAATCTTGAAACACTGGATTTCAGCAGAAATCTTCTCACCAAAATTCCGATTGAACTCGCCAATTGTACAAATTTAAATGAACTTTTATTGAACGACAACAAAATCGTTCAGATTCCTACAAAAATAATGAACCTTCCTCAGTTAGAAGTAATTGAAGCGGACGGTAATAAAGTGTTTCAATAGCAAAACGATTACACATAACAAATGACGGATTCTTTCAGGATGTTCCCTAGCATATCTTCCCGGAATCGTTAGCAAAATGTTGACTCACGTTAGAATTTTTAACAACACTCGCCTGACGCACTATCCTGTGATATATGAGAAGTTTTTGAAGTTACATTACGACTACTGGTCTGAGAATGTTGTCAGGTAAGTGTGTGGATTGAATAGTTATTGTCGTTTATTTTAAATTAATAAGTTCAAAGTGTAAATTTATTGTTTTTCGTTCATTGGCAATCGACTATTTTTAATTTCTCGACGTATAAAGATATTTAAATACGAAATTAGATTCACTAGACGTGTGCAATCAACGTGCTAGCTGGTCAGACTTTTGAACCAAAGTTCTATATTCCAATAACTGCGTAGGGTATAAAGGCTGAAGTGATAAATATACGACTACAAGTTCAAAATTAAAAATTTTTAACGACCCACAATGTTCCACTTTATTTTCCAAATGTTCCCACATTTCATGTGAAATATTCCAAATTACCATTTTCATTCGGGAATTGCGGGAAATGATTGATTTTCGACTACGTTCTTTGAGTATTCTCGCATTTTCATTATAATTGTTACCAGGAAGGTACGAGAAATCAATAAATAGACTACATAAGGGTTGCTCATGTTTAATGACCAATTGTTTCGGATTAACGACACTGTAAAAACATAATCTATGTTTTGTTAAATCAGGACGAAAGGCAAAATTTAATACACTAAACTGCTTTATCCGTTTACTAATTGCCTCGTGAATTATTTCGAGGAATCGTGTAACTTATTTAAAAAAACGCAATTAACACACTTCTACATTTTGAGTTTAATGGATCGATTAGATCATAATTATTATGTTAACATCCCCACTTTCTTTCGTTGGACACAGTGTTGAGCACACGAATCGAGATGATTCTGACTATACTAGTATGCTTAATACGCTCAGGAAAATGCTGAATCCGATATGAAAACAAAGCGTCTCATTCTTATGTTTGTGAAGTGCGTTTATAGCATGCAAACATATCCAAGTTCAATAGATAAATAAATCAAATAAATAAAGTCGCATGCTTTTAATATAATATACTTATGATTTGTCAACAAAAAACA
Source organism: Pseudolycoriella hygida (assembly GCA_029228625.1). Classification (NCBI taxonomy): domain Eukaryota; kingdom Metazoa; phylum Arthropoda; class Insecta; order Diptera; family Sciaridae; genus Pseudolycoriella; species Pseudolycoriella hygida. The sequence goes on along the minus strand of CM055403.1, from coordinate 29,992,988 downwards.
TATGAAGCGACCCGTACGTATCAGAATAGATGCGGCAAACAGAGTTCATGTTAAAAAAATTGTTTTGAAAATCGGAGAAGATCAACTCGAGTTATGTACGGAAAACACGTAGGACTCGTTTGTAGTGTCATAGCCAACTCGAAGGACTCAAATCCAAAAAAGTTTCTTCCACAAATTATCGGTCATGCCCAGATCTTTCAAACAAAAAAAATTTATAAAAATCGGAAAAGATTTACTCGAGTTGTGTACAAAAAACACATAGAGCCCTGAAACGTAATCGAAAAGTCTTTTATGGGATTGAATCTGGGCACTGTCGGTCCAAGGGCATCCGAGCTAGGGCCGTTAGAGTGGTTTTTGGTCTTTTGTACATAGCTCGAGTAAATCTTTTCCGATTTTCATATACTTTTTTTTGCTTGAAAGATCTAGGCACGGCCGACAATTTATAAAAGAAACTTTTGCCTGTGCTTAGGGCTCAAATGGACCTCATGCCGGCTCTAAGGTCGGCCCTAACCAAAAAAAAAATTTTTTTTGCTATGTTGCAGAGCAAATTGAGGGAAACATTTGTGGTCGGCCCTAGAATTTGTGGAGAAAATTGAGAGAAATATTTTTTTCTATAGAAGTATTTGTACGAGGCCTCTCCTGAAGGCCCTAGGTCCGACTAAGGTCCGACCTGGCTATGTTATACAGAAAATTGAGGTGAACATTTTCGTCTATTTGGGGAGGAATTTTGTGCTTTTAGAAGGATTTTTTACACCGTTGCTTCGGACGGGTTTTTCAATATTGCCCTATCGGCAATTTCCAATACAATTTAATGTGGACGTAACTTCATACACTTAGGAGTTAAGGCAATATTTACTTAAATACGTTACGTACGGGTCCCTTCATATGTTTTTTATTGTTGATTCGTCATCTAAGGACCATGATCTCACAAAAATGGAAAACAAATTTTTTGGAAATTGTGTCAGTAGTCTGGGCACTGGGACCAATGGAATGGACGAAATTGAGTTTCTTCGTCTTATACGTAAGCAGATGGTTTTTTGTCTTTATTTGCTCAACTATGCAATATGGAGATTAACTGTCAAAGGCAAAGTTGTAGAGATTAAAATTTTAGAGAACATGTGTTTCAGGGATTAACGAGGTTTCAGGGAAAAATTCAAGGACGAGGAAGTTAGGGCTAGTTTCATGGCAAGGTTCACAGAAGGTTTTGAGGGGCTTCCTCCGAACTGCGGGGAGATCGTGGTTGAGTGGGAAAATTTTAAGAAATTTGTTTTGGGTATAGCTGAGGAATGTCTGGGTAGTGTCTCTAGCGATATCAAAAAGGCGGTGTTGGAGGTCAAGGTTCTTGTCGACGATCAAGGGCATTAGGCGTGGATGTGGGAAAGATGGCTGCGGTAGCATTTTGGGTAAAGGTGGCCAGTTACTTACGGATAAGTGTAAAGTCGTGAAAGGAGGAATTATTTCTAGGATCTATTTACCTCTGTCAATCCGGTAGTACAACTTGATAGAGAAGCGGATCCAAGCTGGGAGAGCGAAGAGGAAATTACAGTAAAGGAGGTGTCACCAAAGAAAGATCACAAAACTGAAGGCAGGAAAATCCGCAGGGGTAGACGAAATTAGGACAGAAATTATTAAGAATAGCGGGCGAGGCGAGATTCAATGGCTTTGTAGGAGTTTTAATTTAGCCTTGGAGTCGCCAGTCGTGCCCGCTGACTGGAGCTCCAATTGCTCCAATCTTTAAGAACGGCAACGGTAAAGTTTTTAACAACAACAGGTCGGAAAGGTCTATGCGAGTGTTCTAGTAGAACGGACAGGATTTATTACTCGGAATTATAATTATTAAAAAATTCTTAAAATTCTAAAAAAATTCCTAAAATTCTTAAAAAAGTTTCTAAAATTCTTAAAAGAAATTTTTTCGGAATTTTAAGAATTTTTTCAGAATTTTGGGAATCTTAAGAATTTTTAAGAATTAAAATTCCGAATAATAAGCCCTTAGAACGGGTTAGGGTAATAGTGGAAGAAGTTTTGGACGAGCTTCAGGACGGTTCCAGACCTCTGGGAGGTTTTCAAGATCAGATCTTTTGTCTTAGGCAAGCTATAGAAAAGCTCTTTGAAAGGAATATTGATCTATACTTGCGCTTCATCGACTTAGAAAAGGCATTCGATCGGGTACCGAGGCAAAAGCTGTTCGGGGTGCCTAGCGAATACGGGATTAACGGAAGTGGGTGAAGTAATCATGAAAATCCTGGACTATTTTTTTAGATTTTTATCAATTTGGGACGATCACTTTCGTGGTCTGGAACACAGATCTTGTGACCATTTGCTCCTTTTTCCCGCTCATCATTTAAAAAATCATGAAAACCTTTGCGTGCCGACCAGGAACCTAGCTCGGCCACTTTCGACGGGTGCACGACGTAGTCGCCCAGTGTCCTGATGGAATTTAGGGCATTCACATATGAAAAGCCCGTTTCCTCTTCCAAGCCGCAGGAACAGTCAGAGTCACTTGAAATTCTCATCTTCGTCAGGTGCTTGTTGAGTCCGCAACGTCCGGTCGTCGCACTAACCACCCTTCTTATGCGATCCCGGTCCATCGTCAGGAACTCCTTAGTCCATTTCTCGTTCGGAGTGGGGAAGAAATGCTTCGTATGCACTCCTCCTTCGTACGCTGTCCAGCTTTTTCTATGCTCCGCCCTCACCCAGTCCTTCACCGCTTTTGCACAAAGCGAATTCGGGATGGGGATGTGAGGTTCGGGTCCGTATGAGGTTGCCGTTGAGCCGGTTTTTGCCTTCTCATTACCGTTCACTCCGGAGTCCCCAGGCACCCAAACTAGTTTGACTCGATTGCTCAGCCCTATCTGGTTCAAGTAGCCTTTACATTTTTCTACCAATTTAGAAGTCACAATTGGTCATATCAGCGCCTTTATTGCTGATTCACTATCAGTGCACACGATCACGTCTTCACCATTCAATCCTTCTGGCAGAATTTCTCGAGCTCCCAAAAGAGCTGCTGAAGTTTCCGCCTGGAAGATGCTGGATAGACTTCCCAGGTGAATCCAGGTGCCGGTATCCGTCCTCGGGTCATATACCCCGGCTCCGGTCCCTTCACCTGTCTTCGACCCGTCTGTGAATCTGACCCATTCACTTTCGGGTAGCGTAGTTTCTGTGTCATAGAGTCCCGCGGCATGTCAAAAATGTGATCAGAGATCCTGGACTATGGGGATGACTTAACTCTATTAGCAGATAATGCCAATGATTTACAGAGGAATATCGACTGCCTGAATGTCGCGTATGGGGAATACGGGATGAGATAGAAGAGGGAAGAGGTAGTTTGTAGTTTAAATGGGGAGCAGCTAGAACAGGTTTCTGAGTTTAAATATTTAGGAAGCATTTTGTCAGAGAATGGCAAGTTAGTTAGGGAATTTGAAGAAAGGAGGAACGCAGTGGCCAGTCAGTTGAGGTCTCATGTGTTCAACAAAAAGGAATTAAGTAGCGGCACAAAGTTAGCTATTCACAAATCAATCTTTAGCCCAACGATTTCATATGGTAGTGAAAGTTGGGCGGACCGCGGATATCTCGTGCATGACGTGCAAGTTTCTGAAATGAGGGTTCTCAGGAGTATAGCAAGGGTTAGTAGAAGGGAGCAGCGTGATTATCAATAATTTTCCCATAATGATGTCAAACTTCTTCAATCGCCCACTCAAGCATAAGTAAAAGATTCGGCATCAAATGCGCAAGCATGAGCAAAGGCTTTCCAAGCAAGCTTTGACTCCAGCTTTCACTTATGCTCATGCTTCGAAAATGTGAGCACATACTTTTGCTCGTGCTCAAGCAGATGCTCAGAAAATCCTTGTTCGTTGTTGAAATCGTTGTTTTCAGATCAAAATACGTCAGACTACATCATTCTCTTCTTCATTAACCAAAGCCCAAAGCTTCATAACCCAAGCTTCTAGAAAATGGGTAGTTGTGGTGTTTAGTGTCTACAACGAACCGAACACAAAAGAACGACATGATTGCCGTTACCCACAGATATCTGAGTCTATCTTTAGTCGGAGATTTAAGGAACACCAGATGAAATCCTATATGAACCTACAATATATAGGCGTTGTTCGTTAAGCATGTGGTCCAACAAACAGATTAATGGTTGCTCACACAAATGCCATAGAAAAGTGTATTTCGCGCATGTACGGGCTCGTTCAGAATAAGCATAGCTTCGACGGAGACTAGAAGATGTATTGTAATGTCCGGGACCAAACAGCGAGATTCATTTGGCGCGTACGGCTTGTGTCGGAAGCTAGAAGATGTATCGTAGTGCGTGTGCTCAGACGACGAGGTCCATTCGGCATATCGGTTATAACTATGCGTTCTGAAATGGGAACATTTAATGTGGGAATATGACAAGGTGGAATGATAGAAGAGTAACGGGGAAGGATCATAGTATCTGAGTTTCATGGCCAGTTTGCCGCCTCGACCAGAAATCTAAATCTTCTCCATTGCAAAACCACTTTCGTCTAGTGAAATCCGGACGAAAAAATACAGATGAACGAAAACAAAGAGATTTGTGATGATCTCCATGTTTGTCCATTCAATTCTTCCTTTAATCAAAATTTTCTCGCAGCGCTGATATGATGATGATATTTCTACCAGATGAAAGTAAGCATACAACTCTACCCAAAGGAATGAGAGCAGTGCACCTAAAGCCAATAAGAAAAACGCCCACTCTGGTTGAACTCGGCCTCAGATGTCTCTACACAGCATCAGCGTATTATAAATGTGTTTGCGATCTCTTACAAGACGGGATTTTTCCCCGACACATCCAAGATCGAATAATAGACGGGCCAGCTACAATTTGTGGAAATGATTTGTGCTCTACACCACTGTTCACCGAATGTTATTTCCTTTCATTGAAAAAGTATGGAAGCTTCAGTTGTGCCAGTGAGACCAGTCTGATTTTTATTGATTTCAGGAACAAGAGCTCATCCCATATCATCTTCAGCAACATGTTCTGTTCAATGGACTGTACAAAGCAATGGTTATACCTTCATAAAGACAAATATCATCCGTTACACTGAAATCTTGATGATCCAGTGAATTGTGGAGTTTTCGTTAAGACTGTTTTGACGATTTTTTACCAATAAATCCAGTTTAAAAAAATTAGTCTTGACTTATGAGTGAACCTATTATGTTTGGTGCTGTCCCTAAATTACATAACGCTCTAGCGGAGGGGCGGGGTTTGAGTCTTCGTTGATGGCAATGGTCCTTATACTGAATACATTGGTATTGAGTTAGTTTGTGCTACGTTTAGGGGGGTGGGGTCAAAAATTGTGTTACGTAATTTAGGGACTGCCCCTTTACGAAATGTTGGCATCATACAAAATCACCATGGCGACAAGAGTGAGAGAAAGGTTGGTGTTCGACAATTCGATAGCGGTTAGTCCCAAATTTTACAAGCTGGAACGAGTTATGCCAGGCAGTTTCTTCGGAATAAGAACAAAAAGTTTCACGTGATTTAAATGATGAGCGGCAATTGAAATTATTTAAACTATTCGTTGGTTTTATTCGATTTTATCGGAGCACATCCACTGTATACATTTCACACCTAAATTTTAGCCTAAAATAAAGAAAATCATTAGGTCTAGCGAAACTACATTTCACATGAACTTACCCCGGAATGAACTGCAACTACACTTTGCGCTTTAATCCGAATTACGGATTTCCCTTTTTCGTTGACGGAAATTTGTTGCCCAGTACAAATATTTCCCGACTTTCTTCCGCTAATGACATCACAATAGTTACCACGCGATAAACAAGTATTGAATGTAAGTTGCAAGTCATCAGGCTCATTGTTGAACACCACAAATCCCTTGTTTCCCCGACAAAACGCTATTGCATTATTGTCATTGTCCCACCAGTTTGCAATTGCTTCCCCTCTCACTCGGTTGCGGAAACCAATCATTCCTACGATTTCTGTCCAGCGATGTTCACACACCCATCCGTTGGTACAAGTTCCGTTAGAAAGAATTTTCGGTGAGATAATTTCTTCCGTAGAAACATTGGCTGGCGGTCCTACAATTCACATTTTCAGTTAATTGTTCACAATGACTTAGGTAGATGCAACACCTTGATCAATAAAATCGAAGAAAAATGAGCTCATGATCCGTGGCGTTCCATATGGATGCGCTAGCATGAACGCAACAGCCATGACGTACATCTTGGGAAATTTATAAGTTAAAATTTCCGATCCACCGGCTCCATTTCGCTGATTGTCATGATTGTCGACAAATACCAATGAGTATTTGGATGGTAAAAGACCCCATTTGACACCCCAAGACTTTAGCCATTTTAACTCATTATGTCCACGAAATGCTCGACTGATTTCCAATGAGAATTTGAATTCTGTCACCGCTCCTAAGGAAATGTATTCAGTTCTGGAACATTAAATCCAAAATTAGGGTTACATTGTAAGTAAAACCAATTTGATGCAGCGAAAGGAATGGGCAAAACTGTTGTGAATTTTCGAATAGCTCGGCGCTCCGGTCTTCTAGTTCATTAAGATGGGTTGATATTCGTAAAGGCGGGCTGGTCATTTTTGCTGGCTTCCAAAATTATAACATCGTACGGCCTCCCCGAGTGAAAACGGCAGTCTCAGTGAGTACTAAAATTGAATGTACTCACAGCCTCAAATCTCAGTCTCAATTTTGGAAAAAGTCTCAAAAGTACTCAATTTCGCTTTCATTCATAAAATCATCATTTATGAGACTGGTGCACTCACTGAAAATATATTTTTGAGATTGAGGCTGGTGAGTACGCTCATTTTGAGACTATTTGAGACCGTTGAGAATGCTCAAATATGAAAACGAATCCCACTTGCTTATTTAGACTGTGCATGCTCAAATATGAAAAATATTATTCACTTGCTTGATTGGACTTTTGAGACTATTGAGCATGCTCAAATATGAAATTAGTTTTGCCACTTGCTTATTTAGACTTTTGAGACTGTTGAGAATGAAAATGTTTTGTGGCCTGTGAGACTGTTGAGTGTACTCACTTTTGACAAAAATATTATTCGATTACTATTTGAGGCTTTTGAGACTGTTGAGCATGCTCAATTGTGAAAAATATTTTTTTACTCCATGAGACTCACTGTCTCTCGACTGAAGCAACGACCAAAAAGAATTGTTGTTTTGCTAGGAGATATATTTATGTCCTCCATCTGCAGTAATTTGAATAATTCGATAACTTTCGGTATTTTCTCCGAGGGCTCCTAATTATTTATTAGTGTCATTTTCTCCAGGCGACATGTAGATAGCGGGATTTCCTTGTTTCCTTGTGTCTACTTAATTAAATCTCATTGGTTAAGGTCACTCTAATTTCTTTATTATTTTAAATGTACACTAAACAGTCCTCACTGACATCAAAGTATATATTTCATAATTGAGCATGCTCAACAGTCTCAACAGCCTCAACAAGTTAGTGAATAATATTTTTGTCGAAAATTAATGCACTCAACAGTCTCATGGACTAAAAACATATTTTTCACATTTGAGCATGCTCAACAGTCTCAAAATGAAAGAACAAAATTGGTTTGCTGAATTTGAGTACACTTAACAGTCTCATTCCAATTTGTAACGACAGTTTACAACATGAGTAAAGTGGTTGGTGGTCCACATGGCAAAGTTAAGCATCGGTCGGTGCGATTAGTACTTAGATGGATGACTAGAAAAAGTGAGTTAAAAAAATAACAACAAACTTTTATAATAATTTCAGAATCAAGGCTGGCAGCGCTCATTAAAAATATGAGCGGCGCTCGCGCTCCCGCTCATATTTAGCTCAGCGCTCATATTTAGCGCTCACTGAGCAAATTGTAAAGTTTCAATGCTTTTTGAACTAAAATTTCAGTTTGGGAATCTTTAGTACACCGAAAAAAAAAGTTTTAAGGACTTTGGTAGCCAACAGTACTATTCTGATTACCGGTATCATAATATATTATGTAAACATTACTTTATGTTTCCCCTTAAAAATTTCGTATTCAGAGTTCTAAATGAGAAATTATTCGTTAGCTGTCAAAACAATCCATCACCTCTACATGTAGTTGTCGCGTTTTCGCTCATGCAATAAAGCATTGTATTTCATATGAAGGGGAATTCTCGCTATCGCTCGAAATTCTACTTCATATGAAATAAAGTATGTCACAACACGCTATATTTATTGTGCTGATTACAAGTATATTACGATATTCGCAAGTACAATTTTCTAACCGTTATATCAAATGGTCATGAATAAAGTTATAACCATTTGGGTTAGAATAGAATGTTATACTTGCAAATATCGTAATATACTCAGAGGCGCCGACTTATATTTTGCCCATGGAGGGAAAGATGAAATTTATAGAAATAGAAAAGAAGAAGTCGGTCCGTAGCCAGGATGTAATAAAATGAGGGGTCTGAGGCTCTAGTTTCCTCTTTGTTAGAAAATATTCGTTTTTATAAACTTTCATTTTAATTAGCGACACAGAATTTGTGCATGAAAATTGAATCGCGAGCGGAGAGAGTGAAATTTTTGCACTTATTGCTGTGATTATGAAAATTTTGGACGGAATACCTTCGAAACTTCACGCATCTTCCGGAGATCGAAAATTTGACATTCTTTTTTATTTGTGAAATGATTTCACAAATTTTCAATAAGTACAAGATACACCACTTTTATAATTTGTCTGCAACAAAGTCAAATCAAACTAAAAATGTTTGACCTTTGCGGAACCTCTAAATCGATTTTTTTAACAAAAAAAATTCTTGTCGGCTTCTAAGGGGAGACCGAAAAAATTGACACTTTGAAAAAAAGAACAGCCTTACTGCGTAGTTGGCCGGAGTTGGTCGAAGCGACCACAGTCTTAGTGTCGCGAAAAACACAATTTTTCCCTAATAATTTCTTGTGGTGTGTCATTTGAAACCTGGAAATGCAAAAATGTACCGATGAGTACGAGTATCCCCAAAAAAATTCTCGTAAGTAAAGTTCATAAATTTCTTTTGGAAAATTGAAAAATTATTATTCGATCGTGATAGTAAACAAGTTTAAAGTCCATTTCCCCACTAAGGGCACCTTTTCCAGCCGATGCTGGGTAGAAAATTTACTGAAAATTTCAAAAATTCTGAGAGGTAAAAACGATTTTTTAACCACTTTTCACTCACTTTTAGGGCATAGATCCCCGAACTCGACGTTAAGAAAAAGGTTAGAAAAGGCAGAACGACAAATCGGAAGAAATAGGCGCAAAATGTTGATTAATTGATTTTTTTGTTCTGTTTGGTCTCACGCCATAGGAGGCGTTCCCCCCATGAACCTTTGCCCCCATGGAGTCGACGCCACTGAATATGCTTGAAATCAGCATAATTAATCTAGCGCGTTGTATAATATTTTAAAGTAAAGTTAAGTAATAGTATATTACCTCATTGCTTCCAAATTTTTATTTTGACTTGTGGGAAGTTTGTAGCCCGAGCCGAAGGTAAGGGCTTTTATCCCACAAGTCAAATAACAATTTGGAAGCAGTTAGGTAGCATATTTTACATACTGAAGCAACAGTTCACAATTACCGGCTGCATATCTTAGTCGGTAAAGTCGCTATAACTAACGTGTTTTAAACTGAAGTATGTAAACAATATTATCAATGGAAAATGACGTTGTATTAACTGTTTCAGAACTTCGCTGTTTCCTATCTTCGAACAGTTCAAACGATAATATAATGAAATAGAACGTCATTACAGGAAAGATTTGTACCATTTTTTTTTTCTTCAAACGAAACAGTTATAAAATCACAAATTCAAAGAAAATTTAATATGTATGTTTAATGAGCGCGTGAGCGCTGAAAATGAGCGGCGCTCGCGCTCCCGCTCATGGTATTCAAAAATGAGCGGCGCTCGCGCTCGCGCTCCGAGCGCCGCTCGGAGCGCCGCTCACGATGAGCGGCGCTCATGCCAGCCTTGTTCAGAATGATAGCGAATTGAAAAAAATAATAAGTGGCGCCATCTGGGAACAGAATTTAAAGTATCTGTACCAATTGCGACAACAAGTTCAACAAGTCCTAGAAACCTCAATGAAAATGTTTCACAGTTGAGTATACTCAACAGTCTCAGAAGTCTAAATAAAAAATTACTTCAAACTGAGTATACTCCAAGGTCTAAAATAGTCTCAAATTGAGCATACTTAACAGTCTCAAATTTAGTATGCTCAACTGTCCAAAATACTCTCAAATTGAGTATACTCAAAGGTATCAAACAGTCTAAAATATAGCAACGGTCTAAGATAGTCTCAAATTGAGCATGCACAACAGTCTGCAAGGATCGCGTCGTGTTTTGTTAAACAATTAGGCCGTAAACTGCATTACCACACCATTTACATCACTAGTTTACACCATAATACAATACAAAGAGCTTTCTGAGCTTTTTGTCTTAAACGAAGGAATACCATGATGGCGATTTTCCCAAATTGAGGATGAAGTAAAGTTTTGATTGTGTCGGATTCCCATGTCAAATCTTGAAAATTCGTCATCATGGCTTCTCATTGAAAACTTAGAAGAAAGTTTGGCCAAAATTGCTTAACATGTGCGGTGAGATCTTAGCATGCTCTAGTCTAAAATAGTCTACAATTGTCTTTCTATTGTATTATGGTGTAAACTAGTGATGTAAACGGTGTGGTAATGCAGTTTATGGCCCAATTGTTTAACAAACGTTGTACTCTTCTAGCGTACTCATCAATCTCAACAGACTCAAACACCAGAAAAATGTCTCTTAATTGAGGCAAAAATAAGCAAACTCAATTTCAGTCTCAAATCGCATGCTTTTTTTTACTCGGGTCGCCTATCGCCTCTGAAAAATTAAGAAACAATTGCGTAGCCGGCTACCCGAAAGCGTCGCTGTCTATGGACGAAAAACTACTCCGCTGACCATCTCCACCTAAAAAAGTTCCTCCCACATCCTCCGTTTTGAAAGTCACTTTAGCTTGAGTTCTTGAGGTCACTTTTCAATATTATTTTGCTGTTGTATTTTCACTAGAGAACTGTCTTACTTTTTTACTGCTTCACCTCCTAGATCTATAACTTCTTGATAAATAAAAGGCCTTGATCCCGTTGCAAAGTAGTTCGATAAATTATTTAGTCGATTGTATATGACCTGAAAGTTTACGAAAGGTAACGGAAATGTATTATTTCGATCACAGAATTAGGGGTACCCCCTAGCGGTGACAATCGGAATTACTTGCGTTTGTTAAGTTCAGAGCGGCACTTACACTCAAGTCGTTCGGCCACATATGTTTTGCTGCATCCATACGAAAACCAGCGACGCCGAAATCTATCAGCTTGTTCATGAAATTAACGATGCGAGCGCGAACATATTCTAAACTTTGGTCTAAATCTGGTAACCCAACAAGCTCACAATTCCTTACTTCAACGGCATTATTATAGTCATTGATGGCACAAGTTTCATGAAAATGGGTTTCATTGTACGGGACGTTAGGATAGCTTTTGTCAGGAATGAAAGCTGTGCCACCTCCGGTTCCATTAACTTGTCCATTTCCAGCGGCCATGTGATTTACCACAATGTCAACATAAACCCGAACACCGACTGTATTACATTTTGTGACCATATTTCGAAAATCATTTTCATCACCCGACCTTGTAATAATTCTGTACGAAATGGGTTGATAACGTTCGAACCACGGTCTTTTGAATACAATCGCATTTTCATTGATTGGAGATACCTAAAACCAAAATAAAAATCTTTCGTTGCTTTTTTGTACTTTTTTGCGTACCTGGACTCCACCAAATCCATTCGGCGACAGATAAGTCTCGCATTCTCTGGCAATGTCTTTAAATTTCCACTCAAATAAATGCACAATTCCTGTTCGGTTCGGAAAGAAATGGGGATTGTGCTGTGAAAATGACAACTCCACAAACGTGGTGATGAAAATTGCGAAAATATTTCGCATGTTGCACGACTCTCACTTTTAGAAGATGAAATATATTTCGACTGCAACAACGAAAGCTAATAATTTGTACTAATTCGTACACGAAATCTTATCGTTTTGTTTATTCTAAAGATTCTAAAGACATGCGTCAGTAATGAAGAAGTCAACGCACTGAAGTAGAACTATCGCAGAGAAAATTCAATAAAAACGAAAAGTTACGCAGGCCCGTGCTGCATCGAAAGTTAACAGAAATTCAAATCTTTCGAGATTCACGTTTACAAACATCAAAAACTTCAAAAACAAACATCAAACTCAAAACAATTTTTTTATTTAAAAAATGTCCAATTGAAAAACGTAAACTTTCTGGGAAAATGTTGACATTGTTGGTGCAAATTTCGATGGTAGCAAATATAAACACTAACGCAACAGGCCCACATTGCTCGTGCGGGTCTGAAACAATCTCTGCTTTCTTTCGATTTTTGTGAGTAGCAGATAAGAAGATCAAGCAAGTCAGGTCCGCACTCACCATACAGGGCGTAAATGCACTTTCTCTACATAAACGTTTGAAATATTACATTCTTTGGTTCCTAAAGACTAATTCTTCGGCTAAGAACAGAAAACCATACCTCGTGTAGTAAATGAGAGGGCATGATGCGTATGACATTAAAAAATTTTGCAGTTAATTGTTCAAACCGTTCAAACAAGAGTTTTTAAAGCTACGTGACTTTTATCCTCCGAAAAGTTTTCTGGTAATAAATTTCGAAGCTACCAAAGAATTTCGAAGAATTTTGTTACCTGGGAAGCTTTCAGAGTTAGTAGTTAATAAACCATTGACGTGTGCATAAAAAGTAGCTATATTTGAAGAATTAAACGTTATAAGTTTTGGTTATATTTTTGACGTCATTTTTGTGACGCCTGTGACGTCATATGTGCGACGTCATTTGTGCGACGTACTTTGTGTGACGTCGTATTTGTAACGCCATTTTCGTAATGTCACTTTTGAAACGTCATTTTTATGACTTCTTTTTTGCGACGTCATAATTGTGACAGTGCACAGATGGACGGATAGACGGTCAGGAATGGTGAATACAAAAAGTAGCTATAGCTACTCAATACAACTGGAGGCCCTTCAACAAAAGAAAAATCAGGTGACAAAACGCTGGCGATCTTGGGGTAGATGAGAAAGCAGTTAGTGATCTAAAAGCTATCGGGTTTAGACCGTACTACTATAACTGCCGCATTCGGATCTCAATAGATGAAGCCAAAAACAACAAATAAAATGTTTATTCGGAATAAAAGTGCAAGTGAAGTAATAGCCAATGCCCTAAAACTCCAACGGATTAAAAAACATTCGCACTCCCAATTGTATTTTTTCTGCGTGAATAAAAAATTTCTTTCAAACTTGTATTGCAGCTGTTTGACTTTCATCGTAAACAGCAAATTTGTTTCAGCTGGCACGGTAAGGCAAAAACACTTGAAGGTAAGAGGAAAATCACTGCACTTTAAGGTAAGATTTGTACGAGTTTGGAATGTAAAGTTGTCAGCAATGAGTAGGCAAAAACGTGTGGAGGTAAGGGACATAGCTCTGTACTTGAAGGTAAGGGTGATGCGACAGCGGAAGGTAAGGTTGTTTCGGCATCGGAGGGCAAGGGTACGACTTTGGAAGGTAAGGCTATCAGCTATGAGTAGGCAAAAATGTGTGGAGGTAAGGAACATAGCGCTGCACTTGAAGGTAAGGGTGATGCCACAGTGGAAGGTAAAGTTGTTTCGGCATCGGAGGGCAAGGGTATTTAATTATTGTAAGGAAGGCCGTTTAGGCAAACTGGCTTAAGTGGGGAAGAGAATGATAATTTAGTCAAGCCATCGTTCCCTTTCTTGAGCTACATGCACGTACTAGCCAATCAGGAAAACATTTATCGCACTAGAACTAAAAGGAAACATCAATCGATTGTAAATCCGATCAATAAGTCCTTTGCCGGGGAATACATACTAGCAAAACATAAATCACTAGCGGTCAGATACCTCAACAGTTCCGTCAGCTTCATAAACAACGATGGATAATGAACTAGAGATCTTTCAGATAAATCTGCATAGAGTATGCACTATACCATTATTGCATTAGTTTCACAATGAATATGGATCCCATTCCTCCTCTTATATTCAGGAACCCGGCGACAACAAACTGGGAAGTCTACACAGATAGAATTGAGGACGGCACGGATTCCATTACTTGGACTCGCCCTATTACAGGCACCCAAGAACTTGATGACGAAGCCGACCAGCTGAATAACTTACTGATAGATGCATACGAGCTAGCATGCCCTGCACGCCCTCATAAAGCAGGTAAATCTGTACCGAATTACACCATGGAGGACAAACGTCAGAGACATAAGGTACGTAAGTTGTTTAATAAGGCCAGGAGATCAGGGGAATGGAATGAGTATTACAGGGAACTAGGCACATACAACAAATATCTAAGAAGAAAAGAGAGAATAGGGTGGAGACACCAATGCAGTGCAATCGAGAAAATACACGACGCATCTATAAGCTCTACAAGGTCATATCTAAGGATCCAGCTCAAATGGTACGCTCTCTTGCAACCGAACGGTGAATACACGTCAAATCAGGAGGAAACACCTTTTAGACTTCCACTTTCCCAACTGCATAGCTACGAGTGTAGAGGAACATAATAAAAAATCCCTACTCTTTGAAGGTACACCCAACGCAGATCTAACAGATAGGATCATGAATGTGGATAGAATAACATGGGCAGTGAATTCTTTTAGTGCATTAAAGTCACTGGGACCAGACAAAATTTCCCAGCAATGATACAAAATGCTACCAGTGAAGTACCAAAAATTATGAGTAGACTATTCAAGGCATCCCTAATAGTAAAATACATCGTAAAAAACTGGAGACATGCGAAAGTGATCTTCAAACCGGGTAAAACGGACTTCTCACTGGCACTACAAGCCCATCAGCTTAACTTCTTTCATGCTAAAAACACTAGAAAAACTAATCGATAGATACCTAAGAGACGAACCTCTGAAACATATATAATTACACCCCATGGAACATGCCTAACAAAGCGGAAAATAAACGGAAAATGCACTACTGAACATTGTCCAAAATATAGAATTGGCCCTATCACATGAAAAGTTTGCTCTAGGTTGGTTCATGGACATATCAGGGGCGTTTAGTAACCTTACATACACAGCAATAAAGAATGTATGTCACAAGCACAGTATAGACCAGGGAATAACAGGGTGGATTCAGGCGATGCTGTACAGTAGGCTAGTAGTTGTTCATTGCGGGACAAAGATCATTAATATCTCAGTCTCAAGGTGTTGCCCCCAAGGAGGCGCCCTACCACCTCTATTATGGTGCCTAATCATAAACGAAATAATCACGGCCCTAAACGACAGACATTTTCAAACAGACGGCTTCTCAGACGACCTGTCCACTTTACTTAGAGGTAAATTCGTCAGCACTCTATGTGATCTTCTACAAACGGTTCTCAACATGGTCGGTGAATGGTGCGACAGAAACGAACTGTCGATCAACCCTCACAAGACAAAGATGATACTATTTAAAGGGAAGAAGAAAGTAGAAGGTATAAAAATACCAGTTATAAAAGGCAACCCCATACTTTTGGTACATAAACTCAAGTATCTGGGTATCATTCTGGAAAGATGTTGTACTGGACTGATAACCTTGACGAACGGCTTCACAAGGCTACTATCGCTCTGTGGCAATGTAGAAAAGCATATGGGAAATCATGGAGGCTATCTCCCAAAGTGATGTTCTGGATCTACACATCCATAACACGACCAATCCTGACCTTCGGCAGCTTCCTCTGGAACCATATCTGCAAAAACAAACATATTCAGATGAAACTAAACAAATTCCCACGCATGGCATGCAAGGCTATAACAAGATGCTGGAACTCGGCGCCCTCAGCGGCTCTAGAGGCAATGCTTAATCTGACACCGCTACTAGGGACATATTCATCCATATTGCTAGCGGAAATCAGAGCAATCATAGAATGTAGTCACTTAGGAAAGGATAGAGTATTACAAGCAAGTAGGCTCTCAATCTGCACAGATAGCCAAGCAGCGATTGGATCGGATGGATCTGAAAACGATCTGACCCAGGGTGCGATCTATGCGGACACCACACAGACACAGCCAAACACTATCTGTGCAACTGTCCAGCGTTCATCACGATAAGAAGAGTTCATCTAGGCGGTCACATAATTAGGTATGACAGTATAAAAACATCCCAACAACCAACAACCCAAATACATCCTGAATTACATTAGTAGCTCAGGAAGGTTTGAAGCAACGCTACAGCTAATGTATAGACTCACAGCTAGCACAATGGGCCCAAACGGAGGCCCTCGTGTGTGTTTTACCGAAGGGTGAAACGGCTGCATCTTAATAATAAAAAAAATTAATAAATTGCGATAATGTGCTTTTACAGCTCTTCTATCATCGGCTGATGCTCGAGTAAGGCTTGTTTGAAAGCTCAACTTGATAAAGCTATTTTTATTTTTGTCAAGTTGAGCTTTCAAACAACTGCTTAACAAAGTCTTAATATTTTGCCATTTTCAGGCTCATCCACGCCGTTAACGACGCTGGCTTATGTCAAAGTATAGTGAATTTCAAGACATGATGCATCAATTGTTAAAAAGAATCTTATTGCTCACTGTATATTTTGAGAAAAATGTCATGAAATTCATTAGGCTGTTGAGACGTGGATTTCGAATCCACAAAACGAAAGAAATAATTTAGCAGAGACGACATTTGGAGTTGAATATCCGAAGAAGTGCCATTTTGTTCCAAAATTTTCGCCAGAACACCGAGCTTGTGGTACACACATAAATCAAATATTCATTGAACTCAAAGGTAGATTTGTTTGCGATCTGAAATACGTTCAGAGTCGTGGGTCACCAATTATATGGGAACTGATCAAAACAAATTCATGTTATCAGTTTGATACCAAATATTTGAATGTTGAATGTTCTACTACAAAATGCATTGCTTATGTAGTGAATTCAAAGGTAATTTGATTTGATTTGATCACAAAAAACCCTTTTTAAAAGGGAAACGTGACGCAAGTCCTCGTCCCTTCTTCCAAAATAACTGATATCAATTTGGGTGACGCTTGCAGCTTCGGAACGCATAAAATTCTTTTGAAATATTTCCCAATGCAAAAATTTAACTTTATGGGATGTATGGCGTATTTTTGTACAGGAAATCAAATTTTTGCGTATGAAAGCTGAAACCGTAGAAAAATTATTACATTAGCGGGTCCGGCATTTCTGCGATCTGAATCAGCAAAGTCTCGTTTTCGTACGAGTCATTTGTTTTCAAACAACTTGATTGCAACAGCATTTTCGTTCCTTATCTACTGTTTTTGTACTTTATGTGGGCAGTGCCGCATCCAGCTAGCTAAACGTGGTCGAAAGAAAAGTTTCGAAAGGAAGAATCTTAGGTGGTGAAAAATTAGTTTTCATCTTCAGGGTTGAAATTTGGATCTTAGAAGTTTAGTATAAAGAGCGAGATAAAGAGTTCCGACCTTATTTTGGATGCTATTTAATAGAACAATTTAGTTTCAAGTCACTGTCATCATATGTTTTCGATTCGTGATCCACTGTGAAAAGCTATAACCCCATTGGTGTTAACATCTTCGCTTTTTATTAACACAGCACTTCTGCTACTGTCTACTTCGATAACACTCAAGCAATTTCCATCGTCGTCATAGCCTCTAATGACGTCGCAATATTCCCCCTCAGGAAGACAAACGAAAATAATTTTGTCCATCAAACATTTGAAGTCGGTGTTGCTTAACATGATGAATCCCTTGTCCTCCCTGCAAAATCCAACGGTATCCGGTTCATAAATTTCCGACTTTGTCATTTCCGTTCCGAATACACTAATTCGAAATTTAATCAATTCAACAATTGGCGCCCACCGATGCTCACATATCCATCCATTCTGGCAGTTTCCGGTTTCGTCTACAGATGAAAGAATATTTTCGTCTTTATCCATCGGTGGTCCGTCGTTCGCAATATCATAGCTGAAATTGTATGAGCTCATTAACCGAATTGTGCCGTAGGGATAAGCCAACATGAAAGCATTTGCCATGATGTATTTCTCTCTCGATTTATAATTTAAACATCTGTTTAACGTATCACTGTATCCTCGTTGTGAATCCTGGTCATCAACCTAATTAAACAAATCAATTGCATCGCATAACTCGGTTCACTGGAATTACAAAATACTTACAAAAACAAGTGCGTCATCCGAATTGAGGTATCCGAGTTCTGGACCCAATTTGATTAATTCGGAAACGTTACTGCGTCCTAGGATTATGCGCGAAACTTCTCTAGCATATAGAAATTCCGTTACCAGGCCAAAGCTTGCGTATTCGGTTCTAGATTTGATTAGTTATTTTAATTTCTCAATAAAGTTCTAAACAATTTCTTTACAATTCCATAAATTTAAATGTCGAGAAATCTAAGAATATTTTTTCCGGGAAAAAGGTCTGGTATCAAAGTAAAAAAAATAGTTTTTCAGTTATTGTAGAGGTGTTTACATGTGATCCAAAGAAGAATGGATTTTATGATGAAATTCATAAACTGAGTTTCCAATCACGGCTCTCCTACAAAATCCGGCGGCAAAATCTGGAGGCGTCAAAATCCGGCGGCATCAAAACCAAAAGGAGCGTCCGGATTTTGTAGCTTCCGGATTTCCTGTCCTCCGGACATTTAGTGATACAAACTGTAAACGTGTAGTGATACACACGCCGAACATGTTGGCTATGTATTACATTGATATTGTTTCGAAATTCAATTGAACTTTACTTCTATGATGCATCATGATAATTCTTGTTCGGCATTTGTTTTGTGACTTCTTTTAGGATACAGTATTTCGAACTGCTTAGACAGTTAAACGAAATCTCTCATAATACATGAAGGATTGTTGTCTTGTGGCAGCGGTCTTAACTATATTTAATATTGGGGGCTCTGCCCCCTTATGACCGCCTCCGGATTTTGTAGCGACACCGCTCAATCACATAGAGGGATTCTTTCGAAAAACAGCCTACCGATATCGGACGCATCTTTCAGCGGATTTTTGTATGTATCCTAGACTGTAGAAGCCAAAAATATTTTTTGTAAAATTCCTCGCTGCTTGTGTGGGTAATGAGAGGTGTTTGAAAACCGAAAACATGCAATCTTCTTATGGATGGCATCCGAGGTTCATGACACTTACATGGTCGTGTGGGGGCTCGTTGGAAAGATAATTGCACGTTGTTTCGGGGTATATAGGGTTTTATGGGCGTTCGGGCGCGTCTACGATGAGCTATGAGAAGTGGAAGTGTTTATGATTCATCACAGATGCGTCCGAACCCCTACAAAACCTTATTTGTCCCGAGACTACGTGCAATTACCTTTCCAACGAGACTCTACACGACCATGTACGGGTTATGTACCTCGGACACCATCCATTTGAAAATTACATGTTATACCGGTGATTTCCGCTTTAAAACATCAACGTCTCGTAGTTCATCGTAGATGCGTCTGAACTAGAGGTGTGCGGGAATCAAGTTTCACCTGCCTATGCCCGCCCGTTGTCGAAATAAAGATGCCCGAGCCCACCCGTGCCCGTTAGATTTTGAAAACGGGCAGCTCTCGACATGGGCAGAAGGCCTAATCATTAAACTGCCAAAAAACGGGGATCTGAGCAAATGCGGCAATTGGCGAATCACCTTGTTAAACACGATAAACAATCATCATGCACAAACGAATTTTTGCCGCCTTAGAAGATGTAATAAGGAACAACCAAGCTGCCTATAGACCTGTCTTGTATAAATTACATCAACATCCTTCGAATCATTATTGAGCAATTGAGTGGCAATCGATCTCAAACAGGCCTTCGACAGTATGGGCCGAGAGACGATGTGGCAAATATTATCGAGCTGTGATATACCTCGTAGGCTCAAAAGGCATTTTAGGCGTCTTTTAGGCATCTTAGGCGAAAAAATGCCTTATGAGAGCAAGGCAAAATTTTCGACCGATTTTTCTTAGAGTTGTGGGGAAGGCAGATTTAGTCCGATTGGACTGAAAATCATTTTCAGCGCATATTTAGGTGTGATAAACCCCCCCTGAAATTTTCATCCCGATTGGACAACCTAAATTTTCAAAATTTAAGAAAATCTTAGGCGAAAAAATGCCTATGAGAGCAAGGCAAAATTTTCGACCGATTTTTCTTAGATTTGTGGGGAAGGCACATTCAGTCCGATTCGACTGAAAATCATTTTCAGCGCATATTTAGGTGTGATAAACCCCCCCTGAAATTTTCATCCGATTGGACAACCTAAATTTTCAAAATTTAAGAAAATCTTAGGCGAAAAAATGCCTTATGAGATCAAGGCAAAATTTTCGACCGATTTTTCTTAGAGTTGTGGGGAAGGCAGATTTAGTCCGATTGGACTGAAAATCATTTTCTGAGCATATTTAGGTGTGATAAACTCCCCCTGAAATTTTCATCCCGATTGGACAACCTAAATTTTCAAAATTTAAGAGAATCTTAGGCGAAAAAATGCCTCGTAGGCATAATAATGGGGCTCTATAGAGAAACGAAATGCAGAATAATACATCGGAAAGCTGGAAAGCTGGGAGAATGATTTACCATTCGAACTGGCGTCAAACAAGGATGCGTTCTTTCACCTCTTCTTCTTTTGTTTCTTGTCGTTTTGGATTGGGTGATGAGAAAGACGAATGCGCAATCGAACGGCATCAGTGGAGTATCACAACCCGGTTGGACGATTTAGATTTTGCTGACGATATTTGTATGTTAACGCACATTGGAAGGGACATGGAGTCGAAGTGGGACCGGCTTATTCACTATGGTTTAAATCTGAACTCCGAAAAGACGATAATACTTCGTGTATGCATGTCAGGAAACTGCATTCTTCCCATCGATGGAACTCAAATAACGGAAGTTGATAGCTTCAAATACCTTGGAAGCATAATCTCAAAGGATGGTGGTGCTGACGCAGATGTTCAATCCCGTATTCAAAAAGCGCGACAATCATTTGGAGCGTTAAACAACATTTGGAGATCATCCCAATTTTCAAGGAACCTAAAAATACGTATTTTCAAGACAAATTGCCTCTCAGTGTTGTAACCAACCATAAATATGGAAAGTGACGAATATAATAGAATCGAAGAGCGAAGTTTTCGTCAATAGCTGTTTACGACGCATTTTGAGAATCTTTTGGCCGAACGTTATCTCGAACGAAAACTTATGGAACATCGCCGAAGTTGAAGACATGGCAACGATGATTAGCAGAAGATAGTGGAATTAAATCGGACACACTCTACGTAAACCCAGCGACGACATAGCCAAAGTTGCTCTATACTGGAACCCGCAAGGAAACAGAAAGAGAGGACGACCAAAAAGTACGTGGAAAAGGACGATCGTTGAAGAAGCCCGCGACCAGGGGAAAACTAGAGTCTATACATTTCATCGTGAAATTCGCATACTTTGACATACTTTGTCGCACTTCCATCTTTTGTTATGGGAACATACGGGAAGACAGAGTGATCAATGGTGTTAAAAAATGATAGGAGCGAAATTTGCTAGCCATTCGAGACTAATTAGGATATATGCCAGGGGACCACAGGTCCAAATATCTCTGGATAAAATAACTCTAGACAGAATAACTACGGACGGTCAAAATAACCCGACAAAAATTAAAACACACGCAAAATATTTTTTTAGAAGATGGCAGGATGGTAATGGAACTTGTGGGGAGAGGGAAAATGAGAGACTGTGGATATCTGGTTCAAAACTTGAACCATTTGTCCTCAATTAAGAAAAATTGGCTGATTTTTAATTTTAGCAGATGCTAATCGGACGCGCGTGTGAATTGTCCATTTGAAGAAATTGTAATTTTAAAAGTTTTTTTTTTTTTGAAAGAAATACCATCTGTACAAGGGAAATCTCATTTTACACCCTACGTAAAGCCAAGGGAAATTTCATTTTTTATCCGATTGAACTCTTAGACGCGTGCGAATAGTTAAATTACTATCCACACGCATTTCTCAAATTTCTCTTTTACATCCTTTCGTAAAAGGAAGAAGTAGGTTCTCACAATTGCTGTTTGGAAGCGTATAATTTCATGTGTCACTTCTGCAAAGTTGAAATAATTACAAATTAAGGACACATAATAACTCTCGAGTAAGAAACTCAAACAGTGGCCTCCTAAAATTAGGGTCGAATGATACAATTACCTTGAAATGGGCTCTTCTCCGTAGTCAAGAACTGAAAATTAATGCAAAATTTATGAGGAAATTCAAATAAGAATTTAGCTAAGGATCGGAGTGGGTCGACCCACATTTGACCCACAATTTTAGCGGGGCGACCCACACCTGGACCACAGTTTTGGAATGCACAGAAAAACGATTTCTGTGACTTGTGCAACTGTGGGTCGACCCGCTAAAATTGTGGGTCAGGTGTGGGTCAACCCACTCCGATCCTTAAATTTAGCTACCTTCCTGAATTATAAACGGGCGAGCTCCTGGCTCGAATCCAAAATCTTCTCGTAAATTACGAAGTGCTTTGTAAATATCCTAAAATATCTAAAGTAAAAAATTGATTCATTCAATTTGGCATCATACTCTTAAGTCATTCGGCCACATATGCTTGCAATGCGATACTCGAAATCCAGCCGCTCCTAAATCGATGAGGAAATTCATAAGGCTAGCAATTTTTCCTCGAACGAACGGAGATGCATGATTCAAATCCGGCATATTTTCTAACTCACAATTGCGCACTTCATGAGCGTCAAAATAATTTGTAATTCTACAAGGCTTGTGAAAGTCTTCGGTCTCATAGCCCACGCTCGGATAATTTCTATGTGTAGCCGTCGATCCTGCTGTTCCGATCACTACACTTTGTGGAGCGGCCATATGATTTATGACAATTTCAACATAAACAAGAATATCAACTTTGTTACATCGTTGAGTCATGTCGAAAAACTCGTGTACGTTTCCGGACCTTGATAGAATTTTGTAAGACAATGGTTGTAGTCGCTCCCACCATGGTCGATCTTTTATGATAATATTTTCATTTACAGGCGAAATCTATTGGCAACCGGTAAGTTTATAAAGGAAGTGAAAAGCTTGCAACTTTTACCTGAACGGCTGCAAAGTTATTTTTGCTAAGAAATGTCTCACATTCTCGCGCAATATCAGCAAATTTCCATTCAAACAGCTGCACTATTGCTCGTCTATCACCCCGAAAGTTTGGATTATGTTGACAATTGACTGATAAAATAGTCGCAGCAATGAGAGCAAATTTTTCAATTGAGTGCATTTCTGACCGCATAATATACTCACACATTCTGTGAAAACGATTATTCTGAAACTAAGTCGACCTTAGCTGATTGCATGTGAGTTGACGATCAGTATCATTGTCACCATCACCATTGCACTTTCATAGTAGAAATTACTGGTTTGTAATTCCATTGTTAAAATACGTAATGACGAGGTATGTACATTTTTTCTTACGATGGTCTAGAAAAAAGTTCGCGCAAAAATGTTTTTTTTAACTACAAATCGAATGATTACATGGGTTCATAATGTGAAATGTGTTGTTAACTGGGAAGACGGGTATATTTCAAAATCATATTCGGCAATAGTATATTTCAACATACCCCAATACACACGAGATGTGTACGTACGCGCAGGCGAAGCCCAAGCGAAAAGTACACATCGAGTGTGTATTGTGGTATTTTGAAAGATATTTTTCTGTAATAGTGAGAGTGTGTTGGTGCACATACCGCGGAAAGCAACTTTTCGTCCCAAGTGATGGGAAAATATTTTCCGTCACAGCCAATACACTCTCACGTATACAGAAAAAATTTATAACTTGACGTTTCCGACCGGTTTTTGACGAAAATGGACAAAACAATGTTTATTTGAGTTAAAGGAAAGTATCACAACAATGACATTTCGAACTCACACGTATATATAAACTGAACATATGTCTATTATCGCATAAACAATAAACCTAAATTTCAATGTAGCGATTTTATTAGGGTTCAGGTCGGGTTAGATTTCGAAACCGAAAAATTTATTCGGGTCGGGCTCGGTCCGGGTCGGGTTTCTAAAATTTGTGGGTTGCGGGTTTCGGGTTTTGAGAATTTTGATCGGGTCGGGTTTCAAAAATTTTCGGGCTGCGAGTTTCGGGTTTTGAGAAATTTGATCGGGTCGGGTTCGGTCCGGGTCGGGTCGGGCGAAAAAAGTTCGACCCGCTCATCCCTACCATATGGAAAAAATCTTCAAGACACTAACATCCTCGAGGATGCAGATATTGACATCTACACAGATGGTTGAAAATGAAAGTAGGGAGTGGAGTGAGGATCTATTTTAAGAGTCCCGGCACAAATATATATGCGATATGAGACTATTAAGCAAGCTGAAACATACATATAATCGAAGCATCCAAAATCTTAACGATGACCGAGACCCGAGGAAAAGTTATAAGCATTTATACTCGGACAGTCAGTCCAGTCTTAAAGTAATGAAAGAGCACTACTTCGCTTCCAAAATAGGAATAATAGAGTAATTTTGATCTGGATACCAGTCTTCATTCTGACACTAGCTCGATTCAATGGAGCGACGTTTTCAATACTTTGAATGTTACCGATAAAGTCGAAATTTTCAACTCAAAAATTGTTTCTCTTCTCGATGCTCATGCGCCGTTGATGCCTCATGAGAATAAGAAGCCCTTGATATCGGCGAATGCCTGGCTTAATGACGATATACGGGGTGTTCTGTTGGAAAGGGATATTGCAAAATTCTTGTATAGAAATGGACGTGCAACTAAGGAACACTGGAGGGGACTTCGCAATTATGCTACTAATCTTATAAAGCGAGTGAAGGCTGAATTTCTGGCCCCTAAATTAGATACCAGGCTAGGGTCCAAGGTGATTTGGCGTAATCTAAGGGAGATTGGCGCGGTGACTAAAAGTAATGTGAAGCCAGGATTTAATGCGAATGATTTCAACAACCACTTGACTTCGTCAAGCCCTTTGGACGATGAATCGAGAATGAACCATGACGTGCATGGCAGTGTTTGTCCTAGTGCTGAATTTAGTTTTACGAATATCACCAGTCTGGATGTTGTTAGAGTAATCAACTCAATTAGGTCGAATGCGCTGGGCTTAGATAATGTGCCCTTGATCTTTATCAAAATGATTTTATGTGTGTTGACACATATTGTGAATTACTGCTTCATCACATCATCATTCTTCCATACGTGGAAGCTGTCGAAAGTGCTGCTTGTTCATAAGAAAACTAGATCCCGAGGCCATGAGGATTTTCGGCGGATTAGCATTCTCCCTTGCTTGTCGAAAGTCTTTGAGATTCTAGCGAAGGAGCAAGTATGTGCGTTTCCTGCTGCCTATGATTTTCTTGATGCGTATCAGTCTGGATTTAAGGCGGGTCACAGTACAAGTGCTGCTTTGTTGCGTGTTTCAGATGAAATCAGGAAATGAGAAGAAGTTGGTGACTTTTATGGTATTGCTTGATTTTTCTAAAGCATTTGACTCTATTAGTCTCGGTAAACTGCTCAATAAATTGCGTATTAAATTTGGCATTTCATTCTCGGCTGTTGGTCTGATCCGAAGTTACTTATCCGAACGCTACCAGTGCGCGCCTATCAACGGCCATGTCTCCGAGTTCGCCAAAATTAGCGCTGGGATACCGCAGGGATCGGTTCTCGGGCCCTTATTGTTTTCGTTGTACATTAATGATCTGCCTCAGTGCCGGAAATCAACCTCTCACCACATATTTGCCGATGACGTGTCCTAAAACTGCCATCAATGAAGCCGTATTTCGGGTTAATCAGGACTTATATGCGGTTAACCACTGGGCTAATGAAAATTGTTTGAAATTATGTTAAGAAGTCTCAGGCTATTGTGTTTGATGATTCTGGCAACAAACTATTGGACCCAAAGAAGCTACCGTTTATCTTGCTGGGTGAAGTAATCGTTCCCTACACTGGAAAGGTTACCAACCTTGGTCTGGTCATGGATAGCAGGCTGACATTTAGGGACCAAGTCGCTGAGATTTGTTCCAAAGTTTTTGCAAGATTACGAAGCCTTTGGCCTAACGGTCACATTTTCTCACAAAGTACCCGGCTGATGCTGGTTAAGTCGCTTGTTATAACGGCGTTTACGTTCACGTACTCAATCAATTTGTCAGCTTCCTGTGTGCGGTCATTGGAAGGAGCTTTTAATGCCTGTGTCCGTTTTGTCTATTACGACGCTACGACAGTACGAAGGATTATGCGAGTAAGTTGGATGGTTGCCCGATAATGACTTATCTGAGAAAGCGGTGCTATTCATTTGTACATAAACTAGTGACGACTCGAGTATCCGGTATTCTCTACAATGGGATACTGATTGGAAGATCAGTGCGAAATCGACCGTTGGTCATACCGAAACATTTCTCGTCTCAGTATGGTCGCTCATTTTTTGTTCTATCTGTAGCTGACTATAATTCGATCCCCGCCCATGTGAAGGGACTTAATTCGGCATCTAGGTTTAAACATGCTTGTCTGTCAGGAGCATTTCCGATAATGTTTTGATGTGACCCTGCCCTGCGATCGATTGGAGTTTTCTTCTTTTTTTTGTATTTTCGTTTGTTTGTTTTTTTTTTTTTTTTTGGTATTGCAGAAATCTATTCACACTGAAGGAGTAGTTTCCCTGGCCCATGGTAAGTGTGCCAATTTATTCTTAATTCTAATTTCTACATCCGTTTATTTTTGTCATTATCATTGTCATCCATAAAATTGTCATCTAAATTTGAACGATTCTAAGCGTTAGATTTTAGCATATTACTATTCGCTCAATCTAGTTACGTAATTTTAGTTGACTGTTTTTGATGTTGTTAAATTCCATAAACGTGTGAACATTCATATAAGGTTTCCCTTGTTGTTCCTACATGAATAAAGTTTGATTTGATTGTGGTTGAAGGAAATGAGGCAGCTGACCAACTCGCAACCAATGCCGTTTTTCACGGGTCAGAAAATAATGTAAAATTTATGTAAATGTCTCATTCCACGTACCATTTTACCGATGAAAATAATGTAAATGCTTTAAGTTTCTAAGTGTCTGAGTATACACCAAAGTTTTTCCGGTCAAAGTTTACAAAGTTTTGTCTCATGATAATATAAATCACATTGCAAGAGTGAAAGAGATGAAATACGTTAAACAGGTTATAGTACCGATTGAATTAGCCAAATAATGAAAAAATTATGATAATCGTGGTAAAATGATGTAATTGCTTTTCTAATTTGGAATGCAAAATGATGGAAAAATAATGCCGAAAAATTCATCGCTGTCACATTGGTTATCTATCATTTGTACATCTTTTTTACATGAGAACACGTGAAACACGTTCATGTATAAACTGTTGATTTGAAGGTTGTGTTGGATTGGCATCATATGTTGCTCTTTGAATTTCCTGGACTGTACACTTAGATAGTTTTAAATATGTCCAACGCGAGTCGCAAACAGCTAACGTATTATGATGCATCAAGTAAAATTAGGTTTCTGAGAAAATCGCCCGAAATATTTTAAAAATTAGCTTTTTTGATAAATTTAGGTCCGTCTCTCAACACGATAACGGTACGTGAGTAAAATCTTTTTTTCCTAAAAAGCAATCGTAAAGGTCTAGTTCGAAGATGAGGAAAATGCGAGGATATGGCCGAAAGTGAAGTTATTTAGGATCTTCGAAACATTTTCACGAAATAAGCACGGCAATTGCTCCAGGTTGAAAAGTATGAAAGACATGACCTTCAGAAAATTAAAAAACTTCCTAGCAAGCGATAGTTCGTAATTTCTCACGACTATTTATTATGAGGTGGGAAATTCGAAGGAGAAAATTCAGAGGAGGGATCAGTTGGGCGATTGTGCGATATTCACTTAGAGATTGGTGTAGAGAATTTTTTACACCGTTGCTTCGAACGGATTTTTCTTTATCTTTTTTTGGCAATTTTCTTTAATGTTTGCACTTCATATCCCTCGGCACTTGGGCAGTATCCAAAAAATAAAGTGTTCCGAGGATTAGATATACGATGGAATATGATGAAAATGCAAAGAACAAAGAATTCACAAGAGTTTTCTACATCAACCGCACGTGGGCTGTGCTGTAATGTACTGCTGATTCGTATCATAAAATTTTAATTAGCAGGAATTTAATCAAGTGTTTTGCCATCAAATAATAATGTTCTTCATACCTATAGTAAACTGTCTATCGAGTTGTCTATCGAACGTAAGCATTTACAGTGGGTGTTGGTTAATCTCATCGCTGATAACTTCGCACAAAACAAAGCTACGAGTAAATGAATAACTAGCTGAATCTTATCAAGTTTCGTTAATTAAATAGAATGGCTGTGTGAAACAGGTGAACATAACTTGCAGTCAATTCTGTTATTTGTCTAAAGATAATGAATCGATAGACAACGTTAGTAACAGATTGTGACGCAAGTCCACATGAACAATAACTCTACATCACTTCGGTGCCAGTTTGGGAGTTGAAATCATGAGTTGAAATCGAAGTCCCTCATTAAAGTTGGTCAACTGGAAGCGGAAATATTGTTCGAAAGTAACTTTCAACCACCGAATCGCTTCAGTGGTGCTTACCAGTTCGCTTTTAAAAAGGAAGTAAAATCGGAGAACATGGGTCTGTGTGTAAAAAATGTCTATCACAAAAGTGATAAATGCAACCTAAGAATTGTTTCTTAGCACCGGAGATGGACAAATTCGTCAAATAGTTGCTGATTTAGGACCGGAAAAGGATGGTTTTTAGACCTTCTGAATGAAGGTTGCTCACCACTCCACTAAGGGTAAGGGAAGTTCTGACATGTTGGATATCTTCACTTGGAGACTCTCGGAATGTCTAGAGTTTTTGACTTCCGTCCTATTTTTTGATGAAACTGAGTGGTAAGGAACAGAAATGGCGACCTGAATTATCGCCCAGACCAAAATAAGTTGGCATTTTCACCCGGGGAATTATCACTCAGGGAATTATCGCCCAGGAATTATCGCCCAGACAAATAGGAATTATCACCCAGGGAATTATCACCCAGGAATTATCGCCCAGGAAATTATCACCCAGGAATTATCGTCCAGACATATGGGAATTATCGCCCAGGGAATTATCACCCAGGAATTATTACTCAGCTATGAGACAACTAACACATAGCAATAAGCGAGAACGTGCGTAAAGCTGTGTTGTGATTAACAAAGTAATTTTTTTATTACAGGCGGCTGCCGCCCGCTGGACCCCCGCTATTTATTAGCCTACGGCGCTTTCTCTGATTGCGGCGCTTCCGTTCGAGACCACCGTCAAAATCTGTCCAAATCTCCATCAATCTAAGGTTTTTTGACGTTTCGTAAAAGGTAAAAATCCCTAGCTACGTTATACACCGAGGTTTTAAAGACATTTTGTAGAAGGAAAAAGCTCCCTAGTTTTGTTAGCTACCCAGGTTTTTGTGGCATTTCATTAAAGCGCAAAATCCTGGCTTTGTTCGTTCGGACGATTGTTCTTGAGCTACAAATAGCTATGTTATATTCTCAGAAAGCTGGGCGATCATTCCTGGGCAATAATTCCTTAGCTGAAACTTCCGATTCCTCTGGGCGATAGTTCCTGCGAGAGAGTCCACTGGGTGATAAGTCTCGAATAGCTCTGTGTTAGTTGTCTCATAGCTGGGTAATAATTCCCTGGGCGATAATTCCTGGGTGATAATTCCCTGGGTGATAATTCCCATTTGTCTGGGCGATAATTCCCTGGGTGAAAATGCCAATCAATTTATGTCTGGGCGATAATTCCCGTCACCAAAGAAAAATTTGCGCATTTTAAGAAAATTCACGCCCAATTTGCGCATGCGCATTCCCATTCCATGCAAACCGCGACGCATGTAATGTAAGGGACAGAAATATTGCCTTAAGGCCCATAACTTGTATGCTAAAATATAGTCTACCTTTAAGCGCTCAAATATGATATTTTCGCTGATATCAGTGGACAAAGGCGCAGTTTCAAAAAAGTAAGTCAGCATTTCCCTTCCTAAAAATGTTGCCTTTTAATAGCAACTAAACTTATTTTTTGGGATCCTACCTACTCTGAAAACGGCGAAAAAATCGTAAAAATTTGCACAAAAACTCGTCGTTCTGAGACAAGGTTCAATCCCAAAAAATAAGTTTAGTTGCTTTTAAAAGGCAACATATTTAGGAAGGGAAATGCTGACTTACTTTTTAAACTGCATCTGCGTTCATGGATATCAGCGAAAATATAATATTTGAGCGCCTAAATGTAGACTATATTTTAGCACACAAGTTATGGAAATACCGTAGGAAATAACGAGATCATACGTTCGACAGAAAATTAGATATTACAGTAATGAACAATTTTTTCATAGAACACTAAAATTGGACCCTTGGGTGACTCAGGAGAAATTTTCGTTCCTTACGGGTTGGCACAATGGTTAGCGTACTGGCCTTCCACCAAAACGATCGGGGTTCGAATCCCGCTTCGGAAAAATTCTTCATGGAATTTTTCTATCAAGTGTAGCGTATTAATAGCGTCCTAAAGTTCACTCAAGCTTCAAAAAAAAGTTGGGTAGTTGTGGTGTGTTTGGTGCCCATAACGACGTACTGAGTGAGTGAATCGTATGACGTAACCCATATACGATGAATATGTGTACGAAATAACTAAGCCTACATTTAGGCGAGATAATAATGATGCGAAGTCACGTTAAGCCGGTGGTCCAGACAACACTTGTTATTGGCTATAAAAAGCTGTTAGTGGAGTCTCTAAAATACAAAATACAAACTACATACATCTGGAATGGCCCATTTCCAGAAATTTTGTGCCCAAAATTTGCAAAAAAGGTGCACTTAATGAAATCCAAATCCCCTTTTTGTGCACTATAATTCTTCCAATGCAAATTTTGTGCACAAAGGACTGTTTTTGTACACAAACATCGAAATTTTACATTTTTTATCTTTTTTTAAAGTGTAACTGCACCGAATTCTGATGGAGAACGTGATTTAGTGGAATCTTTTAGGGCTAGGAATAACAAATTTTGGAGATATTGATTAGTTTCAAGATACACGATTTGTATGAGCATTAACTTCATGTGTTGCTAACCACTTCGTACGGGTGCCTTCTTTTGTTTAATGTTAACGTAGAAACATTTAGCGCGCAAGTAAAAAAAAACACATTAGAAGACACATTCCTGGCTTTCGGTGTGTCGTATTATTGTAAAAACTCAAACGAAAATCGAATTAGTTGGTGTTTTGGTATAAAAAAGCGTGAAATGATTTTTAAGTTAACGTTTTTCATGTTCGTACCCGTGGCTTTTGGATTCAAAATTACTCAATTCGACTTAAACCAAGTAGGAAGTCGCAGTGTAATAGTGCATCTGTTCGAGTGGAAGTTTCTCGATATCGCATTGGAATGCGAACGATTTTTAGGACCAAAGGGGTTCGGTGCTGTTCAAGTGAGTTGAGGAAAAATATTTGGTAGAATCTTACCTCTCTGTTGAAAATATGATTACAGCTTTCCCCTGCAAACGAACATTTAGTTTTTCCTGGTCGTCCATGGTGGGAACGTTACCAACCCATTTCTTATGTCATACAAACAAGGTCGGGTAATGCTGATGACTTTCGAAATATGACCCGTCGCTGTAATGACAATGGGGTTCGCATCTACGCCGACGTTGTACTGAACCACATGGCTGGTGTTAATCCCAGGCCGGTTTTTGGTACGGCCGGTTCAATGGCAGATCCAGAAACTTTCACCTATCCTGGAGTACCATTCAAAAAACGCCACTTCCATAAGCCATGTGTAATCGAAGACTGGAGTAATTCGACATTGGTAAGAAATTGTGAAATTTCTGGACTCAGAGATTTAAACCAAACAGACGAATACGTTCGGGGGAGACTTGTTGATTACATGAATGACTTGATTAATATGGGAGTTGCCGGATTTCGGATTGATAGCGCCAAACATATGCGACCGACGGATTTGAAAATCATTTTTTCGCGTCTGAACGATTTAAATGTCGACTATGGATTTGCCGGAAATACGAGACCATTTTTCTACCATGAGATGGTCGATACTGGAAGCGATACGGATTCGATGGGAAGATACGAATACACGAGCTTGGGAATGATAACTGAATTTATTGCGGCTGGGGAATTAGGACGTGCATTTCGTGGTAAATTCAAATTGAAATATTTGAAAAATTGGGGTCCTCAGTGGAATTTCTTGCCGTCAAAGTGTGCCATAGTTTTTTTGGAAGACCATGAACTACAAAGAGGTTTCGGAGGACAAGATATTTTAACGAACAAAGATGGCCGAGCGTACAAAATGGCGATAGCGTATCTGCTTGCACATCCATACGGTACGCCTCGTTTGATTAGTTCTTATAAGTTCGAACACAATGAGGCCGGTCCTCCATCCAACACCTTCGGTGAAATTGAATCGCCGATAATTAACTATGAGAAGGGATGCGAAAGGAGGTGGGTTTGTGAGCATCGGTGGATGTCCATAGCGAACATGGTTGAATTTCGTAACGAAGTATACGGCAGTGGTTTTAGTAATTGGTGGGATAATGGTGGAAAAGAAATTGCTTTTAGCCGAGGGGAAAAAGGATTTATTGTTTGGAATTTGGAAAATGATGATTTGATAGAAAACATGCAGACCTGCTTGCCAGCCGGAATTTATTGTGATGTCATAACCGGATCGAAAATTAACGATCGTTGTACTGGAAGGGAAATCGAAGTGGATGATGAAGGTGTTGCCCAAGTATTTCTCTCTAGTGACGATGACAATGGTGTAATAGCACTGCATACCGCAGCGGCTTTAGGGTATAGTCAACAACTTAATTTTTTTGCGAAATGTTTATGTGTTCAATGTGAAATCGTTTCATTTCAGGAACAACTGCCAAAAACCTTCATTCAAGAAGATAATTTGGCTGTATGGGAAGTCTAACTGTTTCAAATACAGTTGGCTGCATCTACAGCATGCTGTCCATATTCCTGACCTGTAGATCATCTTTTTATAAATTTTTTGTTGTATAAAAAAATGCTTTTCAATGGTTCCCTTTCCATACCAGAAATGTATCTGCGGATGAAGCAAACCACTGACCTTTCATCACCAAATGTTGTTGGTGAAAATGGTAGTTTGAAATACACCTGAAACCTGAGGTATTTCTTCCCTTAACTGTTACGCATCGATCTCCTCGTCAAATCTAACAAATTTCATCCGAAGTAAGGAATAAAGACCAAATTCGAATTACTGGAAGAGAATCACAAGCTTGTGCATCTTTCTTATTTCTCTTTCATCTCTTTTTTCACGTATTCAGTTGCATTTTTTGCATGAAAAACTCGGTTTTTCGGTGAAACGAGTCAAAACGAAACGTTGCACAATCTTACGATTCTTCTCCTGTAATTCAAAATTTAGTAACAAAAAAAAGTTTTTAAGAAAATGTTTATCAAGGAACGAGGAACACTCGATAGGATTGATGAGCGTCAGCATGAGTTCTCGGTTTGAAGGTTTTCGTGTGATTACTCATACTCAGTGATATAGTGTAAACAAACTCCGTAGTCATGTCCCTATTATCGTTTCTGCCGTCTCAATGCCACATCTGCGCATCTTGTGCAATTAGGTGAATCATTGAACCATAAGAGAAATGAGGACGAGTCATACAAAACACTTGACAAGACCTGTACGAAATACGTGTCTTTTGTCTATACCGTGACGCTTGTAATATAAATATAGTCCCTAGTAATGTCCTTAAAAAATTTAGCCTTCACGCGTATTATAGGCCACCAGATGACTCTAATGTCGGTGATTTCTTGGATTATCTCTCAATATCTATCGACGGAAATCAGTTCGGCATGATGGCAGGGGATATTAATATAGATATGCTAGCCCATAATTCATCGAGAACGATAGCTCTACGTGATCGTTATGTTGACATAGTTGAAAGTTGCAATTACTTTGTCGGAAATGGTAGAATAACTAGGCCCGTGAGTAAAACTCTGTTAGATCATGCTGCGTTTAACTTTAAGGACCCTATCACCATCTACAACTCGACTATCAGAAACCAGTTGAGCGATCACAGTGCAGTCATCTCTTTAATTCCACTGGCTAACGTTCAAAAATATACATATGTTAGTAAGACGAAAATTGATTATGAGAAAGTAAATTTGAAAATGATTGATCTCCTTGATGAGGCCAATGTACCTGAAATCGTGGATGTGAATGAGAGTTATTCATATTTTCTATCCGTCTTTAAGTCAGTCATTGCTGAATTTTCAGTGACCAAAACTTTTAAGATCAAATCTATTCACTTTAACGATCACTTAGACTATTTGGTTGACAAGATGACCAATCTTAAGAAAAAAATCAAGAAAAACAGACGGGTAAGATGTTAAAATCGTTCTTTAAATGTCATTGTCAGCTCCTGTTATTAGAATATTACTAAAATAAGTAAACTAGAGACAATAGGATGATGTTTGATAATTTTAAAGCGATCTTTAGTCGATTTTTCTACAAAGGATGCCATAGGCGGGAACACTTTTCGACTTTTTTCTACAGTGAATCGACACATTTCGAAAAAGGAAACTTTGCGCAATCGTTGCCCAGGTCCCAGAGTATATTTAGACATGCCACTCGATAGTTATGTGTGCTTAGACCCGAAGAGACGTGTCCATGTACCACTAAAAGTTGACGAAACTATTCAAAGCGATGGCGCATACCTTAAAATTGACTTTAAAAAAAAATATCTATATCAGCGGAATCCTGGCGCCCCATAGATCTTACTTTTTGGTGGGGAGGTAAGAAATTAAAAAAAAGTCATTTTCGATCCACATTGTGCGGGTGTTCGTGGAGTTGCCCATTCTCTGATAAAAAGCTTCCTGAATGGAAGGAAGCAGTTTACTGTTCACTGTCACCTTACACATTGCGTTGGGGTCTGGGGATCGGCCGAAAAGTCTTCTTTGGATGAGCTACAGGTTAAACATGGAAGAGCCTTAAAAGCAACGCGTAAGCTGCGAGCACGTTTTCCATCGGAACGGCTCTTTGAAATCGAATTTCCGCGTATGCAGACTATACCGAGAAAATACGAGATGGCAGTGTGCAAGTTCGTGTTTTGTTGTATTAATGATCTGACACAGCATTCTATCTCATTTTTTAACAACACGAACCGATACGCTACCAGATATTCCTACCTTTTAAGGAAAGCTAAAATATATTCTAACTACGGTAAGCGATCCTTGGTGTTCGCTGGACCTACCTTGTTCAATGCCTTGCCTGCCGAAATAAGAAATTTAACGCAAGTAAATCAATTCGTTCGAAAGTTGAAGGTTCATTTGTTACTAACTTCCTTACCTTAAGACCACATGTCGAACTAAGAGCCTATCTAGTCATATCGATTCATACTATTGTACTATATATGTACTATATAAATTGTACTATACTATATATATGACTGTACTATTCGTCCTTCTTTGGAATTTTCCCCTTCCGTAAACGTGTTTCAACACAATGTTTTTTGTTTTTCTTTGATCTTCCTCATTATTTTCTGATTTTGATGGTGTTCCACTTGAAACTTAATTTTCGTCACAATTTCTTTTTTATTAGTCTTCCATTTTCCTTTTTAACATTACTGAACTTAGTAATTTTGAAACTGCATCACTACTTATATCATTCTACAGAAGTAGCTCCTTCGAACTGTTCTAGTCGTAGACTGGCGCTGCGTAGCCTTATTTACATGATGTAATTTGAATGTGTTGAAATAAATTGAAATTGAAAAAAAAACCAGTCGAGAGTTGGTTGGGGTGTTCTTCCTCTTTAGCCTCTTGATATGAACTGCTGCATGCAGGCCTCCCGCATAGATCGCCACCGATCACGGTCCATTGACATTTGCTGCCAATTCAAACCCGCCGACCTTTTGATGTCATTAGTCCATCTTTCTGGTGAACGTCCCTATGTTCGTGTCGTTGGCGGTCGCCACTGAAGTATCGTTTTTGTCCATCGCTCGTCGATCATTCTAGCAATATGTCCTGCCCAATTCCATTTCAATTTGGCAATTCTTTCCATGATATCAGGGACTTTCGTTTGCTATCTGATCCACTCATGGTCATTTTGTCTCGGAGTGAGATCCCTATCATCGCGCGTTCCATGGCTCTTTGCGTAACTCTCAACTTGTGCGCTGAGGCGTTTGTTATCGTGAGAGTTTTAGCTCCGCATGTCATGACCGGCAGAACAAACATATCAAACTGTTGTTCATACTGCTTTTGAAGATATAGCGCAACTTTCCAAACGTAGCCCAACCTAGACCAATTCTTCTCTTAAATCTCCGCCGTTTGATTTGGGGTTTGAATATGAGAAATCAGTAAAAACAAGTAGTTCGTCCAAATATTTTCGTAGTATATTACAGCACATGCTATGTAAGTAAGCCATTACTGAACGGGCTGATCACACAAGGTGAAACACAAGTGCGAAGGTTTAAAGCGAAGCGAGTGGATTAATCGCACAAGTGTTTCACCGTGTGCGAATATCAGCCCGTTCAGTAATGGCTTACTCACATAGCATGTTCTGCAGTATATTTTATCGCATAGGGAACGAAGAAAGTTTATACATGTCGGTTTTTTTATAAAAATTTGTTAATAGCTGGGATCGAACCGGGGACACCTCACGTATGAGACGAGTACTGTACCACTGAACCACGGGATCATTTGAATGTTGGCAATAAAATTGCGTTCATCA
Organism: Pseudolycoriella hygida; assembly: GCA_029228625.1. NCBI lineage: Eukaryota > Metazoa > Arthropoda > Insecta > Diptera > Sciaridae > Pseudolycoriella > Pseudolycoriella hygida. The sequence goes on along the minus strand of CM055403.1, from coordinate 29,956,177 downwards.
GTCATTGTTGCAGATTCAGTTCAAAACAAAATAATTTTATTATTATTTTGAAATCGAGTTTTATTCTGTAACGATTTTTTATTTGTCTCATCCTTTAACAACAGTGTATCATTATAAATATCGGCATATAATTTTCGTTTAATAACAGCAAGCATGGTCTTTGTTCCTCTGCAAATGCGCATATGGGCAATTCCACGGACCATTTCGTTCCAACGCATGAAATTCTCAGTAGTTACAAAATGATAGTCCTAGAAAAATAACTAACCTCTAGTTGAAGGATCAATCCTTCTGATGCACCATTTTCTATGAATATATTTTCGTAACTACTGAGCATTTCGAGGGTTGGAACGGAGTTTTCGTGGAATGGCCCATATATACCCGTTCAATGATTACATGTATCATTTGCGTACCCACATGAAATAGCGAAGTGGCGCAGTGGTAGAGTGCTTGACTGTCGTGCGGATGACCGGGTATCGAAACCCGGCGTGTGAACTTTTTTTTAATAAATAAGATCGTTGATAATAATACAGAGTTTCAACGATACGGTACGTATGACTTAAACAGCTACTACGTGGAGCGCTCGCTCATCATGCATAGGACCCGAGTTCGATCCCCGTGTTCGAAAAAAATTTTATGAGGTGCTAAGTACATTTCATGATGAAACGCTCAACCGTTCAGTAATTTTCATGATTGAACACCCAACAGTTCAGTAATTTTCATGATTGAACACCCAACCGTTCAGTAATGAAAATTACTGAACACCTCGGCAGTCGTCCATGTAAGACCGATTTACATCAATAAAAATGTTACTAGTTTTGACCGAGTCCCTATGCGATAAAAATATTTTTTTTCCTGTAAGGTTTCTACTCGAAAATGAAACTTTTGAAGTGGTCAAAAACGTGGTTTGTTTAAGGATAGGTGAAACGTTTGCTCTAAACAGGTTTTTGAAAGTTAGAAGCCTTTCGCCCGTGCGTGCGGATAGCCGCAGTATTATATGAATGCTATTGGCTCACATACGAACGAATCGTCACTTCTTTTTTGAATATTGCCTTTCGGGTAATTTTTAACGCATTCCATTATACTCTCGACATTACTTGTAACGTTAGTTTCAGCTTTGTAGTAAGTCGGACGGGCCGTGTATCATAATGTTTCTTGTTTTGAATTGCACCAATTAAACGACCGGTTTCGCTTGCTATGCGAATATCATCAAGGCTTTTTTGCTGTCATCAATTTAAAACAAAAATCAAGTGCTTTGTGCGACTCTCCCCGTTCAATTCCGTGCAGTTTATGTTTTTCAGATATTAAAATGCTCATAACGGAAGCACGATAAAAAGTTCTGTCTACGAAAGTGAAAAGTGTTTATTAATTTCTTTGTGTCTGTGCATAGGCACACGTGAAAACACACGTTGACTTTATTTTCAATCAGGTGAACTTGAGGACGTTTGACAAATATTAAAAATGCACCCAACGAAATTCCTACAAAACATTTTAGTGTCTTATTTTGATATGTGGAAAGAAATTTTACGTGTTGAAGCAAAGTAAATGCGCATTTTATAGAAGATTTACATGCAAAAGTAACAGATGCGAAATTTTTCGAATTAGACAACCTCGAATTTCATTCATAAATCGAGAGTTAAGACGACACTCTTACGCTATAAGGTTGTAAGCCACAAACATTTGCTATCTCATTTTTAAATTTGACATTTGTGCGAAAAAAAGTGGCAGCAAATTATGTGGCTTACTACATTATAGTGTATGTGTGCTCTGAATGAAATATTGAAGGACAAAACATACACAAAATTTCGCTCGCTTGATTAATTTTCATCTCACACCCAACGAGTAAAATCAAAGTCGACGCCTCTGGTTACTCTTTTCATATTTTTCCTGATAAGTTAGTACGAGTACGTAGTTGGAAAATTTTCGACAAAAGCTGATACATGGGTTGGCTTTCTGCTCTGCGTAGTATTTTGCAACCAAGTCCCTTTTGATGTGACACTGTATTCGTCGATGGTCTGAAGGCATTTGAAAGTCATTCGACCGCCCTTTCAATGCATTTGTTTGGTCCCAAAAAGAAAGAAAGCCACCGTGAATTGTTGAGTTATCTGTAACACCACACTAACTGTAGCGTTTCTCCATAATTTGATCTTGAGGAAGGCTTGAGTTGCGAACGAGTCGATCCAACATAAGGTTTTCAGTTAGTGTGCCATTTACATCACAATTTCTGAAGATCTGGCAGCAACTCCTGAGATCTCTGATTGCAAAACGCTTTCGTATTCACCTAGTGGGATGATAACATTATACTGCATTCGTTGGCAGTGACACCAGAAATATGCGAGCGAGAGTCTGGGACAAGGAATGGAGCGTATAGTCGTTTCCATTTGTTGTAATTTCATTATCTTTGGAAAAAATGAATCTGTTCGAAAGAAACAAATACAGCGGAACATTCCTCTTGCAGGGATGAAGGTTCAGTGGTATGGCTTGGGACGTACAAAGCGTATTCGATTCACAGAAGTAAGCAATCAAGGTGCCGTTCTGTTGACGTCATTTCCACTCAATTATTTTTCTTTAAATGGAATTTAACTATTGAACTACGAAAACTTCTGCAATGTTTACGAGACATTCGCAAATGACATAACACAAAATTACAAATTCGAATAATCAAACAAAATCAAAGTTCAAATAATTAATTAGTGTATCTACAAGTGCTATTGTCTATGTCTCGATAGAATGTTTGTTGTTTGGAATTGCTTTATAAACTCAGAATATTCACTGATAACAAATCGTTGCGCGAGTTGAAATTAAAATTCGCCTAGCAGGGGAAAAGAAATCAATATCACAAATCAAGCACATGCAAAGAAAATTTTCACTTATCCACTTATCCAAGGAATCTATAAGATAAAATTGACGGAAAAAATACTTTAAAAGAACGCGAACTGAACTTCTAACCGTTAGTAGTGTTTGCAAAGTCCAACACAGTAAAGTGCCAGGACAAGGATTTACTATTTCAAAATGAAAACGTGGATAATATTTTTGGTGGCAGTTACTGGTGCTCTGGCACAATTTAATCCATACTTTCAGGCCGGTCGTAACGGTATCGTACATTTGTTCGAATGGAGGTGGGACGATATCGCTGCCGAATGTGAACGGTTCTTAGCGCCACATGGTTTCGCCGGTGTGCAGGTAAAAACCAGTTGATTTTAGTGCGACATAAATAATTTTATGAGAAAATATACGCAATTACCAACTGTGTTTGACATTGTTATTTAGTAGGTCATTTCAGTACAAACCGCGTTTTCGTAGTGACTTTGCTTCAGTAATTCACTTTAAAATCATTTTCAGTTGACACGTTTATTGCGACATCGGCTCCTGTCAAGGTACACCAGATTTCTTGATGAAATACATAAACTGTCAAACGATGTTTGACTGGAATAGACTCATAAAATTCACTCTAACTTGATAGATTATGTCAATAGATTGACAAAAGTCGATGTCGCTGAACCGATTTTCCACTGCTGACAAGGAATAAAGGAAGGAATAATGTTGTAGGTATCACCAGTAAACGAAAATATTATTGTACCAAATCGTCCATGGTGGGAAAGATATCAACCAATTTCTTATGTTCTAACCACACGTTCTGGAAATGAAGCTCAATTCCGCAGTATGGTTACGCGTTGTAATAACGTTGGCGTTCGAATTTATGTTGATGTAATTTTAAACCATATGTCGGCGGATAGCCCGAACCCTGTGGGTACTGCAGGAAATAGGTAACTATGGAATTGTAGCAACAACGTGAAAAATGTAATCAAACGAACAGTTCAATAATGCAACAGAGCAGATCCAGCGGCCAGAAGTTTCCCAGCTGTTCCATACAGCGTGACCGATTTCAATACGCCATGTGCCATTGTCGATTACTCAAATGTTTACCAAGTTCGCAACTGTGAATTGGTTGGACTACGTGATTTGAATCAGGCCGTACCCTGGGTTCGCGATCGATTGGTTGAGTTCTTGGACAGATTAGTTGAAATCGGTGTCGCTGGATTTAGAGTTGATGCAGCCAAACACATGTGGCCAGGCGATTTGGATGTAAATTGCTTAATTTGTCCACTTTGTACGTAGATAATTTATTGGTTTTGTTTAGATTATCTACAGACGAGTGAGAAACTTGAACACAGCTCATCATTTCCCTGCAAATGCTAGACCATTTATGTAAGCAACAGACGAATCAACAACGACTCTGGCTTCTGTCAAAGTATAAATGATACATTTAATGACGATTTGGGCGAAATAAAAAATGAATACTTTAGAAGCCTACGTCGTCGCAATAAACGCACTGACCAACAAATTAATTTTGATTCTTTATCTCAGCACACAAGAGGTTATCGACCTTGGTGGTGAGGCTATATCAGCAACTGAATACACACACATGGGAACAGGTAATTGTGGCATGTGATAAAAACTCAGTTAGAAAATTTATGTTGCGCAATTGCAGTTACGGAATTTAAATATTCCGCTGAAATTGGTAGAGTGTTCCGTGGCCACGAGCAACTTAGATGGTTGGTGAATTGGGGAACTGAATGGGGATTCTTACCATCACATCACGCATTAGGTAACGCGATCGTCACTCTGAAGAAATTGCACTTAATTTAGCAATTTATTGTTTAGTTTTCGTTGACAATCACGACAATCAACGAGGTCATGGAGGAGGCGGAGCCAATGTGTTAACTTACAAGCAAGCCAGACAATACAAAATGGCGACAGCTTTCAAATTAGCTCATCCATTCGGAATCAAGCGTATGATGAGTTCTTTCGCTTTCAATGATGGAGATCAAGGTCCACCTCAAGATGCCGCTGGAAATTTGATTCCCCCATCAATCAACCCTGACAATACTTGTGGAAACGGATGGGTGTGCGAACATCGCTGGCGACAAATTTACCAAATGGTCGAGTTCAGTAATGTAGTCGGAACGGTGCCCTTGTCAAACTGGTGGAGCAATCAAAACAATCAAATTGCTTTCGCACGTTCGGGTCGTGGTTTCATCGCTTTCAATAACCAAGCTGAAACTCTTAATGCCAATCTTCAAACTACACTGCCAGCAGGCAGATACTGTGACATCATATCCGGTAGAAACAACAATGGCGTTTGTTCCGGTATTGCAATTGATGTCGCTGCTAGTGGGACTGCACAAATTAATCTTCCCAGTAATTTACTAGATGGTGTTATTGCAATCCATGTTGGACCACAATCGAGAATTTAACAGGTTTCGGTAAAACGAAATAAAATATTTGAAATTATATGAAGCTAATGGATATTTATTGAGTCTGTTGTGACGACATCCCTTTAATAATCAAGGCGTGATGGAACGTTCGGCCGGCAATACTTTCCCTGACCGCTGGTCAGATTTATCAACTAAAATTACCTTAAATTACCATCCGCTCTAAAAGGATCCAAATTTGAATTTATTTGAGCAACATTTGGGTAGGAAAGACCTTTAGATAAAGGAGATGTAACTACATGAGTTGTGAAGTTTTGAATGAATAAGAATTTTTAAAGAGAAGCTAAGATAAGGCGGAAAGTTTAAAGTTTTATGAAAATTCTACTGAATTTTCCCAAATGTTTTGAGCGTTGGCTGGCGAAAGTCAGACATTTCACATTACGTCATCCACAGATCAAGCAAACTGTGCTAGTTCGATTTTGGCCTATTAGGGGATCATTACATTGTGCGCGATGTAAATCGCATCGAGTTCAATATAATGATCCCTTTAACTGGTCGAATTCTTTGTGCTCATGCTTGGAAGAACGCCTCTTGTGCATTTATTTTCTACAGACCGTAATGTCGAACGTGCTCCGTTTCGAAGTTTTAGAGCCGTATGAAAAGGCTTAACTAAGAAGAAAATAAGGCGATATCACACTATCACAACAAAAAACTTCTTCAAATGTAAAGTGTGACGCAGTCCTTAATGTCCACTTCCAAAATTAATGATATCTGTGGAGGTGACGCTTACGCTAAAAATACGCAAAAAATGACAATGCAAAAAAAAACTTTTTAAAAAAACTTCAAATGTTTGAAATTGCGTCACAAGTGCCAGAGCCAACGACGAAATAATTTTTCTGTACTTTCAGTTTTTACATAGCAAAATTTTGACCTTATTGATGCCTGAATTTTTTTTTTTGAATTCAAAATTAATTTTTCATATTCTTCTAAAAGGTACACAAGTAACTTAGTTTTTGAGAAAATTTTGCAACTCTACATCTCTACAACTCTAGCTCATCTTCAAGAAGAAACCATCTAAATAGCTATTAAAACAACTGAGAAAACTTTAACTTACTAACAAATCAAGATGGCGCCACTTTGACAGCTGGCAGCCATTTTCTTAGGATCACAAAAAAATTCTACTCTCCAATCTCTATAACTCTCCCGAAGAAACCAACTCTCTAAGTATTGTCATTCCGAAGCTAAAATTCGAAAACCAAAAAAAAAACTAATTTATTGCTTGGGAAAATTCAAGATGGCGCCACTTTGACTGCTGGCAGACATTTTTTTAAGATCGCAAAAAATTCCTCTAACCAAACTCTAAAACTTTTCCGAAGAAAGAAACTCTCAAACTATTGTCACTCCAGAGCTAAAATTCGAAAACTCCGAGCATTACCTGAAAAACCGTCGAAATTGACCACTTTTCTACATGCCACGGCTTTTCCAGAATTTTTCACTGAAACATTCTATCAAAATTTCAACTAATTCACTGAAATATTTCCCAGATTTCAACTTATTCACTGAAATATTCTTAAAATAATGTCTACCATCAATCACGCCCAATGCATTCAATTCAACGCATCACTGATTTCCGAATGATAGATAAAGACATTGAAGAGGACTTCCAAACTTGTAACCCGTAATCAGAGCGTTGCCTGCAAAATTCGCTTACAAGCTTTTGCAAAGTGTCCAACTTCCCCACACTTGTGACATCGAAAATCTTTCGCTTTACTTTTACCTTCACACAGCCATCATTCGAGTCCAATTTCGTTTCTTGCAGAAGCAATGTTTTCACAGAGTCCGTCGACAACTTTCCTGGAGTGTTTTCAACTGCCATCACAAATGATTTAAGATCTTCGGGCAAGCCACCAGAAGATCGCCAAATTTTAGACTCGTCTTTTTCACCTTCAGCGATATCATGATCATACGACTAACGTAGTCTTCCATTGACGCACATTCCCACAGCTTTAATTGAATCAATTGTTTGAGCAATTCTGGTTAAGCCACTATCCGCGAAAGCCTTTTCCAGCGCATTCCATGCAACCTTAGCACTTATAGTATCTGCTATATATGAAAATACACACTTTCGTCCAACAGTAGATTTAATTTTGAACAGGCCAATAAACCGGAATTCTTTTCTTCCTACGATGCGACTTCTGATAAAGCTTGTTGCATGTACGGCCAAACCTTTTCGAAGACCAAGTAAGACCTCGCACATACCTTCTATGTATCATAATTTTCCCTTCCTTTTAGTTTAGAGAAACGACTATTTTCGTGCGAAATGTTATGTGCCATAAAGGACGACTATTTTCCAAATCAACAATCGGCAAGAATTCACGATTAGTTTGACCATCGACTGACAAAAAATAAACGATTGCGATCTCTCGCTTTTGCTTATCACTAGCAAACCTTTATTTTAGCGTTTCTGGGCCCATAACCTGTTGAACTTTACGATTTCTCGAGAGAGAAATTAAACGACCGGTCGGTTTGAGTGATCAAACAAGAGGAAAAACATTTATTAAAAAAATGGCAAACTATTATAACATGACAATGATATCTTACAATAAAGTGTTGAATTAACAAAATTTCAACAAATTGTTTTGTAAGCCACTTCTTTAAAGCGATCCACATGATATATTTGGGATCTTTATAGCGATCAACATACTTCGATGATAACACCACATTTCACCTCATATCCATACCTCCTATCACCATCACCCCTGCTTCACACACCCTCCCCCATTTCATCTATTCTCCCCTCCTTTCCCCCTCACAACTCTTCATGCGCCCTTCATACCATTTTTTTTCAAAAATGAAAGAAAAAAATCAAAAAAAATTTTTAACTCCTCACCTCATTCCCAGGGATGACACCCCCAAATAAGTAGTGATTATTGAAGGGGATTGGTTCCCCGTCACAATGACCCTACCTCCGCTACCACCACGAAACTTAAATTTTTCCGTTCCGAGATTTTTAGAGAGTATGGCGTGAGACCTGATTCATTCTTATTAGTTTTTAAGTTTTCTTTAATTTAGTTCAGTTAGACATTTGATTTCCGTGCATCTACGAAATTTGAGGGTATAGGAAGTGAGAATGGGACCACTGGTCCAGGACCATTCAGTGGAGTAAGCTCATCAGATGCTTCATTACCTTCGAAGGTTCAGTGTATGGCTTGGGACCTATAAGGCGTAAACGACCCTAAGAAGTAAGGAATCAGCGAAGGTGCGGTTGTTTTTGACGTCATTTCCACTCAATTAATATTTTTCAAATGGTATTTAACTATCGAAATACAACAATGTTTACGAGACATTCGCAAATGACATAACACAAAATTACGAACTCGAATAATCAAACAATATCACAGTTGAAATAATTAATATTAGTGTATCTATAAGTGCTATTGTCTATGTCTCTATAGAATGTTTGTTGTAAACTCAGAATATTTACTGATAACAAATCATTGCGCGAGTTGAGTTGAAATTAAAAATCGCCCAACTGGGGAACAGAAATCAATATCACAAATGAAGCTCATGCAAAGAAAATTTGCGCTTATCCACTTATCCAAAGAATCTACAAGATAAAATTGACGAAAAAAATACTTTAAAAGAACGCGAACTGAACCTCTACCCGTTAGTAGTGTTTGCAAAGTCCAACACAGTAAAGTGCCAGGACAAGGATTTACTATTACAAAATGAAAACGTGGATAATATTTTTGGTGGTAGTTACTGGTGCTCTGGCACAATTTAATCCATACTTTCAGGCCGGTCGTAACGGTATCGTGCATTTATTCGAATGGAAGTGGGACGATATCGCTGCCGAATGTGAACGGTTCTTAGCGCCACATGGATTCGCCGGTGTGCAGGTAAAAACCCGTTGATTTTAGTGCGACGTAAATTTGTGTGAAATTAATTTTATGAGAAAATATTCGCATTTATACGGGAAAAAAGAGAGGAAATGGCAAGTTGCAATAGTGTCCGCAACAAAACTAGAAATGATTTTGCTCACCAACCGTCTATCTTGCTCAACAGATTCACTGTGTTTAACATTGTTAGGGGCCATTCAAATAGCGCGCACAAATCTAAGGGGGGAGGGGGGGGTTTTCGAAAAGCGTGCAAAAGCGTGCGAAGGGGGAGGGGGGTATCATCCGAAAACGTGCGCACTCTTGTGATATTTGATTTGTTTATTTGTTTATTTTCCTTTTAATTAGCAAAGGGACAAGATGGGATGATACAAGTAAAGTGAAAAAAGCAGTAACATAGCCATTCTTCGAATTCGGATTGAATTCTAAGCCAAAAATGAGGTTCTTGGAAAGTTATGGTCCTAGAATATTGTCCATTTCTTTAATTGTGTCAATAATATAATTACGCTCGTCCTTTTTCTCATCTCCATACTTTTAATGGGCACTAATGAGATTTTCCATCGTGTCCTCGACAATGTGAAATTTTAAAAGGTTAACCACAACACAAAGAAACATGCGAAGCAGCATGTACTATGCCAATTCCGAATCGGTTGACGTAAGTAGCTGGGAGACGTTAGCTGCGGATAGGTTCGTTTGGAGATGCAGAAGACTTTCAACTGGTTGTAGTGCACTATTTCCAATCTAATCCAGGCTTCAGAGAGCAGCCGATTTAAAATAAATCTTTTGTTTAGGTACTGGCGTTTATATTTTCTCCCAATGCGTTTTCTATAGAATTTTTTTTTGCAGTTTTCGCTTTAAAAACGTATATGGTGTGGATTGTGAGTAAAAATTTCGTGCGCACTTTAGGGGGGGGGGGGTCTTTCAAAAAGCGTGCGAAAGCGTGCACAGGGGGGAGGGGGTGTCAAAAAAGGCCAATTTTCCGCGTGCGCACTATTTGAATGGCCCCTTATTTAGTAAGTTATTTCAATAAAAATCGCGTGAGTTTCTTAGTGAGTTTGCGACAGTAATTCACTTAAAGTTATTGCGACATCGCCTACTGTCAAAGTGTATTGGGTTACTTGATGAAATGCATAAACTGTCAAACGATGTTTGAGAGGAATGGACGCAGAAAATTTGCTATAAGTTGATAAATTATGTCGATAGATTGACATAAGTCGATGTCGCGCTGAACCGATTTCCCACTGCTGACAAGGAATTAAGGAAGGAATGCGCACAACATGGCCGATAGCAACATCATGGGCGCGCGGTAGCATTGCGCCCGTGACGCAAGTCCCCATACGATCAAAAAAATCAGAATTTTTTTTTTCGTAGACTGCGGAACCATATATACAGCTAAGTTTTGACTTTTTCCCTTGCGTCGTACCCCCCTGAGACCCAGTTAATCGGATTCTAAGTAAAATTTTGATTGAAATCGACATTTTACTCATTAAGATCGGTCCAGTGGATCCGAAGATATGACCTTTAGAAAATCGTAATTTTCCATACTAAATGCGCTGGTTCATAGAAGCCGAAGAAAATGAATTATATCCTACGCTAGTTAGTTAGTTAGTAGTTCCAGAGCCATTTGTATGAAAAACGAATTTTTTGGCGATTTCTCGAAAACTGGCGGTCGGATCTTCTTTAAATTTTACAGGGACCTTCGGGTGGGCATTCTTCGCCATCTAAGATTTTAAAAAAATGGGGTCAAATCAGGGCCTAATATTTGGGAATCAATTCCCAAAAATTCCCAAAAAATTCCCTAAAATTTAGGAATTTTTTGGGAATTTTAGGGAATTTTTTGGGAATTTTTGGGAATTAATTCCCAAATATTAGGCCCTGGGTCAAATCTCACATAAAATAATGTGTGTGGTGAGTGTCACGGTTGGGTAAGTGAGGTATTCAACTTCCATTAGAGTTTTTGATATTTTTCGGTTATTCTCGACATGAGTCAGGTCATGCAATGGAGCTTCCTAGGTTTAAGGGATTATTAAGGATTTTTATGGATTTCTCTAGCACTTTTCAACTTCCATCAGGTTTTTTTGATATTTTTCATCGGTTTCAATTGCTTGCAAACCTACTGATATCACAACAAAAATCCTTTTAAAAGGGAAATGTGACGCAAGTCCTTGTCCGTTCTTCCAAAACAACTGATATCAATTTGGGTGACGCTTAACGCTTCGAAACGCAAAAAAAAACTTTCAAAATATTTCCACATTTGATAAAAAAATGCGTCACAAATGCCGGACGCACCAGTCTTATAGTTTTTCTGTTCTTTCAGCTTTCACACCGCAAAAATTTGACTTGTATGTAGGAATGTATGTAGTATTTTTGTACAGGAAGTCAAATTTTTGCGTATAAAACTGAAAGAACAGAAAAACTATAACACTGGTGGGTCCGGCATTTGTGACGCATTTTTTTAATCAAATGTGAAAATATTTTGAAAGTTTTTTTTTGCGTTTCGAAGCGTTCAGCGTCACCCAAATTGATATCAGTTGTTTTGGAAGAAGGGACAAGGACTTGCGTCACATTTCCCTTTCAAAAGGGTTTTTGTAGTGAATATGTAATTACAATCTCTCCTGAATAATTTCGTTTTTCTATTATTCAAACGTGAAATTTGAAAGTGACCTCTAATAAACATTGCGTTATTAATAAAATAAGTAAAAACGTAAAGTGTAACCATTATCTATTATACAATAATTTGCCTACAAATTAAAAGATTTTCTTTGATGAAATCATTCCGCATGTCGCCCATTGTTTGCTGATAAACTTCGTTTACCATTGTTTGGTAACTGTACAAAATTCTTGGAAAATAGTTTCGAACAACGATTTACCTAAATAAATTCGTTTAATGGCTGCTAAATTGGATAAAGTTAATGATAGGATGGACAATATGTAGCAATTACACGAAAATAACATATCCAACGTCAACGTAAAAATCATCCAATACAAGTTGAATCATCAATTAAGGCTAACGTAAATGAGATAAAAAAGGAAACAAACAATGAAATATCTAAACTTCTCGAACGAATTGTTTCTCTTGAAAACGACGTGAAAAATGCAGATAAAGCCATGTACCTGATCACCAGTGGAATTCCCTATTCGGTTGATGAAAATTTACGAGCGATAATTTCCAAAATAGCGTCGCGATCAACTACCAAGAGCATGATTCGATCAGTTCGATTTAAATCTCCAAAAAATACAATCACTTGTTGAGCACAACAGTATGTACCACCAAGGCTGCACCGATCAAATTGAAGTCGTCGCATATTCCACGCAAAATATTTTTCCTTTTCCGAAACCGCTGTCCTCAAATTATCGCATATCGGATATGACAGCAATAATCGAATTTTCGTCAATGAAGCCCTTTCAAAAACCAACCTGGATCTACTAAAGAAGGCAAAACAATTGAAGAAGAATGGTAAGATCGCTGGAGAGTACTCATATGATGGAAAGGTTTGTGTGTATCATTTGAAGAACGACAAGAAATTTGTGACTATATCGAATGTTGAGGATCCACAAAAGCACAACTTGTTGGTACTGTAAGAAAATTCGACCTGACCTAACGTAACCTAAAATTAAATCCTCGAAATGATGCCTAAAAAAAACATAAAATAAATGCCTGCATAATACATAAATAAACCTAAATATTAATACTAAATCTTACTATAAATTCAATAATGAAATATTAACCAGTTAATGGAAAATCATGTAAAATAATTCTAAGCTACTGACTTGTAATTGGGCGCGTTGCCTGTTAGTCTGTCTAATAAATACAAATACAAATAAATAATGTTGTAGGTATCACCAGTAAACGAAAATATTATTGTACCAAATCGTCCATGGTGGGAAAGATATCAACCGGTTTCTTATGTTCTAACCACACGTTCTGGAAATGAAGCTCAATTCCGCAGTATGGTTACGCGTTGTAATAACGTTGGCGTTCGAATTTATGTTGATGTACTTTTAAACCATATGTCGGCGGATAGCCCGAACCCTGTGGGTACTGCAGGAAATAGGTAACTATGGAATTGTAGCAACAACGTGAAAAAAGTAATCAAACGAACAGTTCAATAATGCAACAGAGCAGATCCAGCGGCTAGAAGTTTCCCAGCTGTACCATACAGTGTGACCGATTTTAATATGCCGCCATGTGGCATTTACGATTACTCAAATATTTACCAAGTTCGCAACTGTGAATTGGTTGGACTACGTGATTTAAATCAGAGCGTACCTTGGGTTCGAGATCGATTGGTTGAGTTCTTGGACAGATTAGTTGAAATCGGTGTCGCTGGATTTAGAGTTGATGCAGCCAAACACATGTGGCCAGGCGATTTGGATGTAAATTGCTCCATTTGTTCACTTTGTGCGTAGATAATTTGTTGGTTTTCTTTAGATTATCTACAGACGAGTGAGAAACTTGAACACAGCTCATCATTTCCCTGCAAATGCTAGACCATTTATGTAAGCATCAGATGAAATAACAACGACTCTGGCTTCTGTCAAAGTAGCCATACTCGTAGTACATTTAATGACGATTTGGGCGAAATAAAAATTGAATACTTTAGAAGCCTACGTCGTCGCAATAAACGCACTGACCAACAAATTAATTTTGATTCTTTATCTCAGCACACAAGAGGTGATCGACCTTGGTGGTGAGGCGATATCAGCAACTGAATACACACACATGGGAACAGGTAATTGTGGCATGTGATAAAAACTCAGTTAGAAAATTTATTTTGTGCAATTGCAGTTACGGAATTCAAATTTTCCGCTGAAATTGGTAGAGTGTTCCGTGGCCACGATCAACTTAGATGGTTGGTGAATTGGGGAACTGAATGGGGATTCTTACCATCACATCTCGCATTAGGTAACACGATTGTCCCCTCTGAAGAAATTGCATTTAATTCAATAATTTAATATTTAGTTTTCGTTGACAATCACGACAATCAACGAGGTCATGGAGGAGGCGGAGCCAATGTGTTAACTTACAAGCAATCCAGACAATACAAAATGGCGACAGCTTTCAAATTAGCTCATCCATTCGGAATCAAGCGTATGATGAGTTCTTTCGCTTTCAATGATGGAGATCAAGGTCCACCTCAAGATGCCGCTGGAAATTTGATTCCCCCATCAATCAACCCTGACAAAACTTGTGGAAATGGATGGGTATGCGAACATCGTTGGCGGCAAATTTACCAAATGGTTGAATTCAGTAATGTGGTCGGAACGGTGCCCTTGTCAAATTGGTGGAGCAATCAAAACAATCAAATTGCTTTCGCACGTTCGGGTCGTGGTTTCATCGCTTTCAATAACCAAGCTGAAACTCTTAATGCCAATCTTCAAACTACACTGCCAGCAGGCAGATACTGTGACATCATATCCGGTAGAAACAACAATGGCGTTTGTTCCGGTATTGCAATTGACGTCGCTGCTAGTGGAACTGCACAAATCACTCTTCCCAGTAATTTAGAAGATGGTGTTATTGCTATTCATGTTGGACCACAGTCGAGAATTTAACAGATTTTGGTAAAACGAAATAAAATATTTGAAATTGTATGAAACTAACGGATTTATTCAGTCTCTTGTGACAACATCCCTTTAATAATCAAGACGTGACGGAACGTCGCTATATTTTTAGAGGTTTAGAAGCAGTATCAAACTTTCGAGAGAATCAGGATCCAAAAGAATCTCGAACTTTCTTCCAAAAAAATTATCAACCTTTGCAAAATTCTTTAAAAATGTCTCAAAGGTGAGCGGTTAAAATTCATTGATAGAATGTCCCATAAACCCTATCAAAGTTAGCGGTAAAATCATTTGCAATAAGAGTGCCATAGGTTCAAAGAACAAAATTTTCAAAATTTCTTCCAAAGAAAGAAAACATAAGCTACGGAGGACCCTCCCAAAAGGTGTCTCAAAGTCAATCAACTATAATCTTTCAAGGTACAAAACTCCAAAATTCGTGAAAAGGTAAAAAAAAAAATATAAAAGAGCATCGCAAAATTCTTCAAAAAGGTGTGAACTCAGTTCTCCCTTTGTGTGTTAGCGCTCGCCCTCACAGGTTACAGCCCCCGTCCAAAACTTCACTCTAACTTAGTTTCAATTTCTTTTCCCAACTCATATGATTTCCATTCCCGGTCAGCAACGCGAGGACGGGTGCCGGTATACGACAGCCGCAGTATGGTTACGCGTTGTAATAACGTTGGCGTTCGAATTTATGTTGATGTTATTTTAAACCATATGTCGGCGGATAGCCCGAACCGTGTGGGTACTGCAGGAAATAGGTAATTATGGAATTGTACCAACGACATGAAAACTGTAATCAAACGAACAGTTCAATAATGCAATAGAGCAGATCCAGCGGCCAGAAGTTTCCCGGCTGTTCCATACAGTGTGACCGATTTATTAGGACCTCCAAAGCATGGGTCTGGTTCCTTTTTTTACTATCTGAGATGAATTAAGTTTTTTAAAACAATAAACAATGTTTTCTGTCAATTCATAAAATTTTTATATGAAAAGAAAATTCAGAAAATCACCCTCGGCGAACTTTCGTGTATTGCCATGACCACTGCAAACTTCATGCCAACATCAAATGAATTTTTAAATTAATGTCTCATATCTCTAGACCATTTAGGGATGTTGACCCGACTTCTTAAGTCCAATCGTCTGGGGGAAATGGGTTGATATGTACTGAAAAGCGAGGCTGCTCAAAAATTTTCAAAAATTGCTCCTGCGACAATAGACGATCGACGTTTAAAAATGTTTTAAAGTGATAAATATGTCTTATTGGACCCCCCGGATCGAGTCTGGGGCAGGCGTTTCAAAATAAAATAATTTTTCAAAAACGCTACACCCTATTGTTCATGAGCAAAAAAAAAAATATGAGTAAAAACCAGAAAGGGCACATCTAGGATTCGAGTACGAAAAAGTTGCTGGACCTCTGAAAATTTATCGAATTTAACGAACGAGAAAAGATGTCACTCTTGATATACCCTTATATAGATGTCTAGGTTCGCGAGTAAGAATAGTCTTATGCATCAGCACACACGATAGATAATCAAAGTGGGAAGACAACCCACATCCCAGCAAAATACTAATAACATCCTCTGTCGACTCAAATCGCCCCAGCCCACGAGCAAAACGCACACAGGCCTTAAGGGGTTTCCTCAGGATTCCCTAAGCGGTCACATCCAACTTGCCCATTACCTGGCAGCAGTAACTAAAATGCGGGAGCAGGAGTGATCTGACGAGCAGAGGTTTCGTCGCCTCACAGGAGCTCCCATGGTTGATGGAAGCCAAGTCAAGTCAAGTTTTATTTTGATATGCAGAAATAAACTTTTCGTGTTGGAGCAAAATAAATGCGCATTTTATTGTAGATTTACATAGCAATGCAAAAGTGACATGCGAAATTTTTCGAATTAAACAACCTCGAATTTCATTCATAAATCGAAAGTATGAATGAAATTTGGTGTTGCCGTACTAGAAAAAGTTCTCATCTGTCACTTTCGCAGTGCTACGTGTTAGTAAACAGTTATGTGAGTAAAGTGAAATATTCTCGATTGGCAAGATTTCGACCCGACTCGTCGGAAGCACGTAACGTACTGTGTTCGCTGACAATAATACCAGAAATATGTGAGCGAGAGTCTGGAGCAAGGAATGGAGCCCATAGTCGTTCCCATTTGTTGTAATTTCATTATCTTTGGAAAAAATTAATCTGTTCGAAAACAACGAATAAAGCGAAATAGCAAACATTCCTCTTGCAGAGTTGAAGGTTCATTGGGACGTACAAGGCGTAATCGATTCGCAGAAGTAAGCAATCAGCGAAGGTGCGTTGTGTTGACGTCATTTCCACTCAATTAATTTTTTTAAATGAAATTCAACAACGAAATACGACAACTTCTGCAATGTTTACGAGATATTCGCAAATGACAAAACACAAAATTATGAATTCCAATAATCAAACAAAATCAAAGTTCAAATAATTAATATTAGTGTATCTATAAGTGCTATTGCCATGTCTGTATAGAAAGTTTGTTGTTTCAAATCAATATCACAAATAAAGCTCATACAAAGAAAATTTGCGCTTATTCACTTATCCAAAGGATCTACAAGATAAAATGGACGAAAAAAATACTTTAAAAGAACGCGAACTGAACCTCTACCCGTTAGTAGTGTTTGCAAAGTCCAACACAGTAAAGTGCCAGGACAAGGATTTACTATTTCAAAATGAAAACGTGGATAATATTTTTGGTGGCAGTTACTGGTGCTCTGGCACAATTTAATCCATACTTTCAGGCCGGTCGTAGCGGTATCGTACATTTGTTCGAATGGAAGTGGGACGATATCGCTGCCGAATGTGAACGGTTTTTAGCACCACACGGATTCGCCGGAGTACAGGTAAAAAACCGTTCCTTTTAGTATATTTTTGTGAAATCGCAAAAACGCTAGAAATGATTTCCGTCTATCTTGCTCTTCACTGTGTTTAACATTGTTATTAAGTTGGCCACTTCAGTAAAAATCGCGCTTTGTTAGTTACTTTTCTTCAGTAATTCGACTTTACAATCACTTCAAGTTGACACGTTTATTGCGACATCGGCTTCTGTCAAAGTTTAGCGGATTTCTTGATGAAATGCTTAAACTATCAAACAATGGAATGGACTCATAAAATTCGCTATGAGTTTATAGAAATCGATGCCGCATTGAACGCGTCAATAGATTGACATAAGTCGATGTCGCGCTGAACCGATTTTCCACTGCTGACAAGGAATAAAGGAAGGAATAATGTTGTAGGTATCACCAGTAAACGAAAATATTATTGTACCAAATCGTCCATGGTGGGAAAGATATCAACCGATTTCTTATGTTCTAACCACACGTTCTGGAAATGAAGCTCAATTCCGCAGTATGGTTACGCGTTGTAATGACGTTGGCGTTCGAATTTATGTTGATGTAATTTTAAACCATATGGCGGCGGGTAGCGCGAACCCTGTGGGTACTGCAGGAAATAGGTAACTATGTAATTGTAGCAACGACGTGAAGAATGTAATCGAACGAACAGTTCAATAATGCAACAGAGCAGATCCAGCGGCCAGAAGTTTCCCAGCTGTTCCATACAGTTTGAACGATTTTAATATGCCGCCATGTCTCATTGACGATTTCACAAATATTTCCCAAGTTCGCAATTGTGAATTGCTTGGACTACGTGATTTGAATCAAACCTTGCCTTGGGTTCGCGATCGATTGGTTGAGTTTTTGGACAGATTAGTTGAAATCGGTGTCGCTGGATTTAGAGTTGATGCAGCCAAACACATGTGGCCAGGCGATTTGGATGTAAATTGCTTCATTTGCTCACTTTGTGCGTAGATAATTTTTTCGTTTTGTTTAGATTATCTACAGACGAGTGAGAAACTTGAACACAGCTCATCATTTCCCTGCAAATGCTAGACCATTTATGTAAGCATCAGATGAAATAACAACGACTCTGGCTTCTGTCAAAGTAGCCATACTCGTAGTACATTTAATGACGATTTGGGCGAAATAAAAATTGAATACTTTAGATGCCAACGTCGTCGCAATAAACGCACTGACCAACAAATTAATTTTGATTCTTTATCTCAGCACACAAGAGGTTATCGACCTTGGTGGTGAGGCTATATCAGCAACTGAATACACACACATGGGAACAGGTAATTGTGGCATGTGATAAAAACTCAGAAAATTTATGTTGCGCAATTGCAGTTACGGAATTTAAATATTCCGCTGAAATTGGTAGAGTGTTCCGTGGCCACGAGCAACTTAGATGGTTGGTGAATTGGGGAACTGAATGGGGATTCTTACCATCACATCACGCATTAGGTAACACGATCGTCCCTCTGAAGAAATTGCACTTAATTTAGCAATTTATTGTTTAGTTTTCGTTGACAATCACGACAATCAACGAGGTCATGGAGGAGGCGGAGCCAATGTGTTAACTTACAAGCAAGCCAGACAATACAAAATGGCGACAGCTTTCAAATTAGCTCATCCATTCGGAATCAAGCGTATGATGAGTTCTTTCGCTTTCAATGATGGAGATCAAGGTCCACCTCAAGATGCCGCTGGAAATTTGATTCCCCCATCAATCAACCCTGACAATACTTGTGGAAACGGATGGGTGTGCGAACATCGCTGGCGACAAATTTACCAAATGGTCGAGTTCAGTAATGTAGTCGGAACGGTGCCCTTGTCAAACTGGTGGAGCAATCAAAACAATCAAATTGCTTTCGCACGTTCGGGTCGTGGTTTCATCGCTTTCAATAACCAAGCTGAAACTCTTAATGCTAATCTTCAAACTACACTGCCAGCAGGCAGATACTGTGACATCATATCCGGTAGAAACAACAATGGCGTTTGTTCCGGTATTGCAATTGATGTCGCTGCTAGTGGGACTGCACAAATTAATCTTCCCAGTAATTTACTAGATGGTGTTATTGCAATCCATGTTGGACCACAATCGAGAATTTAACAGGTATCGGTAAAACTAAATAAAATATTTGAAATTGTATAAAACTGACGGATCTATGGAATCTGTTGTGACGACATCCCTTTAATTATCAAGGCGTGACGAAACGTCGCTATATTTTTAGAGGTTTGGGCGGCAATACAGGCGGTGCTTTTATTTTCCCTGAGCTCTGTCAGATTTATTAACTATTTGAGAAATATTTCTCAATTTTTTCACTTCTTTTTTTGGAAAAATATTTTGTCCTAACGTCAAATATAAACTTTACAGGTCATCCACTAGCCTTCCGATTCAGTATAAAGAACGCTCAAGGTTTATTTTAAATTAATATCAATACATTAATTTTGAACCGAGTGGTTTCCTCCAGGCTTAATTTTGACTCATTTTCCGTAGACTGTTTTCTGTTTTGGCTGTTGCTGATGAAGAATGGGACAGAGGATGCTTTCTTGGGGAAGTCAGACGCTGATGTGAAAACACGAATTTTATTCGTGAAAACCCTTAATGTGAATCGTTGAAGTAGGGCCTCCCTTGAAGCGGGACAATTTTTGACTTTACATTAAAGTTAGCCTGCTCTGCCATGTTTTTGTTTTCAGAGGACACGATGGTGATTCATATTACATCATTACTGTTGTAGATGGCGCTACCTTTCAAAGGTCGCCGAATTGAGTTTGGTTCTGTCTACATTGCATGTTGTTGAAGAAAAAAACCAATTTTTTGTTTTTAGTTTTCTTTCATTTTTTTAATTTCATTTAACAAACACAGACTTACAATCAGGAAACGCATTTATAATATACATACAATACTTACACATGCATTACAGTCAACGTTTAATTTGAAACGAAATTCAAAATGGGAACATCTTATAAAGACCAGAAATTATTTGTTTTTGTTTACAGAGACTCGATTTTAATTTTGCGTCATTTCAAATCCATTGTTCAATCGAAATGGCGAAAAATAGGTTTCCGTTGCTGTACAAAACCAAAACATTGCATTGCAAGACTATTACCAGTCGAAGCAATAAAAGAAATCTGAATTTAATTAAAGAAATATAAAAATTAACAAAATGGTATTTTTACACTAGCAGAAAGTTATTTTGTGTGTACAATACGCAATACAACGTGTATATTATGCAACTTGTACCCACATTATGCAGCATAGAAGCATTTGATGCTATCGAAAAGTAAAATCGGATGTCACTTCAAAATCCGGAAGCACAACATCCAAAGGCGTCAAAATAAGGACGAAAAAACCTGAGGAGTTAAAACACGGAAGTGTCAAAATCAGGAGCATGTCGTCACACCCCCTCGGAATTTGTGCTGAGGGAGCCGACGAATGGTACCAATTTTAGAATTTGTGCTGCTCTAGTGGCACAAATTTTGATTTTTCGTCATTTTTGTATGGGAACCTACTTCAGTTCAGGTTTTCTTCAAAAGACCACTACACCACGAATTTGTGCTGGCGATTGACACCTACCCCAAGATTTTACGGCACCTGGTCACCCAGCACAAATTGAAAAACTGGTCGAAATTTTGATTTATTGCGTTTTTTGTATGGAGACCCTTTCGATCTCGAATTTTATTCCAGAAACCTTTGAACCACGAATCTGTTTTGTCAACAGGGTGTTACCAGGGCCGCCGCAGGCGCGAGGGTGAGAGGGTAGAGCCCCCCAATAATTAGTATAATAGACTGCTGCCATTAAAGTACAATAAATTGTTCATTCGAGGATACAAAATTCAAAGGCATCAAAGTACGGACGTTTCAAAATCCGGACGATCATCTGTAACGTGATGCCTCTGGATTAGACGCCTCAGGATTTTGTATCTTTCGGATTTTGACGCATCCTGATTTTGACGGCAGTGGAATCCGACTCCCGCCGTTTGCCTCCGGATTTGGAAAGTGAGCCAAGACGAAAGTCTCATTTTTCGTTTTTTGTTTGTAGTATAGTAATACTTCTATGATGCATAATATGCGAACAGATGGTTTAGTATACTTCACGTTATGTAATAACTAACTAGGGGTGAGCGGGCTGCCCGAAAATTGAAAAAAACCCGACCCGAACCCGAATCGATTTTCACTGGTTTCGGGTTCGGGCTTTCGGGTCTTGAAAATCTCGGGCGGGAGGGTTTCGGGCGTACTTTTTATCGGGTTGAAGATTCGAGTACATAAAAAAACCGAAACCGATTTGTAAAAAAATCTAAAAATGATGCACCATATCCAAACCGAAAAGTTAAACAATAAAAAAATTATGGAAGTTCAAAGATTAATACCAAATACAAAAAATAAAATTAAAAAATTGAAAAAAGTCAAAAATTTAATTTTTTGAAAAAAAAAACGCCGAATCCAGCCGAGAAGGTTTCAAAAATGGTCGCCGCCGCCGCCGCCGAAAATAAAACTGAGTTGCGCTGCCGCCGAGACCACACTCTATCTATTGTATTTGTGATGAATATTTTTCTATTTTTTACTCTTCTATCTACTTTTGTTTGAATTTCTTCTGAAGTAATTATTAGAGCTAGCGCTATAAACTAGTGGTAGCGGTAGCGCTAGCGGCGCTAGTAAAACTGAAACAGCTAAATGACTTTTTTTATTAAAACAATTCATCCCGAAATTTTTTCGGGTAATGAAGTCGGCCCGAACTTCTTTCGGGCGGTCGGGTTTCGGGTTTGAATTTCGAGTCGGGTTCGGGTCGGGTCGGGTTGAGCTAACAAGAAGACGGGTCCGGTATCGGGTTAAAATTTTTGGTCGGGTTCGGGTCGGGTCGGACTACAAAAAAAGCACGACCCGCTCACCTCTATAACTAACATTTTGTATAAAGAACTGTTTGCTAGCGTTAAAAGCACCATTTCGTAAGCTTGCAAATTCTTACGTGCTTTCTCGAAGAACTAAATCTGCCAGCCGAATTTTCTTGGATATTTCTCCGTCTTTTCAATAATTATAATTAACACTTTAAAAGCCATGACAACAATATCGAATTAAAGAATTTAGATTTATAACATGATCCACAATTGAATTTGTCATTAAATTTATTGTTACATTGATCACATCAAACTTAAACGGTAATCACGGCCCCAAATCCAAAACTTTCGTAATTTCTTTCTGCATTGTATTTCACTAAAATCATAATTTTGTTTCTTAAACAAAACAAATGTTTTTAATAATTTCCTAAATTATTTACATCAGTTTCAAGTAATCGCATGTGTCACCGGTCATTCAAAACGATTGAGAACAACAATTCGTTCGTTTGATTGTATATTATAAAAAACCCTTTGATTTATACACGTAAAAGAACACAAATTGTCCCTAAGATTTTTTTTAATAATTTCAATTTGTCGAACATCAATTATTGAAAAATCACAAGTTGAAATAAATGGTACAATGTCATTTCGACGAAAATCACTTCAATTTGTCATTAATTTATCGCTGGCAACGTCTTTTGATAGTTTAGTCTACTTTGATATGTTGAATAAATCAGTTTTTGACATTCAATAGGCCAATATTGATCAACGATTTCGTTACAGACTTTTCTTCTGATTCTCCGAATCCCACACGTGTACCACCACTCACGATGGGTTATGCAGAAGAATTAACTCAAAATCAAATCTCATTAATTCGTAGTGTCATTACCCTAGCGCCAGCAGTGAGCCAGATATACTTTTTTCAGCAATTGTACATCAAATGAACAAATCAGAAAATCTTCAACCTCGAATGAGGATACATTTCTCTTTTTTAATATTTAGATTCTTAGACACCAATATGTCGTCTTCGACGTGACATGAAATAAACACGCAATTTTCTGATCTTCGGCCTAAAGAGGCGCTTCCTTCTGGGATGCTTCAGAGTTCTTATAGACTCTGAGCTTCATCATGAGTCTAATTTGAATATCTGCAAAGTGCGCTGGGTTGATTAGAATATTACAAAGAGAGAGAGAGAGAGAGAGAGAGAGAAAGAGAGAGAGAGAATCGTAAGGTAGTGCAACTTTTTTAATTCTCTTTTAACGTATTCGCTTGTAATTTGTGCATGTAAAACCCGTATTTCCGGTGAAACAAGTGAAAACGCTGTACAATCTCAAGATTCTCTTCTTGAATCGTCAAACTTCATTCTTCATCGAAAAGTCGAGTTGAATAGTTCAATGGCCTATTGTTTCAGAGTGTCATAGGATTATCAAAGGTGTTGCTGTTGTAAAAATTGAATCGAGATTTCTTAAATATTTTTCGTTCAAAATAGAAGTTTGCAGTTCTTGCGACTAACGATGGTAACTCAAGTTGCTTTTTCGAGCTCCAATAAAAGGGGTGAGAGAAAAGTCTACGAAGTTCGCAAACTCATTTGTTCACTCCAGGGCAGGGGCCCTATTTTCAATATTCGAGAGATTTTAAGTCGAGAGAAATCTCCACACGAGACGTCGTCGTGATTCGGAGAAATTCAATTTTCAATTCGTGACTTTTGACGTTTCTTGTGAGAATTTCTCGTAAATGTCAAATTTTATGTAACAATTTCTCGTAAAATTCTCTCATGGTATTTCGTTAGGGAGAAATATTTCTCGTTGGAAAAAATCTCAATGTCACAAAATATTGAAATTAAGGCCTACATATGGGTTTCTAAACTAAGACAATCATTCCAGCTGCCTCCTATTCAAGATGCATATCGTTAGATTCCTAACTTTGCCGTCATCCACGATCCCTGTTTTGCTAATACTCGCGTTCACACGAAATCTTTGCATTCAAAAGGTAGGGAGATAGAAAGGAAAGCTTTCGATTTTCTTTTTAGTTGAAGATGAGTTTGTGTACCACGACAAGAAGTCATCATCATAAATTTCTTTCACACGTTAGTAATTGAAAGTTGGAAAGCTGGAATGAGAGCATAATTGACCTTAGAAGAAGCTGATGAACTAGTCGTTAGAAACAACTTCATCGTAAGAATCTGTGGACGTTCTAATGGTACGTTCTCTTCTCATCATGTAAAGAAATGAATGACATGAATTTTCCCCCGGGGAATTATCGCCCAGGGAATTGTCGCCCAGGAATTTTTATCCAGTAACTTAAATCGGTTATATTGTGGAAGGAAAATTTCTCTTCGATTGAATGTTAAATACTCAATTTGTATAAGGAAATTCGCTCTCGGGTGATACTTTCTGGGTGATAATTCCCGTTTGTCTGAGCGATATTTCTCATATATTTTGGTCTGGGGAATTCGTATATGGAAATTCGCTCAAGTGAAATCGATCGACAAGAAAGATTGTAAGTTCTGGAGCCGAGAGATAGAAGGGTTGAGGAAATCATCTCGGAAAGCCTGGAATAAAGCGATTAGAGGGTCGCTCGAGGTAAACTGGAACACTTACAGAACAGCGCAAAAAATGTTCAGAAAGGCGGTAAAGTGG
Organism: Pseudolycoriella hygida; assembly: GCA_029228625.1. Lineage (NCBI taxonomy): Eukaryota > Metazoa > Arthropoda > Insecta > Diptera > Sciaridae > Pseudolycoriella > Pseudolycoriella hygida. The sequence continues at coordinate 29,931,163 of CM055403.1, read as the reverse complement.
AATGCAAGAGAGGCGTGGAGGAGGCTCTGTGCTGAGATGGAACAAGTATCAGATTACGCCAGAATTCACAGAATCCTAGCCAAAGACTCAAAACTGCTATCTGGAATTCTGCAAAGACCAGATGGTAGTTTCACGTGTTCTGGCAAGGAAACGACCGAACATTTTCTCGGCACACACTTTCCAGGGTGCAGTAGCTCAAAGGTGAGGAGAAGTGATCCAGATCCACCTCCTCCTAGTGTGGAGGATTGGAATCTGGTTAACAGGATTGTTACTGTGGAAAGTGGGCCATTGGTAAGTTCAAACCCTTTAAATCAGCAGGTGACCATGGGATATTTCCAGCTCTTAAGGAAAGCGGAGAGATCCTGATGGAACCGTTTTGCAAGGTATTACGTGGCTCGCTAATTCTGGGACGCATCCCGTCGTCCTGGGAAACGGTGAAAGTTACTTTTATACCGAAACCCGGCAATCCATCGCATATAGAGGCTAAAGATTTTCTTCCGATTAGTTTCACATCTTTCGTATAGAAAACACTGGAAAGACTTGTAGACTTTTATATCAGAGACGAAATCCTGCCGAGATACCCGCTGCATGTGAACCAATATGCGTATCATGTAGGAAAATCTACGGATTCGGCACTGCATAATCTAGTGGCCAGGGTGGAAAGATCATTTGGGATTGGTGAGGTCGCGCTTGGCTGTTTTATGGACATCCAAGGTGCATTCGATAACACCAATTTCGTGGTCATTTGCTGGAAGAGCGGGGGGTGAATCAGATTGTGATTAGGTGGATCAGTAGCTTAGCAGCAGAGAAGTGGAAGCTACGATATGCGGCCACAAAGCTAAATTCTGGGCAGCAAAAGGGTGCCCGCAAGGTGGAATACTCTCACCACTGATGTAGTGTGTGGTGGTAGACTCACTCATTAGAGAGCTTAACGACAAAGTTATCTGCGCTCAAGGGTATTCGGACGACCTAACGATCTTAATCAGAGGGAACTATGAAAGTACCATTGGGGATTGCACCAGATATTCTATGAAAGTAGTAGAAGATTGGTGCAGATTAAAAGGCCTTAAAGTTAACCCAGATAAAACTGATATAGTTCTCTTCTGCAGAAGACGAACGGGTCATGAACTAATTGGGAAATTCAGGATGTTTGGAGATACCATCACTCCTCGAAACAAGGTGAAGTACGGGGCCATTCCACGAAAACTCCGTTCCCACGCTCGAAATGCTCAGTTGTTACGAAAAAATATTAATAGAAAATGGTGCATCAGACGTATTGATCCCTTAACTAGAGGATAGTAACTTTTCTATTGCTTTCATTTTGCAACTATTGAGAATTTCACGCGTGGGAACGAAGCGGACCGTGGAATTGCCCTTGGGAGTCACGCTCGACAGCAAACTACACTGGACCGAGCATGTGAGAGACAGAGCTAGTAAAGCTCTGACAGCGTTCTGGATATGTAGAATTGCCTTGGGTAAAAATTTGGGCCTTCCATCCAAGGCCATACTGTGGATTTATGAAGCCTTAGTGAGACCTATGATCACCCACGGCTGCGTCGTTTGGTGGCCTAGGCTCGAAGTAGAGACCGCGAGGAAGGAGTTGAGTGAAATTCAAAGACTGGTTTGCATCTGCATGACCGGAGCTATGAAAACAACAGCAACCAACAGCATCCAAACGACCATCCAGGCGAGAGCATTCACAACTGCGGACAGACTCTTACTTAATGATCTTTGGATGAGGAACTTTAACACGGGTCATGGAAAAATCAGGGGGGGCAATAGCCAATCCTATTTTTAACATGCTCAGGGGCCGGATAAAACCGGAAATTACATTTGTGAAGCACCAGATGGATCAAAAAACTCTAATGGAGTGGGGGCTGGGGTATCAACCCTGAAACCTATGACAAAAGAGAGCTTCCACTTAGGTAATTTCGCCGGTATACTTCAGGCAGAAACGTTCGCAGCGATGGAAGGATTGCGAAATGCATTGAGACCGCAAACGGTAGGCGAAAGAGTCACAATCCTTTTCGATAGCGAAGAAATGATCAGAGCGATAATGTTGCCTGAAACCACATCATAATTAATGAAGGAGTTCAAAAGCACACTGAACCAGCTGGGCCGGAGTAATCGGGTGACGATGGAAGTGAGAGAGCGGATGAACTGGCAAAGCTGGGTGCTACATCTGCTCAATGTGGACTCGAACCGTTCATTCCTATACCACAGTCAAAATGTGACAAGGCTGTAAAGGAATGGGTGTGTTCAGAGGGAATAAAGCGTTGGCGTGAATATGGTGGAGCAAGGCACACAAAGCAGTTCCTACCAATGCCCGACTGCAAGTGGACGAATGCACTACTGAACATGGACCGGAGTCGCATAAGTAGAGTAGTGGGAGCGATTACCGGGCACTGTGGCCTAAGCAGTCATTTGTCAAAGATGGGAACCATTAGCGATCCCGAATGTGCCCTTGGTCTCGGGAACGCAACCGGATATCACGTAATTTGTGAGTGTCCAAAGTTTTCTCAACTGAGACTCAGGACTCTGGGTGGTCATGTGATCAGGCCTCTGGATGTACTAAAGCTAGGACCAATTGTCCTCGACAAGTTCCTCGCTGGTACTGGTAGGTTCGAAGGATTTACGTGATGAACGAGAAAGGAACAAATAATCAGCAGACCTGTGTTTCATGACCCAGTAGTGGGTCGTCCCAACCTGATAAATCTAAATACTTTCAGGGTGAAAATTCCTGGGCGATAATTCTCTAGGTGACAATTCCCATATAGTTTGGCCTGGGAAAAAATACAGGCCAACATCAAATGGAGTGTAACGGATGCTTTCAATAGTGCAAAAGAGTATGCAAAGCCGCGAACGAGTAAACTTCACATTTGATGCTAAAAATATTTTATGAAATCTACTACCTCTGTTGTTGTTCAATTTTACAATTATTTCAAAACGATTTCCTTTTCAGATAAATTTATGAATCTTTTCCTTAACATTTGATATTTTCTTTGGTAAATATTTAATGATTTTATAACAATTTTCAAATATTATAAATGAGGTTTTCTCCTATGTTTAAATTGAGCTTTTTTTAAAGTAATTCTTTTTGAATAATTATTTATTTTTAAATATATTTTTAACGATAAGTACACAAGGGTGATTATTAGAATATATTTGAATGGTTGAAGGGCCCATGGTCCAGCAAGCATTTGTCGATGTGGACGATATTTTTTTAGTTCGAATGCCCTTTGTTAGAAATTAGCAGGAATTTCATTCCATTTGTTTTTCTTAGTTAGTAATTTAATTAATTAATCACCGAAAACATGCAACATTCAAGAAGATACAATAGTACAAAACGAGTACTTATGTTTAAAGTAAATGAACAGAATTCTTTCAACATTTATTCGAAGATTCAACATTTTTTCGAAAATAAAAATTTTTTTTTGAAGATAAAATTTTTTAACAAATTTGCGATGTTTTTTTTAAGACAGAATCTCACGTAAATAACAAATTATACACTTACGGAAATATATTTTTGCATCAAATAGAATTTTGTTCTTCTGCGCAGCTTTTTAACACTGCAAAAACTTGCGCAGAAGTACAAAATTCTATTTGATGCAAAAATATATTTCCGTAAGTGTAGTTCATGTACTGTGAGCGGATGACTGTTACACGAGTATTATGTTTTGTATGCTAGCTCAAAGCAGGGCTGTGTAAGGTTGAAATTATTAGCACCGCTAACATCATCATCGTACTTTATAGACCGGTACTACCTTTCGGTGTGAGGTCTTTAAGCCGCAATCCTAGGACGATTGGTGAACCACCCTCCTCCATGCCTTCCTATCCCCTGCCAAGGAGACGGTTTGCCCGTCCAGTCAAAGTCCCTAACTCCTAAATCTGACTTGATTGAATCTATAAACCTTCTCCTTGGTCTACTGTAACCTGTAACGCCGATTTCTATCTGTTTGGTTTTTGTAAAAACTTAACATAGTCCCTAAGCCAGAATTTGAAATAATCGGTGAATAGCTTTGGAGACTAGCTGTTGATACGCCGAGTAACGAGATGCCACTCAGATCGTTTAGTTATGAAACGTCAGTTGACACACACGAAAATATTGAGCGAAGACGAAAGGTCTTTTCGTTTTTGGATTCCGCAGAGTACAGACGGTTTAGTCTGAATACAGTGAAAGAATTTGTGTTGAATTAACATGTTTTTATTGAATTTGACGAAGCGTGTGTTAAAGCTTGTGGGGTAACAAGGTGAGAATTGAGTGTTAAACACCGATCAGAATTTTACCGCCACAATTAAAGCTTTTAGGTGACATCAACATTTTAGTCCAAAGAAACAACAATTATATTTTCTTCCGCATGATTCATCATCATTTTGCTAATTGGAAGAAAGGCATAAGTTGTGGACATTAATAGTCTCATCACCCAACCTAAAGTCAGGTTTCTGTTAATTTAAGGGGATGCGCATATTAGAATAAGCAAATTTTATTAATCATAAGAGTCATTCAGTGATAATAAACAAGTTTGTGAATGTTCTTTAGTTGGAAATCTAGTAGTTTACTGTTGAAATCCGTATGCTACATTGACGAGGTGGAATAACCGTTACACTACCCCTAGGTCGAACTTCCGGGACCTGTGCATCCAAGATCCATTTCGGCAGTCTGTTATCGCCCATCCTTTGAACGTGCCGCCTCTTCTATTGATGAAACCCCCCCCCCCCCAGATTTTCCCTGATGTCGTCGTTCCTAATATGGTTCTCCCACTGCTCCCTCCAATTAACCTTTTCTATGCTCCTAAGAATCCTCATGTCAGAAACTTGCAGTTTATGCACTAGATATCCGCAGTCTACCCAACTTTCGCTACCATACAGAATTGCTGGCCTAAAGATTGATCCGTGGATAGCTAACTTCGTCTGCTTACTTAATTAATTCTTCTAGAACACGTCCAACTGCCTAGCAACCGCATTACCCATCTTTCCCCTTTCCTCAAATTCCCTAACTAGCTTTCCATCTTCTGAAAAAATTGTACCTAAATATTTAAACTCAGAAACCTGTTCAAGCTGCACTCCATTCAGGCTGCAAGCTACCTCCTTCCGAGATTTGCCTACCAATTGCTATTGGAGTAAAGCACCGTTGTTAGTACTACAAAATATCAACAACCGAAAATTATTCTGTAACATGAAGAAAAAATTTTTCATGATACAAAGTGAAGTTGTACTTCACAAAATTGTAAGAGGTGGCAGATCTTACAAAAGTAAGCGGTGGCAGATCTTACAAAATAGAGTCGAAATCACCAGAAGTTGGCAGATCTAGCATTTCAACTCTACAATTTAAATTTTAAATAACGTTGGAGTGGCAAATCTAGCAAAAATTTAGTTGATCGAGCAAACGGGGTGTCTATACAAGCAAAAAGACAGTGGATATGATTGCTCATTCCACTATGTGTCGTGCTGATATACACATAGCCTTGCAAGCATAGGTGTACTGATGAGTTCTTGATAAGACGAAATCAGCAAATATGCTAGTAGATTGTTGAATTGAAACAAAACGTTTCTTTTTGGTCTAAATCCAAGCAATACAAAGTGATTTAGAAAAACGTATATTTTCAAGTCAACTTTCCTTCCATACGTGGGTTGTAAGCTTACACTCTCTAATGTACTCTTAGTATAACAAAAACAGCGATTAGCGAATAGCGACAGTGACATCTCGCTAATTTTCGATTTAGCGAAACGCTAGTCGCTATTAGCGAGGAAATTGTAAATTAGTCGCGCTATTAACGACGGACGCTCATACAACCCTGGTTATAAGGGGCGAAAGTAGAAAAAATGTCAATTGGAGGGGTGAAGGTTTAATTTCGCCCCTCGAATTGACAGTTTTTACTTTCGACTCTGTAAGGAAGCATACAAAGTTGAATTTCTATCACGAATGACTTAAATAGCGTCATTTGTCCCTGCTAGAAACAACATAAAAACTCTCCCTACTTAATCGTAAATCAGACCAGTTCGGCACTGTTTTCTAGAATTGTAATACCAGACGTTATGGAAGGCTTTGTCAAAAATGAATCAATTAGCATAGCAGTTATAAAATCAGCGCCCCCTGGGTGATGAAATTCGGCATGAAAATCAATGACAAAACGCCCGTTCGTATTGTGAAAGCAATTACTAAGTATTATTACAGCGCCACCTATAACGTTTTCGGTGATTAAGAAATTATATTCATTTAAATTAATTTAGTTCTGAACGTTATTTTATTGCCATCAAGATCTTTAATCCTCACAAGGAATTTATTTAAAAAAGATGAAAAACTTATCTGCAAAACACAAATGGATTGTCATTTTATTCTACTCTAATTGTTCGTATCAATGAAGTAAATTTATTGTGAAAAGGTGGAAAACATCGATAAAACGTCAATGGAACCATTATTTTATAATAAAACACAATCTTATCTTGTCGTTAAAAAACTGTTTCAAAAACTTTTTCCACTGTCCAACATACGTTTCTTACGACTGTCTCTACGTCGTAATCGCTCATTTCGATCCCTGCTACGTCGCCGTTCAGCCGAAGGGCAAAGGGCATCTGGAGAACTGTCAACTTTTTTTAGAACGATTCGAAATGTAAAGGTGTGCTTCGGTGATGCACTTGCGGCTCTTCGAGGAGACGGTGGTTCGAATTCGTTGGAAGTTGGTAGTAGTTGGGTAGAGGTGGTATGAGGACGTGGTTCGAAAATGGAAGCACATCTTTGATCGGTACAAAGAAATGACCGAGTTTCGGTGCCCTGTTTCGTAGTCAACGGAAAATGTTGTTTCGATTTGTCAGAGAACGGACTTTTCAGCTCGGCATTACACGTTCTGGGTAGTGATGGCATTTCGAATCCGTAATCGTTACTGTCTCGTGAGCTGAAATTTGATGAAGTTTGTCCGGAAAGAGGACTTCGCGGTCTATTTGGGGCGGAATAATGAGTTCGCATTCCTGTGTTGGGAAAACAGTCTCTGCAGCGACTCGGTTCTGAAATTTGTTTTATAGTTTTCGGTGTAGACAGTGAAGCTGGTCCTTGATATTCAAAATGAGTTTCTAATGAAGACTTTCGGCCAGCATTTTCAGACTTCTGGAACGTTTCAATATCCACGAGCTCAATCGATGACTTGCGTAGATCAATCGGAGACTTTTGATCAATGCTACCTCTGGGATTGTCCATATCGATAATTTCGAAACTCGACGTTTGATCTTCGTAACTCGTCGACTGATATCTTGAAATATCAAAACTTGTGTGACTCGACGATGGATAACGACTTTCGAAACTTGACTCACGATTGCGATCGGTGTCAACCATTTCGAAGCTGTCACCTCCTGAATCTAGACGATTCAAATGCATCAACTCAGTGTCCGTGTCACAAGGACTTTTCAGATTTTCTAGGAATGGCGATCGAGGTGGATCGAAAGATGATCTCCGCGACGGTGGCATTATCTCGAATGTGGGACATTGAATTTGTGAGTCGTTACTATTCTCATTTTGAATTTCTAACAAATTGGCATAAATTGGTTCTGGCTTACCGAAAAATGGACCCAACGTCTCTTTTAAGAGCTCAACGGAACCGTCTATACTTTTGTTCGCATCGGACTCAGACTCATTCTTAAGTTCTAGTTGTTCTGACACGGCGACTACTTGAACCGGACTAGGAGTGGCATCTTCTAAAGTTTCTTCGCGTATTTTGTCATGTTTGATGTACGATTCACCAACCTTTTCGAAATGCACATTTTCCAACTCAAATACAGCATTGCTGCACTCTCCTTTCGAATCGCTGGTCTCGACATCGCTCATTTCGTCGCCACTCGATTTTTTCTTTTTGTCATCGGCTGTTGTTCGTCGCAACCTCAACGACATCTTCGAATTCAAATATTTCAAAGATATTTTCGGTTCAAAAGTTGCTTCTGACATTTGCCTCGTAACTGCCGATCTTGTCCGAACAGTTGATGCAGCTGGAGAATTAGAAAATGTGCTCTGCCGCATCAATGGCGATGCCGAACCGGATTCTGCACGAGAAAAGGCATTCGCAAATTTTCCAGTTCTTGATGTTCCAGAAATTGATGACGTTTTCTTCGATGGCTTACGAACAAACGCAATTATGTCTCGAATAACGCTGCGCTCTTTACGTTCTTGCACTGGAGATGGTGGTTTTTCCTCAACAGTTGACTTTTCTCCTGGGAATGTTTCGCATTTTTCGACAATTACACACGTTTCGGATGTATGTGCCCAGGAAATTTCACTGCAAATTAGAACAATTTTAATTTGTTGTGAGACGAAAGTCATGGTTGCCTCAACCATTTCCATGAACGAATGGTGGAGGTCCCAATGTCTTTCACTGTTTGTTTCGGTCGCAGCCTTACCTGTTTGAGACTGTTATCGGTGGAATTTGCATATTTCCTATTGGGCTACGTCTGTCGGTGGGTGTGACGATTGGAATACAGGTGATTAGTCCTTGAGAGAATCCAATTGGACTTCTGCGACCTTGAACTTGAACGGTAGGACTTCGTCTGCCGTCTTCAAAACCTCCATTGAATGTTGGACTTTTTCTATCCTGTACATGAACGGTTGACGTTGGACTTCTACGGTCGCATTCATAGAAACCTATTGGACTTCGTCGGCCTTGTATTTGGATGTTTGATGTAGGACTTCGACGTTCAGGGAAAAGCGTTGTTGGTGATTTTCTGTCCAGTGGTCCCAGTCCTGGAAACTCAATAGGACTTCTGACAGCGTCTGCTGTAAGAAAACCTGGACTTCGTCGACCCTGTGGACTTAACGGGGCTGGACTTCGACGACCAGGAGGATTCAAATTCAACGATGTGCCCATACTATTTTTGCGACGATGTGAGGATCTCAAAGTTCCTTGTCGAGATAAAGAAAATGGACTTTTGGACGATGTACTTCCAGGACTTTTACTTTCTTGTTGCGACAGGCTGCCGGGACTCTTCTGGGAGATGGGACTTCTTCGTTTATCGTTATTCAAATTCAACGGTCCTTGAAAGGGATTGAAGGAATTCGGACTTTTTCGTTCAGATGGTGATCGACGAGTGCGGAAACTTTGTGATTTGGCTTTACGGATTTTTGGTTGGTGGTGTTTGGAATGTGGATTGGAGAAGGGGCCGTTTAGCCGATGTTAGTTACTATTAAGCGAGCCCAATATTGCTGGGTCGCTACTACCACTTGAGCTTAAAGTTGTATTTGAGCCGTACGGATCACAACTTTGTACAGACATAGAACGACCTTGTGATTGCCGTGCACGTCTTACTCGAAAAGAGTTTGGTGATAACTTTCCTGGGTCGACAGATGCTGGGTCTGCCTGCAAACAAATTTCTTAAAATCCAAATCCGGCTAGGCTCGAGCCAGTTTCACTAAAGTCAATCAAATTTTATAACAAAATTGGGTAAATAAAGTCAACGGTGTTCGAACAAGAATGTGTCGGCAGTCGTTGACTTATCATCCAAAGACGTTGTGACATTTCGCCACTTTACACCGTGGACAATATCATTAGTGTCTTCTGTACGTATTCTTCTGTATTAAAATTTGGATAATAACAACGCTGTAGACTTCTTTGAATAATTAATAAAGTACATACAACTGAAATGTACGTTTGCTATATTTCCTTTGAGATCAAAAATATTTCATGCTGAGAGCTCAAATATTAACATCAACAGAATCTATTCCAGCAAATGTATATTTTTCCCTACAAAATGAGATTATTCTCTTGTGCTATCCTTCGATGATATTTTAAAATCGTCTATTGAAATTCTTCTATGTGTCGGTGCAGGTATCCCAGATAACACAGATCACACTTTTTAATGCGGTTGCTCACTGAATGTACATTAAATGTGCAAACTCCAATGTTGTTGAGAATATGTACATAAAATGTACAAAAAATGTGCTTGTAAAGTGGTACATATTTCGATGTAAATAAAAAGCACATTTTTTGTGCCACTAAAGCTCGAAATTATTGCACTAGATCACAAGTACATTTTTAGCAAATTTTATGTGCTTGATGAGGTGTACACTATTTCTATCACATTTAATGTACCAAAAATGTGCTTGTGATGTAGTACATTTTTCGATGTAAATAAAAGCACATTTTATGTGCTATTAAAATACGAAATTGTTGCACTAGATCACAAGTACATTTTTCGCACATTTTATATGCGTGATAAGGTGTACACTATTCCTATCACATTTAATGTACCAAAAATGTGCTTGTGATGTAGTACATTTTTCGATGTCAATAAAATTATTGCACTAGATCACAAGTACAATTTATGCGCGTGATAAGGTGTACACTATTCCTATCATATTTAATGTACCAAAAATGTGTTTGTGATGAACTTTCTATAATTTAACACTTTATACAAATTTAACACACCAACACATAAGTATCCGGTGGCACAATTGGTAAAGCACTCGACTCATAATCCCGAGCGTCTTGGGTTCAAGCCCCGCAAATTAAAGAAATTTTTCTAAAAAAATGAGATCTTGGCATTAAAAAAATGTAGATGGAGGACGTAGCGATCATCAGAATTAGAAAAACCGAAATGGAAAAGTCGAAAAACAAAATTAAATTTTCCTTTCTTTTCTTGTATAACATTAGATGTACATTAAATGTGCTTGTAATTTACACTAAAATGTACATTAAACGTACATTAAATGTGTATCCAAGGTGTTTAAAAAAAAATTGTTATCTGGGTATTATTGCCGTTCTTTCTATAATTTTATATTCTAGCCATACATACAACTAGTCATGTCAAAATCATAATGAAGACTAAAAATCTCCTTCAACGAGATATATAAGAAAGTTCGCTTGGGCTGCCTAGTATCACCTGTTCAAATCCGAACGGCGACACTTTTTCTTTGTTGTTTCTTTCGATGGTTAGGAAAGGAGAATATCTTGACATATTTCAGCTGACCACCAAATTTTCAGAGGAGAGAAGGACTAAAAATCTCCTTCAACGAGGTACATGAGAAAGTTCGCAAAAAACACAAATGACTCTATAAGATGACCAGTTTAAATGAAGAAGAACACTTAATTTAACTGGTCATTTGAAGACAATGTCAAAATTTTGACAGTGACACAAGAAACTCAGTTAACTGTTCCGGTTAAACAGTTAATAAACTAATTAACGTGAATAACGTTCATCAAAATTAGTGACGATTATCATCGTGGACAGAGGGCCCCTTTCTGAAAAAATATCAGTCGAAACGAAGCTGATAGATTGTGTCATCAGTTTTATCTTTTACGGTATTCAGCTATGAAAGCATGGATGACGCCACTTGAGAAAAGGGAGTAGTTCTATGTTGAGACGTTAATTCAGCCATGGAAAAAAAAGGATGTCACCACTTGAGGTTCGGTGACAAGACACGGAAATGACACGGTCTATTGGCAATTTGCAACGAAGGGTACGACGCGTGTCGGAAAAAAATCGATTGACCGATTTTCTACAAAGTGTTGTCATCTGCTGAGCGTGAAAATCGCAAATAAGTGTCGAAATGTCCCATTGCCCATCCAAATTTGTTATTAATTAGAAACTAGTGAAATGTACTCGAACCATAGCTAGGTTTGCGTTTCAATGATCACCAACCTGATACGCTAATGCGTTCATAATAATCGCATATGGTACCAGTCCCAGTGGATGAATTTCACGCATAAGAACGTTGGCGGGAATTTTATGAAATTGTATATATTCCAAAAAATTGCCGATAACATCTTTAAGTGGTATGTTCTGATAAAAAAACTTGGTAGTACATTTAAAAATAGAGATCGATTCAGTTTCACAAGAATACTTACGGGGTTGTTGTCACAATATTTTTTGCTCCACCTATAAAACAAGTAGATGCGTATTGAACAGAATGTTATTGGTAAAATTGGCTATGACTACTACTACACACACGATTTTAATGAAAATTGAAATCGAATGAAATGAAAACGGAATATTTGTAATTATTTACTTACATAAGAACTGCCTGAAATTTGGTAAACTCATCTGCTCGCGAATCTTCCCTAGATAAAATTAATCTAACAACATGCTCTGGCAACAATGTAAAACTACCCAAATTCAACACTTCGTTTCCATGTTCGTCGACGAACTCTAGGACCTTTTGTACTATGCCCTTTGTACATTTGTACTGAATGTACCGTTCAGCCGATGATAGCAATGCGCAAACTGTATCTACAGTAATGCAACATTGCACGAAACCAGAACACGCTCGACGCAACTCTTCCAAACCTGTAACGAAAATTGCGTTTAAGTTTCAAAAATATTTGGAATTAGTTAGTGGGAGGCGATCCTGTAGTTCGGACTTTTCATCTCAAACGGAAAACTAAACCTATGGACCTTTCCTCCGAAAATAAAGCTAAGCTATCAGAAGATCAACGAGCCACTTATAAAAAGGGTGGTGGATTAGTTAAGCAATATGAGAAAAGGAGGATAATGAGAATCAATCGACTTCGTAGGGCAGTAAGAAACTGCCGGTGTACATTCACCACAATCCGATATATTCGATGTACTCGATTCACAAAATACGTTGCGACAGATAAATACAATTTTCTTACAGTCACGGAAAAGTAAAAACCGACACATTTTTGTTTTCGTGTTTTACTTGAATTTGTGGAGTGGGTGAAGTAATCATGAGAATCCTGGCCTATGCGGATGACTTCACTCAGTTAGAGGATAATGCCAATGATTTGCAGACGGGGATTGACCGTCTGAATGTCGCAAAACGACTGTCTGAATGTCGCATCGCAAAACAAAGGTTATGCTTGTCAGCAAATCTCGGAAAGAAGTATCTTGTAGTGTAAATGGGGTGTAGTTGGAACAGGTTTCGGAGTTTAAATATTTAGGATGCATTTTCTCTGATAGTGGCAAGTTAGTTAGGGAATTTAAAGAAAGGAGGAAAAGGCAGTGGCCAGGCAGTTGAAGTCCCATGTGTTCAATAAAAAGGAATTAAGTAGCGGCACAAAGTTAGCTATTCACAGCCCAATATTCAGGCCAAAGATTTTATATGGTAGTGAGAGTTAGGAGGACTGCGGACACCTTGCGCATATGAGGGTTCTCAGGAGAATAGCAAAGGTGAATCGGAGGGAACAGTGGGATAATCATATCATGAACGACGTCATCAGGGAAAATTTAGGGGTTACGTCAGTGGAAGAGGCGGCAGGGGTCAGTCATCTACGGTGGTACGAGCACGTTCAGAGGACAGTCACAGGCCAAAGAGGATAATAAATGCTCAGGTCCCGGGTGTGCGTCTTAGGGGTAGGCAAAGGCGCCGACTTCCATAGGACAAGAAGGCAAACGCCCCACATGATCTGAATTCATGTGTGGCGGCGGCAACGGGTCTTAATTTTGAAAAAAGATAGCTCGGTCGTCGACTAGTTACTTCAAGAGCGAAATTTCAATCAGCTTCGAAAAAATAACTAACTTACGGTTCCATCAACCCCAAGGGACAAATTCAGAAAATCTCCGTTTCAGATCAATTCCTGACAAGCCTTAATACACGCTTCCATTCGGAAACGTATCGAGTATTGATGAAAATGGAAAACTTCGCAACGAACAATAGACTATGCCAAAAAAAATTTTTCTTCCATTTTTTTTAAATTAACACTTGCCAAGAGTCGAAAATATTCCTATCAATTAGTTTGACGAAAAAATTTGAAATTTAAAAGATTTTGCGCTCTACGAAATCCGGAAAAGACTGACTCGCACTCTATTTTCCACACAAATTCCACATAGAATCTGAAGTTGGCAACGATATAATCACAAATTCTGCAATGAAATCACAAATTTTGCTATAAAATCATGCCCGCACCAGTAGCGGAGGACGTGACGCAGTCCCCACACCCCAAAAACGAAGTCCACAAACTCAAAAAACGCCATGCAAAAACCTTTGGGACAGGACACGATGTATAGGGGAACTTTTGAAATTTTCCCCTTTGTCCTTCTCCACTCCAAATTATCCCGTCGCAGCAGCTTTCCAACGAGCCCAGACTCATCAAAATCGGTTTGAAATTGGCTGAGAGGTTTGAAAATGACATTTTTCTTTGGGCCATGGATTTTTCTATTGTTCTCATCATAATAACAAATTTTTTTCTGATCTGTCGGTTTCTATCTGTGTTCTATCTATTAATAATTTTCGATCTCGAGAACTAGTCAGCCGATCTTCCTGAAATGTTCACTGAACGTTATCCTCGACCCCAAATGAAAACTTTCGTAGGCCGCTTTTCCGGGAAAACTCTGGGAAAGCCGTAACATATGGAAAAGTGGCCAATTTTGAGGGTTTTTCACGTAGTGCTCGGAGTTTTCGAATTTTAGTTACGGAGTGAGTGAGTGAGTGAGTGAGTGAGTGAGTGACGTGAGTGAGTAGAATTTTCTTGTGATACTAAGAAAATGGCTGCCAGCTGTCAAAGTGACGCCATCTTGGATTTGTTAGTAAATTAAAGTTTTCTCAGTCGTTGTTATAGCTATTTAGATGGTTTCTTCTGGATGATGAGCTAGAGTGGAGGTGGCCGCCGCAAGCTATGGCAGCCGCGCGAAGTGCCACCGCGACAAAAAAATTTTATGAACTATGGTTGTAGAGGAAGTGACTGTGAACATTTCTATACTTGTAATTGGGGTGGCCGCCGCAAGATATGGCAGCCGCGAGAAGTGCCGCCGCGCCAAATTTTTTTTTTCGGAAAAAAGTTTTCTTTCTGAGAATGTCCGAACTTCCAAAACGACTGATATCACAACAAAAAAACTTTTCAAAGGTAAAGTGTGACGCAGTCCTTAATGTCCACTTCCAAAATTAATGATATCAGTGGAGGTGACGTTAAGCTGAAAAGAACCAAAAAATGACGATGCAGAAACAATTTTTTACAAAAACTTCAAATGTTTGAAATTGCCTCACAAATGCCAGAGCCATAAACGTAATAATTTTTCCTCACTTTCAGTTTTCACATGGAAAATTTTCTAAAAACTAAGGTACTTCGGTACCTTTTAGAAGAACTTGAAAAATTAATTTTGAATTCAGTAAAAAAATTCTTCTCAAAAGTCAGGCATCAATAAGGTCAAATTTTTGCTATGTAAAATCTGAAAGTATAGAAAAATTATTTCGTCGTTGGCTCTGGCATTTGTGACGCAATTTCAAACATTTGAATTTTTTTTAAAAGTCGTTCCTGTCGTTCCTGACAGTGGGCAATCATATCAGGAACGACGACATCAGAGAAAATTTAGGAGTTAGGTCAGTGGAGGAAGCGGCAAGGGTTAGTCGTCTGAGATGGTACGGGCACGTTCAAAGGATGGGTAATAGTAGGCTCCCAAAGAGGATATTGAATGCACAGGTCCCGGGTGTACGTCCTAGGGGTAGGCCAAGGAGAAGGTTCATAGACTCAATTAAATCAGATTTAGAAGTTAGGGGGCTTTCAGTGGGCGAGCAAACCATCTCCTTGGCAGAGGATAGAAGGGTATGGAGGGGGTGGTCAATGACCACCGGGTTGCAGCTTACTTAACTTGAGTAAAGCTTGTGACCCTCGCCGAATAAATTGTAACTTGGGTGAATTGCGGTCCCTCGCTACGCTCGGGGCGCAAATTCACCCTCGTTACAATTTATTCAACTCTGATTGCAAACTTTTCTCTTGTTAAAGAATTTTTTATTTCCTTCCCTAGTTATGAAATCTACTATTTGTTGTGTTCAATTGCGGTAAAATCAAATGTCAAACGTAAATTTGTTGCAGAACACGGCCGTTCATTTGAAAATATTCGGCGGAAACGTATTTATTTAAATATTTGTGCTTTTCCGTCAAAATCACAAATTTTTGAAAAAGCAGACTGTGACTTCGATATCGCTCGAAATGTCCATCACCATGAGATATTCTTCGATATCGAGCTGGTGAAGAAGCAGAAGTTCTCAAATTCTAATTTTCTTGCAAGAGCAGACCGAAATACGTGGATTTTGTTCATCACAAAGTTCATTCGGTTGTTTCTTTACCATCAACCTTGTGTGTCTTTCTCTTCATTGAAGCGCCTTAAAATATATCTGCGTTCAAACTTAGGCCAAAGAAAATTAAACGATTTTGGAATCCTGACAGTTCATAGAGAAATTGTGGAAATCGTTGATCTTGATGATCAATTGATATCCCGACTAACAGTCGTTGTCCTACCTTGAAATGAAAAACCTTGATTTTTGTCACTTAATTTCGGCGCCTCTGGGGGTAGGCCAAGGAGAAGGTTTATACACTCAATTAAATCAGATTTAGAAGTTACAGGACTTTATCTCATCTAGAGCCGTGCGCCGGCGTTTCGTCGGCTGGGTCAAGACAGTCTCAAGCCTTTGGACTACATCCTAGACTTGTCCAATGTTCAGCAAAAATGTATAAGAAAGTTGTACCTAATCGGCTCTCAAAGACAATTTTTCTCGTCAATGTCACTGGAACAAATTATCTGAGTTGCGCCGACTTAAAATCGAATGGGGCCTAATAGTCCTTGAGAGTCGATTAGATACAACTCCTCTACACTTTTGCTGAACATTGGACAAGTGTAGGATGTAGTCGTAAGGCTAGAGGCTGTCTTGAAGACCCAGTCAACGAAACGCCGGCGCACGGCTCTACTCTCATCTCCTTGGCACAGGATAGGATAGGAGGTTATGGAGACGGTTGGTCTATGATCGCCGAGCGTAAAGGCCTCACACCGAGAGGTAGAAAAAGTTTACAAAGTTTGATGATGATGTGAATTTTTGCATGTATTTTAATATGGAGAAAACAACAAAGTCAGTAGATCACAAATCACAAAAATTTGACGATTTTCAATTTTCCGCGACTGTATGTTATTTGACATTAGAACAAAATAATAATAATTTTGCATCTGTCACTTTTGCAACGTACTGTGAATCAAGTAGGAATCAAGTTCAGTATGTTCCTATTTTCAACAAGCCGGAAGCTGTACGATGTTTTCTCGCCGGTTGTCTCCGCTGCTCTAATTCACGCGAAATAAATTCTAACGTGAGAAGGAAAATGTGAGCAAAAAGAGAGATACGCGTTATTGCTTGTTGAAAATAAGAAGTCTGACGCGTTGCTAAGGTTTTGCAAAAAAACATCTCGCCGCTATGAAAGGATATACACAGCTATTTCGAGATTTTGAGCTTAGGGCCTTTTAGGCTACTGAAATTGGTCGCAAAGGATGCCGTGGCGCCAGTGTCGGTTTTTATAAACGGAGAAAAAGGAATATTTCACCCCGTTAAGTTAAAAATGAAAAATCAAATCAACTTACCATAATAGTCAGCTGCATTAAGCACGCCTGTAATGAAACGTCTAATTCAATTATCAATTGGTTTAATTTAAGTCAACGAATACCTAACAAGGTACGTGGTTGTAACGTAACGCAACCGGTATGGATGTATTCAATCAATTGACGAAACACATCAGGTTCAAATTCTTCAATGATTAACGTTTGATGTTGCTGGCCTGACGGCTAATATTCGGAATGAAAAATGAAATATTAAACTTTCAACGAATATAGTAGTGTTGAGTAAAGAGTTTCATAGAGTAGGAGTAGGAGTGTTTGGTTAGCAATTTGAAAATAAAGAAGAAATATCCAGCGAACATTGCAACAAACAAACAGATTAAATTGAGAGTTGTTGGTCATCTGCTTTCATGCAACTTTATAGAGATGACCACGTAACTCGCTTAACGAATTATAAGAAAAATACAATAAAGAAAGAAAGCTGAAGTGGAAAGCTTTCTAAACTTTCATAGTTAGTGGAAATGAAAGGTAGTAACGATTTGAGCTTCATTTTTCTTATAAAAGCTAATAAAGTTACACGATTAAGTTTGTAAGTGTATCGCTAATTCAAAGTTCTTGTTTATCGATAAATCGTTCACTTTTTGTGCAAGAAGTTTTAACATGTGGTAAGAGATCAGGTAATGGTGTCAAAGGAGTTAATGAAATAATTTAGATTTGATTGACCTTTACAACACATATTACAATAGCATCACACAGTCATGCATTAAATCAGTTTTTAATTAAAACGAAACACGAAAGAAAAGTATCGTCGTTCATGTATGTTTATCATTGTGATAAAATGAATCGAAATTGTCTACTTTCGGTTCAATGATGTAAACTATTGGATCAATAAACTTAAGTAACGCTTTGCGTATCAATAAAGAGAATTGGGAGTTATTTTATATTATTTTGGTTGTTGTAGCACGAGCACAGCGAGCGGGACATCTGAAGTTGTTTCTTATGAGGAGTGACAGATTTTCAGCATTTTCTAGGGGAAGAAACGTAACTTTTCTCCAAAGAGAAAATTGCGACGCTAAGAAAGAGCTTTTCTTGCAATGGTACGTACTGACTTTTTGATAAAATGTAAACTGTCCTCAAGGTTTAGGTTTAAATGAAGTGAATTGAGACCTTTGACTCTAACTGATAGCTGTACAGTGATTGATGTCTTGTTAGGAATATGCCAAAATGATCGAGGAATGTGTATTTTGACTCGGGATAGTCATTCAACTTCAAATTGACATTGAAACGAAGAGAACGTCAAACTTTAATTGACGCTTTTAAAGAGCAGATAGGATAAATCCACCAGTTACAGTTATGTAGTAGTCTCCGGACCGCACCAGTAACCGGCCATATTTCAATGCGAAATGTGGTCGGTCACTAGTGAAACTAGGGTTTGGCCACAGACTACTACATGGCCGATAACTGGTGCATTTACCCTACTTTGCTTAAAGTTGAATTGAACCGATGAAGACGCACTCGTTCATTTTATCTGCATTTTAAATGTCAATAAGTGTAATAATCAATTGGAAATGAAAGAGAAACATTGACAACTCATATCAAAAGAAAATAAAGAAAAAGTCGTTTGATGTGTAACATTTGGAAAATTTGCATAAAAATTGTGCCGCTTGACATGCGAAGGATATTATTTTATAATCAAGACATGCACATTTGTTCCGCTTGCTTCGTATTTGGAGCATTCAATGTTTAGAACAACAAATAAGGATGCCTTATATACCTGAACGACTGCATTGCAGGAAAACACTCGTCAGTTAGGGGAAACTTTAGAAGTTTTTAAAGGGCAATATTGTAAAATAAGTGAAGAGGAATTTTTTCGTTATTTCAGGATAGCTCACCACTTACCATAATGAAATCATAAATGGTCTAATAAAAGGATTGTGTCCAATAACTTTAACTGCAACCCTAAGTCAAGTCAAGGTCACACAATCCTAATGGGGAATTTCACAAAGTGCGCACTAGCCAAATTCATTTCAGATTTATTTCTTTTTTTCGGCTTGTGTAGTTAATTTTCTGGTAGATAATCGAGCCTAGATCAACGTTTGGGAAGGTCATTTTTCGAAAAAATTGGATTTAGGTGGGTGGCGGACGACTTTTGTTCTTATATTCTAAGCGTTGGTTAGAAAGAGACCAACTATATCTGCCTCTTTCTTACCAACGCTTTAGAATATAAAAACAAAAGTCGTCCGCCGCGCCACCCATCTCAATCCAATTTTTTCGAAAAATGACCTTCCTAAACGTTGATCTAGGCTACAGAATTATGATACCCTAAGTTGCAATAGAATTACTGAGGCATTTTCTGCTGGAAACTTCCCACTAAACAAGCCAGTCAACGATTATCGATACATGATCCTAGCGCGCCTGGTTTCTGAACAGAAATTACGCTTGCATGAAAAATCAAAAAAGCCAAAATGTGTTTGGAAGTTATGGAAGGAAGAAATGGAACAAGTTAGCTCAGTGGTAACGTACTGGATTTCCATTAGGGTTTCAATCCCGATGAGGACAACTTCAGTATAGGATTTTTCTTCAACCCGCAACATGGATGACAGCAGAATAACATGCATGACGTCACAAATGCACGATTAATCCCGTGCAGTGTACATCATATTTAAGTCTTACTGAAGTCGTAGATAATGAACCAGATGAATGAAATCCTATATCATTAAAGAAAATCGGTGGCTCGACACACTACTAATTAAATAGATGCGGAACTAGGTTTGTCGTCGAGCTTATCACTGGCTCAGTAAAAACACGTCGACAATGATTGAATAATGAAAGGAACTCTCTTATACTGCCTCTACAGAAATGATCTTTCACTGCTCCAATCAAGGCTGTTCATATATGCAGATGACATAGCCGTAGCGTACCAAACAAAGTCATTCAAAGAGCTAGAAGACGTGCTGAACAGTGACTTGGAGAAATCAATTTAGTGCAGAAACTGGCCGGCACAACATGGGGTTGTTCAGCGAAAACGCTACGGATCACAAAGCAAGCAATGATAATGTCTGTAGCCGATTATTGTGGGCCTGTGTGGATGAACAGCGCGCACGTGAAAATCATCGACACACAAATTAACGTGGCGGTAAGAATTATATGTGCAGCGGCCCATTTTATGCAAAGCGCGACGCCTGTAATGTAAGGAACGGAAATACTGCCTTAACCGTAGGAAATATCGAGATCATGCCCGGAGCGGTAGCGGAGGGCGTGACGCAGTCCCCACACCCCAACAAAACGTCCAGAAACCCAACAAGCTCCATACATAAACCTTTGGGACAAGGAGCCATATATATGCGAACTTTTGAATTTTTTCCCCTCGCCCCCCTCCCCTTCCAAATTAGTTTTAAAAAAAAACTATGTGGCAGAAGCTTTCCAACGAGTCCAGACTTATCAAAATCGGTTGGAAATTGGCTGAGATATCGAGGTTTGAAAATGACATTTTTGTATGGAGAATCAATTTTTCTGTGTATTATACTGTTAGTGCAGCTTTGGTACGAGGGCAGTTCCTTTATTTGCTTAATAAATGTTTTCTTCTTCTCATCATTATGAAAACTTTTTTCTGATTTGTCGCTTTTCCGGGAATATTCTGGAAAAGCCGTGGCATGTGGAAAAGTGGTCAATTTTGAGGGTTTTTTAGATAATGCTCGGAGTTTTCGAATTTTAGCTCCGGAATGAAAATAGATAGAGAGCTGGTTTCTTCGGGAAAGTTGTAGAGTTTGGTCAGGAGAATTTTTTTGTATGCTAAGAAAATTGCTGCCAGCTGTCATAGCGGCGCCATCTTGGATTTTCGTTTATACTTTTTCAGTTTTCGAAGTTTAGCTCCGGAATGACACTACTGAGAGAGATGGTTTCTTCTAGAAAGTTATAGAGTTTCATCAGGAGAATTTTTTAGCATTTTAAGAAAATGGCTGCCAACTGTCAAAGTGGCACCATCTTGGATTTTTTGCTAAATTCTGAATAAGAATACCTAGACAGTTGGTTTCTTCAGGAAAGTTATATGAATCTATGAGAAGAATTGGTGACACAAATTGTTCCCAAGGTAGCCGAAGGTGATACGAAGTGTTCCGATGGTAGCCGAAGGTGATGGAAAACAATTTTTTTCGGAAAGAAAATTTTCTTCGGAGAAAAATTTTTTTGAAGAAATTTTTATTTGAGAAAAATTTTCTTCGGAATGAAAATTTTCTTCGCAGAAAAATTTTTTTGGAGAAAATTTTTATTGGAGAAAATTTTTTCTCGGAGAAAAATGGTTTTATGGAGAAATTTTTTTCTTTGAGGAAAAATTTTTTTGGGAAAAAATTTTTTTGTAGAAAATTTTTTTTTTTGGAGAATTTTTTTTTCTGAGACAATTTTTTTCGGAGAAAATTTTTTTCGAAAAACAATTTTTTTTGGAGAAAATTTTTTTTAAAAAAAAATTTTTTGGAGATTACGTTTTTTTTGAAGAAAACTTTTTCGGCGAAAAATGTTTTTGGAGAAACTTTTTTTTGAGAAAATTTTTTTGGAAAAAATTTTTTTTTGAGAAAATTTTTTTCTGGACACTTTTTTCGGTGAAAGTTTTTTTAAGGAAATGGAGAATAATTTTTTTTTTTTTTTTTCGAGAAAATTTTTTTTTTCGCAGCAATTTTTTCGGAGAAAATTTTTTTCGAAGACAATTTTTTTCGGAGAAAATTTTTTCAAAAAATAGAAATTTTTTGCAGTGCAAAAACTGAAAGTACAGAAAAATGATTTCGTCGTTGGGTCCGGCATTTGTGACGCAATTTTTTTAACACAACGTAATTTTGTTTTGAAAAAAGCGCTGTAATTTTTTCAGGAAATCAAAACTTTGAACACAAGGTTCTATTCAAACAAACTTCTGCGTATTATCAGCGATAGCGTCATTTCAAGTGATATCATTAATTTTGGAGGCAGACTTACGGACTGCGTCACACTCTACCTTAAAAAAGGTTTTTGTTGTTCATAAGTTCGGCAGAAAATTAGATATTACAGTTATGAAGCTGCTTAAAAGGAAAGCCGGAATATCTAAAACAACGACGAATTGCCGCTCTTTGTAGATATTGAAGATGTACCAACTGATCTCCGATTGAAGTCAAGGAAACCATTCGGTACATACTACACAAGTGGGAATTTAAGGATTCAGCGTCTTGTGAATACAAACAATGGTATACATACAGCAGGAACAATCCTATAAATTCAACAGCAATTTAGGAGACATTCATAAGTTAACCACCGAAGCTCGAGAATAGATTGACAATCTAAAAATCGAAGTTGAAATACATTGAAAGTGACTGTTTTGTTTGTGATTTTTATGCAACCAGTACCAAAGATTCATTCTCAAATATTGTGCAAAATTGTTTCTAAAGTCATTGCTTAAATAAATAAAACAAAGAAGAACCACTAAGAAGAAAACGTAGTTAAAATAAAGTACAAGTCTTGCCTCTAATTCGCCAATGATATTAAGAAACGACAATAGTATAAACTCGACGATGGGGCGAACGTGGCAAAGCTAAATGTAACTGAAATAATCGCAAGGAAAATGAATTGGAGCCGTTTATAAATTACGTAACGCTTACGTGACTAACGCGACAGATGTGACAGGAGGAGGTCTGTATTCGTGTCTGAGCTCTTAGTCCAACTTTTCTTAATTCTCGGCGCCTTTATTTATGCTAATTTGAGTGAATTCTCAATTCACATGGTACCCGTATGCAGTTATAGAAACTTTTTATGCCCAATCTTTACCGATGAGGAGAGGTAAAGAAAATCCGTGTTTTCGTTACGTAATTTGTGAACGGCCCCAATCAGGTAAATAAAGAAGGAGTCTGTGACCTATAAAATTGACTTTAAAAGAGAGTTCAGTGGAAGTTAAATTTATGGTCATGATTTTAACACTTTTCACAATCTACGGAGGTCTAAACACTGTGACAAAAGATTGAATTCATGACCTTTGTTATCTTACCTTAACAAAGATTTACACTCGGAAAACAATAGAACAATAGTTTCAGCTCATAGAGAGATTAGTTAGAGACTTTTTCGAAGTGTGTAATGAGAAGACGAAGAATGATACTTGTTGGAAGACCCTCAGAATATGGTAAATGAGAAAGACGATCAAAAATATCAGAGAAACGATTCGATTTCCAGTAAGAATGTTACACAACAAATAGTTTGAAAAAATTTACAAAAATATTTAACTCATTTAGCTATAAAATAATTTGTCGTTATCGAAAATACAAATGAAACAAAATGATAAATTTACCTCAGGTATTACAGGCAATTGTTGAGTGAAACCACTTCTCTACAATGTATGGGACAAATACAAAAATGTTTTCAAAAAATTATTTACATGTTTTTTTGTTGTTTTTCGGAATCAAAATGATGTCTGAGTTAATCGTATATTGAAACGTTATTCAAATGCTTGTTAACATATAAAATGGTTCAACGAAATACTCAAACTGATGCTAAAAAGTTCATGAAACCTTTTTATTCTTTAGAATTTATAACAAAAAAAATGATTTTTTGTTTAAAAATTTTGATTTTTTTAGTTAACTTTTTACACTTTCGGAGTTTATTTGATGGGGGAAACAGCTAATTTGTAAAACATTTATGGATTAATATAAAAATCGGGGCAACAAAATGTTAAATTTTCAAAAATTAATTCAAACCGAATGTACAATGAACATCAAATGAGATGCAAACATCTCTTTCGTCTCAGATGAAATTTCCTAAGTGGAACATTTACTTTGACACTCATTGTAATTTTCAGATTTATGTACAAAAACACATTGCTGTTTGACGATAAACAGCAAGTAGATCATTTGATGAATCCAATCAATTTTAACGTAGTTACCTGATGGGCAGCATTTTGTAGGTTCAACAATGGTTCGGAAGATCGTTTCAAAAACAAACGAAGTTTATTTTCACGAGGTTGATCTTTTTTACGTTGCGGAGACGGTTCTTGGTACAAGATCTGCTTGAACACTCGCGAACGAGATGCGAGAACGGCCTAAGGTAGAAACGAAAGTCTTGATGTTCTTAATTGTTGACAACAGCAAATGATTTTACCTTTACGGCACACACTGGTTCTCTTGTGTCGCCAACCAAAAACGTTACATCACATAATTCAGGCATAGAAGCTAAGAACTTCATATCTTCTGCCAGTCCGGTTTTGTTTTCAAACGTTGAAAGATCCGGCTCGGCGTCAGCTAACCCTGACAATGTCAATACTTCCGGCATTGTGCTAAAATGTAATCAAATACGAATAGGTCAGTACGGCAGAGTATTGGATTGAAAACTTTTGCGTGAATTCCAAGCCTAATTTCTTAGTTTTTTCCAATTTTCCTAATTTTCCCTATTTTTCGAATTTTTCCCAGTTTTCCCTGTTTTTCCCAAAATTTGTTATCAACTTCAGAATCATGAAAAAATTAGCATTCATCGACTATCGAACGCTGTTCACATTTTTTCACAGTGTAAACCGGTTACTAGAACGTGTTTTTTTTGTTTGCTTCAATGATATATTTTGACTCGACGTTGAACTCTGTGCTTGATCTTCTGCAGGAATACCATTGAATCAATACACACAAATTCATTTCGCGGTTGTTAGGTTCGTCTAAGCTGTCATTACACCCGTTACGAAGTATACGCGGCTTACCCATTCAAAATTCCGTAGAAAGAGTTCCCCCTTCTAGGAAAATACTTTCGAAAATTTCATCTAAATATTATAAAGGAACGTATGATAACCAGTGTAGGTGGTTTTTTACATACAGGGGAGATCTATAAATGACGTCAGCAGTAGAGGGAAAGGGGGGTCTGAAAATTGAAAGAAACTGCTGACGTGATTTTTGGATGTCATCACATTTAGAAAGTACAGAGTACTCACCTCCATCCAAAACAGCGTATGTAATTTGTGAATGACACCTTATTCATTTACTATCAAGTTTGTATTGAGTCTTGGAATCCCTGAGTCTTTAGAGATGCCAAAGCAGCAATAAGAAAATGTCCCTCTGTCCGCAAACACAATAACTTGAGTAAATCACGTGCTATATATATGAATATGAACTAGCTTGGTTACCCGGGCTTTGCCCGGGATATAAGGTTCCTCAAATTTATGAAAATTGGTTACCAGTAAACATGTTTTTGATTTCAAACCTTTACGTCCACAATCAGTTCTTTGCTAAAAGTTTCTAGGAAACCAGTAATTATATAAAATACATTAGTATCCCACTTTGAGCAATGACCTGGCGAAAAGTTTAAAAGATAAGAACATTCCTTGGCCGGTTGTCCGGCCTTTCTTTTTATGTTTTCAATGGGTAGCCATGAAGGACTTTTTTTAAGTTTTGACTTGGGAATCCGTCACAAGCAAAACTTTACTTCGTCTTAATTGGGGGAAAAGTCTATCATGGAATCACAGTATTTAATACGAAAATTATGAACCTATTTTTTCACGAAAATGAAAGAATCTGACACTCGCCATTGAAATTGGAAGCTCCGAAAGCTCTTTCTATTGTATTATGGTGTAAACAAGTGATGTTAATGGTGTGGTAATGCAGTTTGTAGCCTAATTGTTTAACTAACCCCGTCCTGACCTTTGCTTCGTATCATGCGGACATGCGTATTGTTAGACCCACGTCAACTACATAGACCCTCACAATTTGCGTGGTGTACTTTTTACCCACAAAGAAACACTTTTCTCATATAACTCCGGCCCGTCCGATCGGCAGATTTTGCTCGTCTTTGAAAGTCAAATCGCATAAAACAAATCCCTTCAAAATCGTGACTTTGCGATTGAAGTGAATAATAAGACAAATAGACAGATGAAAAAAGTAATTTTTGAAAGTACAACCATTTTGTCTCCTTAAGCGAGGTTTTTTTGTGCAAGGCTAAACTATTGACTACAGTCATGAAAAAAAAATGAAATGGCGATACTCAAAGTGTCATGAAATTTACAAAACCAAAACCTGCGCAAAAGAGTCCTCTACCATCTATCAAAAATCCTCGGGTCCTCGGGCGACAGCAGTATCTTAGTTGATTTCTGGGACCAATAGTTTCATGAGAAATTGAGTTCCCCTTGACGTCTACTGCAGCAAATCAAAAATTAAATTTTGGACCTCAACCAACTCTAGCATAGACCCGGAGATTAAAGGTTAATAGGCGTACCTTTCCGTGACGCCCGTGAGCCCGTGCTCGCCGGATTTTCAAAATTCTGTTTACCTGTATTTGAAGGAATTAGCTTTTTATATGAAGATTTACTGTGATGAGTTCTGGAACCAAGATTCCAATGGGTAAAAATGTTCCATTGGACATCATTTTAAACACTTCAATAATTGATTTTTCGGCCATCGGTTGACCTTAAGTTAGACCTGGACGATTGACAAAAATATTTCACTCCTTTCACTCCTTTACAAAACTTCAAAAATAATTTGCTGGTACTTAGATGACGTCTGGAACAGTTGAATAGACAAAAATGTTTCTAAAATTATTTTTTTTATACTTGAATAACTCTAGGATCACACTGGAAAACATAGTTACATTGGTAAAAATGCTCTTCTCGACTTCCTCTATAACAATCCAAAAATTAATTTTTTTGTCGTCGGCTGACGATAGCGTCGACTTTGAGGCCTGGGAATCACACTTCAATAGGCAAAAGTGTTTCGCCCTACGTCCTCTACAACACTTCAAAAATTAATTATTTGGCCATCGGCCAACAGTTGCACCGACCTTGGGCCTCGGTTGAGCTGAGTGACTTATTGTACAGAGGGGCTTTCCAAGGTGCGCTCAGGTGCACCAGGGAGCAGTAAGGTACACCAAGGTGCAGTAATGCGCACCAATGTGCAGTAATGCGCACCAAGGTGCAGTAATGCGCACCAAGGTGCAGTGAGGTGCACCAAAAAGCAGTAAGGTGTACCAAGGTGCAGTGAGGTGCCCCAAGGTGCAGTGAGGTGCATCAAGGTGCGGTGAGGTGCAGTATATTTTGGGTTTTATATTATAAATCATCAATATAGATGATCTTTTTTTCTTGAGAACTTTTCAAATCTGTAGCTCTAAGTTCATTTTTAGCGTTTTTTCAACCAAAGCTACTAGCGTCATGAATCCGGGAAAAAAATTTATCAAAATCGGTTCATAAATTCGGTAGCTAAGGTCTGTAAAGTGAGAGTAAGTCGGGCTACTCCTCTGTAGGTGTAGAATGATCAGTGAAAATGTCTCTGATTTTGTATGTATTTGGATTTTCATTTTGTGATCATCACGTTGAGAACTTGCGCTGTGATCAAGATCTTCAGTTTCATTTTTGTATTAGTTCAGCAGATGGAACTGTAAGTATGAAATGTTGGATTTGAGAGATTTGCCCCTAATAAAAGGGCGTTTCACCTTGTTGTATTTCTGATATCTTAGAAAAGACACAAAATGGAGTATGAAATCTTTTGCGATCAAAAGCAAAGAAATGAACCTTTACAAAGCGTACTAACTTTTTAACGAGATTTGTCAAAAAATCTACGCAATATGAACACATTCTATAGATTCTGAAAATATCATCAGTATGATCTTTACAATTCATCTTACAACGATTTTTACCTATTCTTACACACATCTACAACGAATTTAGGACACTGATAGACCAACCCTATCGTCGAAAACGATCCTCAATAATATGTGCACAAACGAATACGACCTAATAAAGCTGATTCCCACTTCGTCTACAGAGCATCCGTTAAATTAGAAGGAACCCAGGCAGAAACATGGAGCAAAAGCGACAGAATATTTTATAGCTGCCTTCCCAGGTGCATTCTTTTCAAAAAATTGAATTTTGGGCTGGCTATATACATTAAACAAATATTTCCAATTTCCTTGCAGTGTTTCTCCACATTTTTTCCCTTTGTAACGTAATGACTAGTTACGTTTGAATCGGTGATGTTACGTTCAATATGAAGCGTACGCTTTCACCGAAATTTTATCTTTTGAATTAATGTTACAATGTATCTCGCTCTTCGACAAGATCTTTCGATTGGCTATCGATAAGCTCTCTTGTGGAACCTTTCGATGGGCTTTCCGGTAAGACCTTTCGATGGGTTTTCCGGTAAGTCCTTTCCAGGTGCTCTCCGGTAACACCTTTCGATGGGCTTGAAATTAATGAAAATTTTACTGATAACTGTGATTCCCGGTTAATTACAGATTTATACGATTATCCGCTGCTTTCTTATACGATGTCAACGGTTTATTTTCCCAGTTTTCCCAATATTTCTCCAATTTTCCCAATATTTACCCACCATTTTCCCAATTTTCCTCATTTTCCCAGAAAACATTCCCTAAAATAGCCTCTGTTATAAAAGGTGTCTCGGCCGAGAAATTGTCTAGTATTGAGCGGACATAACTATGCACATGCAATAGTTTACAAAATTTGTCCTTTCCACAAATGCTCGAAGATTTTACATTACCGCTTCTTTGCAATACAGCAATAAAAACTCTCTTCCTTTATGAGGTACTAGTTCTGGGATGTTGTGAATTTCTCAAATGAGTGATAGTGTTCGACGATTTTACGACAATGAAATTTTTTTTTTTGATTTTCGGTCAACGGTTTTGACCTAAATTCCAAAATGCGGCAACTTCAGACGGACAGACATTTTTTCTTTCATAATTTGCCAACATTTTCCGGGGCTTTCTCCCCTGAGACCCGTGCCACGAGCCTTTTGTAGCTCTTGTGACAGGTCACTGCATTTTAATAAAATTCATTCATAAAGCTTTTCCATTTCTTTGACGATTAGAAAAACGTTTTCACGTTCATGCCAATGTTGGCAAAGCGAATTCCTTTCAAAAACATCACAAATTTCCGAACAATTTTCATATAATTTTTCAAATTCAAAGTATGTTTACGGAGATTATTGTGTTCAGCAGACCAGAACAATTTGTCGGACAAAAAAAGTATCAATAAACACATATAGAAAAAGAACGTTTCCATAGTGACGCCCCAATTATCGGTAATCCGATGTGATTTAAGTATTGAATGGCACAGCTAAATCTCATGTATTAACCCTTTGAAATATGTTGCTCCTCGAAGCGAAATTTATTTTACGTGCAAAGATACCATAAAGTAGAAAATAATTATCAACCGGGAAACCTAGCTTAAAGCAGCTCACTATCGTCGGTTTAAAGCAAATTGTGTTTCAAGTTGAACTCGGTGTTAACTATAAGTTCCCGAGAAAATGTTTTTTAATTGGTAACACAAATTGAAATTTACTTATATAACTACCCATACATTTTCTGTTGGATACACTGCTCTTTACATCTTTGCCTCGCACACTGACCTCCTATGCTTCTCCGAAGATTTTGTGAAAAACTAAAATCTTTCATAAAGATTTTCTTTTATTTTAGAGATTTATTCTGCTGGTGTTCAATAGCTCAATTCCATTCAAACTTTAACGAGACTGTTAAATATGGCTACCCTACAAAATCCGGACACTACAAAATAAGGAAACTTCAAAATCCGGCTGCTTAAAAATACGGACATTACAAAATCAGCACGCGTCAATATCCTGACAACAAAAAAAGCATGATTTGTCCGGATTTTGAGGCATCGGAATTTTGTATATTACCACAATAACAAATTATTAGCGCAGGTTGTGTGGTAAGCAGATGTCATAAGGAAAAAAAATTAGAGAAAAAGACAAAGAAGGTAAGACAAAAGAATTCTTTTGTCTCATTTTTTGATAAAATTTTAGACAAAAGAATTCTTTTGTCTTTTTCACTAAGTTTTTTCCTTATGACGTCAGATAGTTTAACAAACAATAATGTTATTGTTAGCATTTCTAATTGTAAAATGTATTTTGCGGTGGAAGCATTTTAAGTTTGGTCTGACAACTGTTTTCGATTTCTATGTGTAATGCTTGAATCGTGCTACATAAGCAATTACTTTTTGTTCACCTCGGCGCCTGCGGCCGGCGCGGCGGTCTTTTTGGACGCTCTGCAGGATGTCTTAACGCTCATGTGGCTCTACAGCAAACCCCGCTAGGGGCTCTGCCCCTTATACCCCGCTTTTGAGACCCGTACGAAGAACGAGATTCTTCGAAAAGGGCTCTATTGCGTTTACCACGACGTCTGCAACCAGTTGAATTTCGAACCGGGGGTAGCGGGGGTTCTTAGATGACGAATCAGCCATAAAAAATGTACGTCCGTCCGTCAACACGTTAATTCGAGTAAAACTCAACCGATTTTAAAAAACATTTTTTTTCACTGAAAGGTAATCTTTTAATGGATAGAATCTAGGCACTGTCGGCGCAAGGGCCGCCGAGCTAAGGCCGTGTAAGTGGTTTCTGGTCTTTTGTACATAACTCGAATAAATCTCTTCAGATTTTCAAATTTTTTTTAATCGATAGGTGTAGGAATGTTTCATATTTTATGGAAGAAAGTTTTCTGATTAGAAGCCCTTGGACTCAGCCAGGACCTTTTTTTCTTTTTTTAGATTTATCAGTTTGGGCCGGACCCTTATCAGTCCATGAAACACAGATCTAGCGATCCTTTGTTTCGTTACCCGATCATCATGTAATCTTGGAAACCTCCCAGTCCCAGTTAGGAACCTATCCAGAGCGGCAGGTCCCATGTTGGTCACTGTTGCGGGTTAGATCACATGACTTCCTAGAGTCCTGAGCCTCAATGAGAAAAACTCAGAGGCCCCAAGTGCAGTTGGGATCATTAGAGAATCCCATTTTAGCCAGATGCTTGCCCAGTTATCGCACCCACCACCCTCTTCGTGTGTCGCCTGTCCATGTTTAGCAATTCTCTAGACCATTTCCCATTGGGCACCGGTAAGAAACGTTTCTAGGGAACCGAAAACCGGTTTTCGGCAATACCGATTTAAAAAAAAAAAAACGGTAAAAACCGGTAAATTTTTTATATTGTTTCTTATATTGAAGTTAAAGACTTTGAGTGTTTTAGTCTTCATGCGCAGACAGCAATGCTGATTTATCTGGAATTTCGTCTCTCATTCTATCTTTTGGGGCAAAGACACGAAAAACACGCATCATACACGTCAAAAGACGCACTCGGACACAACCCCTTCTAATGGTCACTTTTCGTGTCTAATTATCGTATTCGTCCATATGCTGAAAGATGTGAAGAACTTCAGCTCGTTTCACTTTTGAGACGTCGGAGCGATGCAGCGATATTTTTCATTCATGATGTTCTCACAGGGAAACTAAACTGTCAGTTTATCCGTGATAAACTCATATTGAACGATGGCACGCGAATTCTACGTAGATCTTCACTGATTAGAATCACTGGTAGTTCCCACGAGTATTCACAATTCTCACCACTAAACTTCGCATGTCGACTATTTAATATTGCTGCCAACCACATCGATCCGACCCTTCCGTCACGTGAATTCAGAAGAGAAGTCCACAAGCTTGATGACTCGGTGTTCGGTACGTTCGGCCTTGTTGGATGATGTGTTTGTTTTGGTGCTTTCTTTTCACAAATATCATTTAAAACCGAAAGCACTTATCCGGTGATTAACCTTTTCCATTTATCTGATGTTTTCCAAAAAATTAAATTTATTTTCTGATTGCACAGTTTACTTTTCGCCGGAGTTTCTGTAATTGGCTGGCCGTTACTACATTCTGGCTCCACTTCGACGTATTCTATGACGACTGATTTATTTGATACGATTTACGACGATATACTATTTTTGACGATACGCTTTAGTTGAATTTGCTTTTTCACTTTTGACGAAGTTTTTTTTTTTTCTTTAAATTTCTGACTTAGATTTACTCGATCTTAACTATTTGCTAGATATTTTTGTTGATATTTTTGACTTAGATTTACTCGATCTTAACTATTTGTTGTTTGTTGTTTTGAATTTGATTTTCTATGTTCTATCTATGTTCGTTTTTTAACGTTTTTTGATTTTTTACTTTTCGATTTAGACATTTGTACAGATACGCTTAATTTATTGTATTGTAACGTTTTGATGGTTTTTTAACGAGGTCTATGACAGCAGTCATAGACACTCTTTTTCCATGTCATCTAGAAGATAGAAGACAATAAAATGCAATTCATCAGATTATCTCAACAAAGAAGCTAACTGTTAGAAGTAACTACAAAATTATTTTATTCGGGGGAAAATATTCAAAGAATTGGCTTCGGCCAAAAACTATACTTTCGAATTAGCGACAACATTTAAAGCAACTTAGCGTTCAGCATTTGACATTATAGCAGAATTTGTGGTTTGATTGCAGAATTTATTGATTAACTATATGCTAAATTTGGGAAAATATTTCATTGCCAACTTAGGTAAGCTAAGTTTTGAAGGAACACTTTATCCTTGCTAAGCTGAAGTTTCGCTCTGAAAACCTGTATTTAAGGCTTCTTATGTCCGAGAGCATTACAAGAAGAAGGCCAACAACTTTCTCAGCACACCACTTCCTTCACATTCACACCATAGAACAAAGAAAATCAAAAGCTCGAAGCATTGGAAAATGTTCAAAGATATCGGATTCTTACACTTGCATGAAAAAAAAAAAATGTTCGAAAGTCAGGTCTAAATTTTGGGATGTCTGGATGGCTACTCACCCATTGCTATGTCAAATCTGAAAAATTTGCCATTGAAAACTTTAAGGAAATTTACCCGAAAACTTCAAATTATAATGTTGAAATCAAGAATTAAAACAGCGCTTTTTAGAACAAAAAATTTACCGGAAAAAAACGGTAATGAAAATCCAAAAGCCGGTTTTCAAAATACCGGTTGGATTCCCTAAACGCTTCGTGTGCGTTCCTCCATCGTTGGCACTCCAATAGTTAGTGAATTCCGACCTCACCCAACTCTTAACCGCTTTCACACACGCCGAGTGTGGTATGGGTATAAGAGGCTCTAGCCCGTAACTTGGTGTTGCCGAGCCTTTCCTCGCAAGCTCATCTGCTCTCTCGTTACCCTCCACGCCAGAGTGTCCGGGCACCCAGGCACCCACTTCAACTCTCAGCCAGAACCCTAAAACTGAGTTTCTACTACTGCTCAACGTATTTCATTACATAAATCGGGTAAATCCTAACCGACTTTGTTGATTCTATTGTCTATTTGAGAGGTAATCGAGTACCGAATTATTAAAATTTGTTTTTCCATGTTGCAGAGCAAATTGAGGGAAACATTTTGTATGTGGAAGTATGTGTCCGAGGCATTTCCTTATGGCACTAGGTCGGTCCTAAGGTCAGCCCTTGCGAAAAAAAATTGTTTTCGCGCAGACGGACAAAAAACGTCAGATTTCCTCACAATATTGAGACCGTAAAGTAGGCTTGTTCGGTACACTTTTGAACAATAACTTTTTTTGCCACCTGTCGTTTTCGACCCAGGACCGAAAAGTCTTTTTTGCCCAGTTGAATTTACTGACTTCAATCAAATATCGTAACTGAATGAAAACATCACATCAATTGCGATAATAATGCCTGAAACTAAGTTCTCACATAATTATTTCCGAATTCACTTCACTTTTGATACAATTTCGGTCATCGTATCAATTATTTTTCACATCGAAAACAACTGTTATGAAAAATAGGATGAAGAATAAGGAACAAACTGTCGCAGTGTCCTATGATGAAAATGCAAATGCTGTATTAAAGCTTGTTGAGTGTTTTGTTCGGAATCTGACTTTTTGTCCGTCTGCGCGAAAAATAGTATACATCACTCGGAGCTAAAACGGGACTGATTTAGACCACGGTGTTGAAAAGGTCTTTCCTCGGGCTCCGCTGCGCTCCGCCCTCGGATTCGACCTTTTCACCACCTGGGTCTAAATACACCGTTTTAGCTCCTTGTGATGTAATGTACTATTTTGCTGTTTTGTAGAGAAAATTGAGGTGAACATTTTTGTCAGGGTTTTTTTACACCGTTGCTTCGGACGGGTTTTTCAATATTGTCTTATTGGCAATTTCCAATACAACTTAATGTGGACGTAATTTGCAAGGGTAGATTTTGAGTCTTTCTTTGGCGGCGCGCCGATACCGGCGCACATGTTTACATGCGACACTTTCTTTCAATAAATTTCGGTAACGAAGAAATACCATTTTGGTCTAATAATTTCAAGAATCGACTGATTGCGGTGAATATTTTAAGCTTACTAGCCATAAATCCTATTACAACTCTCATTTTCTATCTACATGTTGTGATGAGTCCTGTTACAACTCTTACTTTCTATCTACATGTTGTGGTGGGTTTATTCACCTCACAAACGTTGGCAATGGAATACATGTTTACGATGAGAGCATTTCTTGCCTCCTGCTTGTTTGTTTGATTTTGCTTTCGTTCATTCAAAAGCCTTATTGATCTTAAATACGAATTCTGGTCAAGATCTCGGTCAAGATAGTTTTATAATGATTTTTTTCCCACTGTTGACAAAAGAAGGTATATGTGCACCTTCACATTGATATTTTGTATAAAGTTTGAAAATAAGCTCATCTAAGTGTTTGGCTGCAGGGTTAGGGTAATTTGTTATGTGTGCTGTTTCCTTGCCAAGAATACTCATATCCGCAAAAAAAACCTCTTACAGAGGAGGTGTGACGCAAGTCTTTATGCCTGCTTACAAAAGCTGTGAAATCAGAAAAGTGTGACGCATTAATCAACTAAGGTAAAACTATTTTCTTCCAGTTACAAAAATTCTGAAATCAGAGGGGGGTGACGCATTAAGCTTCGATTCGCAACAAAAATTTTTAAACAAAATTATGTTGAGTTCAAAAAATTGCGTTACAAATGCCAGACCCAACGACGAAACAATTTTTCTGTACTTTCAGTTTTTACGCTGCGAAAATTTGACTTTTATTTCTTATTACATCGTTTAGGGTAAATTTTAATTTTTGCGTCTAAAAACTGAGTGTTGAAAAATTATTCCGCTGGTGGGTCCTGCATTTGTGACGCAATTTTTTGAACTCAACATAATTTTGTTTAAAAATTTTTGTTGCGAATCGAAGCTTAATGCGTCACCCCCCTCTGATTTCAGAACTTTGTAACTGGAAGAAAA
>CM055403.1:29817557-29884974 GCA_029228625.1 Pseudolycoriella hygida | reverse complement strand
GCTGAGCGTTATTCACAAACATTGCGTTTTTATAATATGTTAAAAAAATAAAACTTTTATGTGAAAATTTAGCGAAATATTTGAAAAAAAAAAGTTTTCGTGATTTTTCCGTTATTTCATCTGAAACGATTCAACATGGACGAATGTGAAGTAGTCCACTCATACTATGATATTTTTCATATATGGTACAGTAATGTCAACTTATCATTTCGCTGGTTTGCTGTTAAGCGAATTTACACCACCGCTTCTTCACATGAAATGTCAAATAGGACACAGCTAACAGTTTACACTGCTAAATGTACATTTAATCTAGCATTTGATGTGATTTTGTAGATTAAAAGTGCAGAAAAATGTACATAAAATGTGCTTTTGTACATTAAAAGCGCCTAAAAATGTATATTTAATGTGGTTCTGGTATCTAGGTTTATACACTTCTTGAGAAAACATTTTTTAGATTTCTGTTAATTGTATCTATCTATGTAAAAAATGAACTCTCTAGTGGCGTAAATGACTAATTTTTCCATTTGAAAATTTGGAAGTAGATTTTTCCAGCTCACAAAAAAATATCTTTGTGACTCGTCTTTATTTCCTGCATTGGTAATACTCGTATTTTCTTTTGTTTTTATCTATCTAATTGATGTTACGAAATCCGTTAATCAATAATGGCTTCAACACAAGCTTTGCCATTATGTCAGTTTATGATCAAATTATTTACAAATAGTTTTCAAGGGTCGATCAATTAAATACTACGCTTAAATAGTCTCATTTATCTGAATGTCTTTTACAGCTAAAATTTATATTACTTCCAAGTTTCAATCGAATTTCTGCATAAATTAAAAACAAATTAAATATCTTGAGTCCTACAATTCCATTACAATTTGCTAGCGTCGTAATTTTGTAATTTCCACTTCTGTGCTTCTTTATATTTGCTGCACTCTTCCATTACAATTTTCTTCTTATTCTCCGTCATCGATAAACATTTATCAGACGAGCCGTGTCTTATTTGATTCGTCTCAGTGTTGTACACCCAATACTACAAATGATGATTTCGTTTTTTTTAAATTTATTTTTTAAAATTGAAATTGAATTGTAAATGTACCTGATTTCCTTTAGAACCGTGGCATGGATAAAGTACTACATCACCACCGGAATAATCCAAGCAAGCCTCGTCCCGACGGATTTCTCCGGTTTTGCTAAGCATCCAATACTGTTTAAAAGAACATAAAAGTTAATATTTGTTAGAAAATATGTTTCTTACAAGCATATGCTGTCTCGATGTATTGTACATACACACACATGTAACGTCTTGATTAGAGGCTATCCATAAATTAAGACAAGCATATTGGGTGCTTTAATTTATATGAATAAAATGGTATTAGAGGAGGTGGGGAACTTAAGTTAATAAAATACAGTGAATTGAAAACATGCGATATTTAGAACGAAGTACTAGATTATCCTAAACACTACTCCAACACCTATTTGTAGTCAGAGAAATGATAACGCTTATGTGAATGACAACTTGATCAACTTGACTGTATGGGAGAGAACTAGCCCAATTTTGTACGCAATTCTCTCCCATGGAACCCAGCATTCACATAAGCGTTCTACAACCAAAAAATAAATTAACGAACTAAGAGCTTAGTTGACTTATGCGCATGCGCAAAATCAACTAAGAAGTTAGTTGATTTTTTTTCATTGCTACTGTCCAATGAAAAAAAAATTTTTGTGCGCATGCGCATAAAGTCAACTAACCTCTTAGTTGGTAAATTTATTTTTTGGTTGTACCTCGGCACAGGTGTACCAACTTATAATTTTTCTGATTTGTTTGTAGTACTACAGTTTAAAGTAGTTCGGTTATAAAAATCGATGGCAGCACTTCTATTTTACTGTATTTCCAAAATTTAGTCGGCTAGTTTCATCGGTAGCCCATACATTATCGCTACCATGTCACCTGGGGAACGAATGTGTTTTGTCTCATGTTAATAAATATCACATTGGAAGAGTGAAAGAGATGAAATTCGTTACCCAGATATGGAATTAGCCAATTAACTGCATGCAGCTGTTGTTTTTCATGCAGTAGGTATAGCTGTACCGAGTAATTCACACCACATGGAGAAAATTTACCCGTCACAGGTACAGTCATACCCACTGCATGAAAAACAACAGATTCATGCAATTAATTTGGGGTCAAAAATATTTCTGGAGATAAAATTGCCCGCCACAGGAAAGATTTTAACTTTTTTGTATACTTAAAATTTGACACTTGCTATTCACCCTTAAGTGTATCTACACACTGTATAAAATATTCGTCTTTAAGGGAGATAAGTGCACCTATAAGCTATTAGACCTTAAGTGCGATTAGTATAGCTATATGCTATTCTCCCTTGACTTCATGAGCTTAGTCAAGGAAGAGTGAATAGCATTAATTAATTTCATTGCAGTCTTTGCTCATTACGTTCACAAGTACAAGTTTGATGAATGAAGTTGTCCTTTCGTAACATTTTGTAAAAGGAAAAATAAGTCGAGTGGACGAATTGCGTTTTGGCAGCATTTTGTAGAGGGGAAAAATCATTCGAAGCGACGAAATTGCGTTTTCGTAGCATTTCCTAGAAGGAAAAACCAGTCGAGTTGACGAAATTGCATTTTCGCAGCATTTTGTAGAAGGAAAAATCACTCGTGGCGACGAAATTGCGTTTTGGTAGCATTTTGTAAAAGGAAAAATAAATCATGTCGACGAAATTGCATTTTCGCAGCATTTTGTGGAAGGAAAAATCATTCGAGGCGACGAAATTGCGTTTTCGTTGCATTTCGTAGAAGGAAAAACCAGTCGAGTCGATGAAATTGCATTTTTGCAACATTTTATAGAAGAAAAAATTATTCGAGGCGACGAAATTGCGTTTTTGGAGAAGGAAAAATCAGTCGAGTCGACGAAATTGCATTTTCGCAGCATTTTGTAGAAGGTAAAATCATTCGGGGCGACGAAATTGCGTTTTGGTAGCATTTTGTAGAGGAGAAAAATCAGGGGAGTCGACGAAATTGTGTTCTTGTAGCATTTTGTAGAATAGAAAGAAAAATTAGTTGCGGCTACGAAATTGAGTTTTCGTAGAACTTTGAAAAAAGAAAAATTAGCGGATTCGACGAAATTGCGTTTTGGTAGCTCTTTGTAAAAGGAAAAATAGGTCGAGTCGACGAAGTTACGTTTTCACAGCATTTCGTAGAGGGGCAAAATCATTCGAAGCGACGAAATTGCGTTTTCGTAGCATTTCGTTGAAAGAGAAACCAGTCGAGTCGACGAAATTTCATTTCGCATTTTCGCAGCATTTTGTAGATGGAAAAATCATTCGAGGCGACGAAATTGCGTTTTTCTAAGCATTTTGTAGAGAGGAAAAATCATTCGAAGCGACGAAATTGCGTTTTCGGAGCATTTTGTAGAAGGAAAAATCATTCGAGGCGACGAAATTGTGTTTTGGTAGCATTTTGTAGAGGGGAAAAAACAGTGGAGTCAACGAAATTGTGTTCTTGCAGCATTTTGTAGACAGAAAAATTAGTTGAGGCTACGAAATTGAGTTTTCGTAGCACTTTGAAGAAAGAAAAATTAGCGGATTCGACGAAATTGCGTTTTGGTAGCATTTTGTAGAAGGAAAAATTAGTCGAAGCTACGAAATTGCGTTTTTGGAGAAGGAAAAACCAGTCGAGTCGACGAAATTGCATTTTCGCAGCATTTTGTAGATGGAAAAATCATTCGAGGCGACGAAATTGCGTTTTGGTAGCATTTTGTAGAGGGGAAAAATCATTCGAAGCGACGAAATTGCGTTTTCGTAACATTTCGGAGAAGGAAAAACCAGCCGAGTCGACGAAGTTGCATTTTCGCAGCATTTTGTAGAAGGAA
Organism: Pseudolycoriella hygida; assembly: GCA_029228625.1. Classification (NCBI taxonomy): domain Eukaryota; kingdom Metazoa; phylum Arthropoda; class Insecta; order Diptera; family Sciaridae; genus Pseudolycoriella; species Pseudolycoriella hygida. Next base: position 29,881,085 of record CM055403.1, on the reverse strand, counting down.
AAATTAGTCGAAGCGACGGAATTGCGTTTTCGTAGAAGGAAAAACCAGTCGAGTCGACGAAATTGCATTTTCGCAGCATTTTGTAGAAGGAAAAATTAGTCGGAGCGACGAAATTGCGTTTTGGTAGAAGGAAAAACCAGTCGAGTCGACGAAATTGCATTTTCGCAGCATTTTGTAGAAGGAAAAATTAGTCGAAGCGACGAAATTGCGTTTTCGCAGCATTTCGTAGAAGGAAAAATCATTCAAGGCGACGAAATTGCATTTTCGTGGCATTTCGTAGAAGAAAAAAATCAGTCGAGTCGACGAAATTGTGTTCTTTCAGCATTTTGTGGAAGGAAAAATTGGTCGAGGCTACCGAATTGAGTTTTGGTAGCATTTTGAAAAATTAGCGGAATCGACGAAATTGCGTTTTGGTAGCATTTTGTATAAGGAAAAATAATCCGAAGCGACGAAATTGCGTTTTCGTAGCATTTTGTAAAAAAAAATCAGCCGAGTCAAACGAAAATGTGTTTCTTTAGCATTTTGTAAAACATTCACTTCGTTAAAAGTTATATGAAAAATTAGGTATTATGTAAGAGGACTCTTCTTCCTCACCTCCACACCTTCCAACAATTTTTCTAGTCGCTCTCTGCCAAATGATTTTTTTGTATTATTTTAAACGTTTGTAGCGTCTCTCTCAAATATGAAAAAGAATACTCTGAAGCGAACTAAATAACCACCTTATTTACTGCAGGTTTGCGGGCTGTTTAAAACCCTTGATATGCTCTTAAAACAAAAAGCGAAATTTTAAGTGAAGAATAATGGGCCTGCCGGTGAAAATGTCCAACTTGTTCAGCTTTTTAAACTTAGTAACAAACAAGTCTGAGATGCTTCTAAATTATCCGCAACAAAACAGCAATAAAGACAGAAACATCTTGTCAGCTATTGTCACACATAGCCTCACATCGACCGACAGGACTATTTATTTCTTGCAACTGAAAATATTTTATCCAACACATTAATTACACTTTTAAGTTGAAAGTAATTTAAAAGTTAGCAAACAAAAGTTTATTGTCCCTTTTTTGCGACGATTAGAAGATAAATAAATGGAATGAAAATGTGCAGATACCATTCCCGCAGCTGAGAGTTTTCCCAGAAAGTGTTCGTTTTTTGAAATTTACTTTTTCGCATCGCTAATAAGACGTCGGGTTGTTGAAATTAGTGTGCATGGTTAATTTTTACAGAAACCATAATTACTCCGTTTTTAGCTGCACGAAATGTTCGACGAAATGTGTGTCGAAATTATTGTTACAACCGACTACTGGGAAAATGTTAAGCATTTTCATGACGAAGGAAAATTCAGTGCACTTTAATTGCATTTTGTGGTTGTGAGAAAAGGATTCTTTTGTCTGTTGCACAAAGTTGCTCAGAATGAGACAACATTTGAGTAGAGATATGTAAAGAGACACAATTTAATAAAAAAAAAGTTTAAGCCAAAAACTACGCGCAATTTTATTTCGTTTGTCGTAAACTTTTTAAGAAATGAAATGTTCTATTTTATGGAAAACACAATAAAATATTCTAAAATATTCAACACAGAGCCCACCCCAACACTTACATTTTTCGCTTTTGTGAAGAAATGGTGTAAATGGATTACTTGTATTCTTATACAGATATCATTCTTTGTAGCGGTTTGGATTTCTGAAACTTTCGTTGTGGCGAAATTTTCCTCGGATCGATACTCATAAAGAACTATTGAAGTAAACTAGGGATCTACTACTTCGACCAGTCTCCTTCATTGGTCTAACTCGGCAATGTTGCCCTACAACGCAAGAAAACCTGAGCAGTTTTCGAGATAGACTTTTATACAATTTCTCAACCAAAAACCACCGGCGAAATCCTTACATGGCGTCTTTTAAGCGAGTACTTCTTTGTAAGTAAGTTATAAAGTATGCACAAAAAACCATTGTAACCGACAGTAAATCATTTACTAGTTGAATACCCCGCCCGCCCATAAGAGCTACGCGGGCATAAGCAATTTACGTCGCTAGGTCGGAGGTTTGTGGCTAAGGTCGGGTCCGTCTGGTCGATTCCGAAAGGCAGCCCGGTGCCAAAAAAATTTCTTCCACAATGTTGGATGATGAAATGTTCACTTGGTTCCGACTCGGCACCAGGCTGCGTACTTGAAAAGTATTAGAAGGCAGCCCGGTGCCGAAAATCTATTAAAGTCATTGTAACGGCAGTAAAGAATAATAAACGTCATATAAATTTCAATTTGGCACCAGGCTGCTGCAGCCCTCTATGTTGACAATAAAATATTTCAATTAGGCAGCCAGGTGCTGCGAAATTAATTTAATCGTAACTCTGCTTCGCTGGCATTAACAGATTTTTGGCACCAGGCTGCGTTCTTTATAGCTACTTAAACGTCTCAAGCAGGCAGCCTAGTGCCGAGTTGGAACCGAGTGAATAGTAATGTACTCGTTTACCACTCCAACATTGTCATAGAAACTTTTTTGGCAGCAGGCTGCCCACCTTGAAATGCAGACCTCTGTTTGTTGCAATTTTTTTTCCAAACTGAGGCCTTTTTCAGAGACACCACCTTTAACCTTTACCTTTAACCGAAATGTGTATTAGAATCTGAAAAGTAGTTGAAGAAGAAATAAAATTCGGTAGTGTTTGTTAATTAAAATTTGAAATTTGTGTTAGTTAATTATAACACATAGGAGCATAACTGCTAAAAGAGACGTGGAAGCGAGAAGATAAATTGAAAAACGGGTGTGCCATGAAGCGTATAATCTTTGTACTTAATGCATCAAATCAGGTCTTCCCGCGTACTACCGTTTCCCCAGTACTACCGTTTCCACAGTACTACCGTTTCCCCCGTACTACCGTTTCCCCCGTACTACCGTTTCCCCCGTACTACCGTTTCCCCCGTACTACCGTTTTCCCCGTGCTACCGTTTCCCCCGTACTACCGTTTCCTCCGTACTACCATTTTACACCGTACCACTGTTTCCTCCGTACTACCATTTTCCCACGTACTACAGTTTTCCCCGAGCTGCCGAACAATTTCACCAATAGTGGTTACTTCTACTCACAAAATTCTAAGGATTTGCCAAAGAAACCGATTGTCCATCTCTCATACCTTCGCAGATACTTCTAAAACCATAAAAATTGACCACTTTGGCAACTACTGTGCTGACGCATATCTACCATTTTGTTCGGTGTAACTTTATTTATTTATTCTTACGTCAACCGCTTAATAGCTAAGCTACCTGACTACAAAAAAAATGCGTAAAATATAAAATTGAAAACAAATAGAACATAAGAAATATAAATCGATACAAGACAGACAAATCTAGAACAAGAGAGAAAAAAAACGAGAACACAAAAAGCGTGTCACAAACTGGTCAATGTTAATAGTCGCAAGATCTAAAGAAGATCAAAACAATATTTAAAATCGAGCGATCGAAAATCTGAGGCACTTGAAACATCGCTTATTCGTATCCAATTGATTCAGTGAGGGAAGATAGATAGATGAACTGATTAATAAATGAAGCGGTGAGGGTCATCGTTCTTACCCTGGAAATAGTGGTGTCATAAAGATGCGAGAAAGAATTAAACATCCTAAGCATGCTGTTAATAGGTTCATGCTGGCCATATTCAGTCCTGTGAAAGTCAATTATGAAAAACTCAATAGACATGAGAGTGCGAACAGGTGACCTCAGATGAATTCGAGACATAAGCGCTGGAGTGTCGAGACGACGGCGTAACAAATCAAAAACGAACAAAACATTAAGATCAATTCTCCTACGCCAAAGAGGCTCAATACCTATCGATCTACAACGTTCCAAGTAGGGGGGTAAACAATAATTATGATCTCTCCGTACGGATCTTCTCAAAGCATAAATGAGGAACTTTCTCTGTACTGATTCTTTCCTATTGATGTAACACAATTAGTATGGGTTCCACACAACGGAAGCGTATTCTAAGCGAGATTTCACCTGCGTAAAGTAGATGCTTTTGAGCGCGCGAAAATCCGTGAAGGGCTTGCAGATTCTCTTCACGAAACTAAGCATCGAATAAGCCTTCGAAGTGATGAAGTCAATGTGTCTGTTGAACGTCAATTGCTCGTCGAGCCAAACACCGAGATCTAGTACTTCGGTCACACGAGTCAAGCATATACCCTCAATTTCATAAACAAATCTAATCGGAGACCTAATTCTACAAAACCACACAATTTTACATTTATCTATGTTCATGGTTCAGCTCTAGCCGACTACGTTTGCACCATTCTGAAAGCGAGTTCAGGTCAGATTGCAACCGCATGGCATCGGACAGAGAACTGACTTTTGTCAACAACTTAAGATCGTCAGCATACAGTACTTTAAAAGTCTTGACTACATCGTCCATAAACAGAACAAATAAAAGCGGGCCCAAATGGCTACGTTGGGGAACCCCAGACTTGACCAAAAAAATTTCAGAGAGATGTCCCAACAGCTTAACATACTGGGAGCGGCCGCTAAGGTACGATTGAATCCAGCTCAGAAGAAAATTGTCTACACCGATGTCTTTTAGCTTCTTCAAAACAACTTGTGAGACACCCTGTAAAACGCTTTCTGAAAGTCGGTGTAAATTACATCGAGCTGTGATCCGGACTGTATTATTTCAATCGCAGCACGAGCGAATTCCAAAAGACTAGTTGATGTTGATCGACCCTTGATAAAACCATGTTGAGACGATGATACATAACTACTCAATCGTTCACTAATTAAAACGCAGACTATGGACTCAAATAGCTTTCCGAAAGTCGGCAATATAGTCGCACCTCTGTTATTTCTAATCACACTCCTGAAACCCGATTAGAAAATAGGCTTAATGTATGACTTTTTCCAGCGACTGGGGAACGTTTTACTTGAAAGGGAGAGGTTAAAAATCTTGAGCAATGGGGGAGTTAGACCTTCGCAGCAATTCTTCAACAATAAGGGTGAAATATCATCTGGACCACTACCTTTGGACGTGTCAGCAGATCTAAGTGAATTCTTCAAAATGTCAGTCTCAATCTTCAAAGCAGAGCCGTCAGTATCACCTTCTATTTCTTCAGGGCTTTCTGTAGGTTCATCATAAGTGTAAACATTCTTAAAGAAGTCGGAAAAATAATTGCAGATCACTTCGGGATCGGATGATTTCGAATCATCAAACGTCATCCGAAACTATCTATTTTAGTTTTCACGTAATGCCAGAACTTTGCATGACTTGTGCATGACCTGGAGGTTTCTGATATGAGGGTTCTTAGGAGCATAGCAAGAGTAAATCGGAGGGAACAGTGGGACAATCATATTAGGAACGACGACATCAGGGAAAACTTAGGGGTTACATCAGTGGAAGAGGCGGCAAGGATTAGTCGTCTGCGGTGGTCGGCCGTTCAGAGGATGGGTTAATAGCAGGCTACCAAGAGGATATTGGATGCTCAAGTCCCGGGTGTGCGTCCCAGGGGTAGGCCAAGGAGAAGTTTATAGACTCAATTAAATCCGATTTAGAAGTTAGGGGACTTTCTCTAGGCGAACAAACCCATCTCCTTGGCACAGGATAGGGGAGTATGGAGAAGGGTGGTCCATGATCAGTAGTAAAGACCTCACACCGAAAGGTACAAACGGTCTATAAAGTGTGATGATGATGATGATGATGATGCCAGAACTTAGATGGGTCCTTTACTAGAGATGCTTGTAACTCCTTAAGATATTCATTGAAGGCACGTTCCTGTAGAGTTTCAAATTAGTTGCGAATAGCGCAAAATTTCAACTTATCGGATAGCTCACTAGTCTTCTTATACAACGCGTGAACTTTAGTACGTTTATTCTATAGAGACCTGACCTTTTTGCTGTACCATGGGGGATGTACCATGGGGGATGTACCATGGGTGTAACGAAACACATTATACCAAAGCCAACAAATTTCCCTTTGACACCAAAAATTTAACTTTCACTAAAAAAAGTTTTAAGAAAAATTGCAACTAAAATCTATCTATCCGATTTTTTTTTGCTATAAAAGAAAGTGCAAAGCAAAATTTTAATTCAGTTCCTTTGAACTCTTCAAGCTGGTAGGACGAATGTGTTCATACGATTGGTGGTTTGTAACCGACAAACTGAATAAGTTATAAAGTGAGAAACAGACAAACTTTTGACTTTTGTGATTAATATTTAACTCGGAATCAACTTTATGAAATCGGCGACTCATTCGTGTTTTTAAAATTAGTGAGTTCGGCTAGTATGACATCTAATGAATGATATCCGACGCATCCACTGTAATATACTATTTTTTAGAGTTTTATTATATATTTCAAACAATAAATACACAAGAGAAGGAATGAATTTTCTTGTACTCGTTGACCGTTGTGTGTGCGTATCGTCTCATAGCAATTATTTAATTAAACGTACACCAAGCAGTGGAAGTCTCTTTCCATCCAAAAAAGCACTAGTAAACGTGCACAACACGTGTACTACTAGTATGTGTCATGATCAATTTCCGTCACTTTTCCCAATTTTCTTTTCCGAAGGAAAATTTGTTACGACATGCAACGATTGTATAAAAATTCATTTATTTCTCATGTTATCGTGTGAGACATATCGTTGGAGTTCGTTAGTCCAACGTCCTAACATTTCAAAGTTGATTTTCTTCTATTTTATATTTTATAAATGGTAAATGTAAAGAAATTGTTGGAAAGTATTTTCTCCACACGAGTTGTAGGTATAGTGAAAATCAACAATGGAAACTTTGAACTACCTTCATCCAAGTAGATATATGAATTTTTTGAAGAAAAAATTGCAATATAAACGAAAATGGTCAAAAAATTAACTTTTCATTCGAAGATAAGAGTGACATTTATGGTTAAAGAAAGTGGAAATGATTCGGTAATACGGGTTACTCAACAGGGCGTAAACATTCTTACAAAGTTCACTCGACTCTCTAGAGTTTTGAATTTAATTTTTATATTCGAAATTCAATTCAGAAAACTAGATTTCCAAACGCTCTCTGAAATGACAGTTCGTGAATGGCGTTATGCAGCCACTCATGTGGTTTAGCGAAGTGGCAAAGAGGAATGGGCTGTATAAGAATTTCGCAAACCCAACACGATACTTTGTACACTCCCCAATGCCATAAAGTTCAAGTCGGGATAAGCATTTCGAAATTCCATAGTTTTTTCCAACAACATGTGAATTTATTAAAGAATGAGTTTCTATTTCCCATCTTTTTCTTTTTGTAAGATTTGAAACAACATTCAACTTACGCCAATATTCCATTCACTCTCGAAATTTAGCTAAGAGCATCTTTTCAAATGTTTCAAGTAAAATCTTATGTACGTTATATGACCGCAAAAAATGCAACGTTAGAATTTCTTTTTAGTGTTTCCGTACATTGTGGAAGAATTGGGTCGAAAATGGGCCACAATGCCCTAACCAACTTCTCTTCAAGAAAAATTCAAATGACGCTTAAAGAAAACAAAAAAACATGTTTTATGGAATTCACTCTGGAAAGCGACAAAAAATATAATTAAAGTTGAAATCGTTTTAGAAGCGGAGTGATTCTTAATTTCATTGCGTCGCGTCATAAAATACTCGAGTTTTGTTATTACCAGCCGTATAATTCATACGGAATTTATGTCATGACTAAGCAAATAAAAATGTCACAGTGAGAACAATAAGATATTTCATTGGATGATATGGGGTGTTTAAAATGCGCCATAATTTTCATTCAAGTTGGAAAAGTTATACAAACCCAGGATTGGAATGCGGTTATTGTTCGTAAAACGAAAGATTTTTCTGAGTTTTTTTTCTTTGTTAAAACTGATAAAGGAAAACTATGTTTTAGAGAAGCTACAAATCTAAACAAATTTCTAATGTGGAAAGGAAAAACCGCTGAAAGCTAATTTCTTAGCAGTATAAAGGAAACAAACATAGAACAAACTCCACAAGAGAAGATGAATCAAAAGGCATATTCTGTGATATCTATTTGGTTCAGTGGTTCGTGCGGTTGAAATGAAACATATTATACTTGGAATTACATTAGTGTTGTGTTGTATTTCTGTAATTATATTAACGTTTGTCTAGCTAAAATGTATCCCGCAATGTTAGAAACACACATAAGGATAAGGATATGTTGAAATTTCGATAATAGATTTGTTTGACGTGCTTTATGTATTGCGGTAAATCTATCTTACTGGCCACATGAGTTTGTCGTGAATAGGAAATCATTTATTCTATCATCAGCAAATACATTGCAGGCATAATTCTTAATTAATGATTAATTTCTCGATATAAATCGTTGTTATAGCCTCCACCTCATCAATAAGCGCATCTTTTTAATTTTCTTTTCAGAGTTGTCGTAGAGGAAAGTACATGAGTAATTCCATGCAATGAATTTTGTGTATGACCTGGGAACCGTGTCAATCTCCTGAAGCATAAAAAGGTGCGAGAAATGTGATGTATGAATCATTTTTCAGGAAAAACATTGCCTGAGGAACGGTTTAAACGACATAACGTGGTTCCCACTTTTTTTCAACTTTTGGGTGGAATGGCCCACATACACAGGGTCTTAGTAAGAAAATACTGACAGGGGTACGTAACCAGTTGATTCTCACAATGATCCATGCTTAAAAAAACTGTTATTTGAAAAATTATGGTGTCGATTTTCTCGAACAATTTAGAGGGTGTTTTTGCCTCATAACTTATACTTGCCCACAAATTTTATATTTCAAATGACGTCTTTACAGGGATGAAAGCAAATTGTAAAAAATTTCTCCTCAATGACTTTTACAAAATATCATAAATAAATCTCAATGTGTTGTATAGATTTGACTAGCGCGTATGACTGAGTTGATTGAATTTGGTCCACTCCCGACCCGAACCACTTAACAGATATCCAGAAAAAAAAGGTTCCAACAAAAAACCGATCCAATGAGACCCTGATTTGACTTTCGTACGGGTAAAAAATGGTGCAATTATGGCAGAAAATGAACGGACATTCAGACCGTTTTAAACTGTCTATTCTTTATTAAAAATCCGCAGCCAATGCCTCTCACAATTCTTAAATCGGCACCATACGAATTTAGTCAATGAGGCGTACTTTGCTAAAGTTTTTCAAAAATTTCCGAAACATCCGACAACTAGGTCCCGCCTTTTGAGTGAGTCAGGTCTTTGACTGATTTTCTGGATTTTAAAAATTGCATTTCATCACGAACTTAACTTGAAGAATTCAATGGTTCATCATCAAGGAGAAAATTACTCAAATCACTTTTGTGGGAATATCTCTGAGAATTGTGACTTTATATCAACAAAACATTTACTAAATACTGAGATTGAGATTTTTCATAGAATGAAAAAAGATTTTTGAAAATCAGTTAAGAACTTCGCCAGTTAGCGTGGTACCTTTTCTCTTGAATTTCCATTTTTCATCATAGTGAAAAGAAATGACATAATGTGTGAATTTCTTTTGGAAGATCCTGACTTTCAGTCAAGGGAATTATAGTTCTTTCATTTATTTATTATTTATTATAAGGGTATAAGTATACTCATAGATATGCTAACAGGCTACTGCCCTTCTGGTCCTTCATCTAGTGCATGAAGCTACCGGATGTCGAATCTGAAGTACTCAGACTTCCGAAAGTTGCCACAAACGGAAGAGTGTTATTTCGGCAGGGCAGCCGGGTGTCAACAAGTGATGTTAGAGCCAATAGCTAGTACTTTATGATAAATAATTGTAAATTTGACACCAGGCTGCGTACTTTGTCATAGTTCTACGACACAAAAGAAGGCAGCCTGGTGTCACAAAATTGAAGCATATTACTATGTCGGCATTGACGAATGCTGCAAAACACACTAAGTGGCTGTCCATAAATGACGTCACATAACAGGGCTCAAATCTGGTCCAAATCTCCATGTAAAAATCATTTTTGTCACGTTTGCTTGACACCCCCTCTCCCCCTAGAGCGTGACGTCATTTGTGAACTTTCACCTGGACAAAGTCCACGTTCTTGAGCTATGTTCGTTTAAATGTAAATGGCAGCGAAAGCCTGGTGTCAAGTTGAAATTTATTGCGTTGTAAAGCAATCGTCATGCCATACAAGTAACTTTCATTAATGTTTGACACCAATTTTTGCATAGTTCCATAGCACATAGAGGGCAAAGCCGAAAAAGTAAAGTAAGTAGAGGACAGCCTTGTGTCAAATTGAAAGTATTGCGCCGTAAAATACTGGCAACTGGAGTCAAATTTGTCAAACATCATATTTTGACACCAGGCTACCTTCCCGGACTTGGCCACCTTTAGTATTTTCTTCAGAGACATATGATATGGCAGACCCTTTCGTTACCGTCAGTAGTAAATTCCGCAAAAACCTAGTGCCATCTATGATGTACTAGGGCGGAAACTAGCAGGGCTTAGAATGCCGGTTTGCCCCATCAATGTGTTTTACCGGGAGGCATTTACTGGGACACATGCTTAACGTGAACTGCGAATCACGCCTATTATCTCAAGTAAGGTTTGACCGATTTTCAATTTTTTTTTTTTCCTGAAAGGTAATCGAAAAAGTGAGGTCGAGTTCTGAGATGGGTACTTTTGGGCCAAGGGCCGCCGAGCTAGGGCAGCTTAAGTGGCTTTGGTCTTTCGTACATAACTCGAGTAAATCTTATCCGATTTCAATAAATGTTTTTTTGATCGACAGGTCTATGAAAGACCAACAATTTATGGAAGAAAATTTTTAGACTCGTTCAAAGAACGAAGTTCTGCGAAAAGGAGTCTTATGCGTTTACCACGACGTTTGTAACCACCTCAATTTCGACCGGGGAGTAGGGGTGAGGGGGGGGGGGGGGAGAGCATCGATCATGGTCCTAAGATGACGAATCAACCTCGGAATCAACAATACAAAAAAAAATGTTCATCCGTCCGTCCGTCTGTCAACACGATAACTTTAGTAAAACTCAACCGATTTTCGAAAACTTTTTTTTCCCAATCAAAAAATCTGTTATGGGATTGAATCTGGGCACTGTCGGCTCTAGGGCCGTCGAGCTAAGGCCGTTTAAGTGGTTTTTGGTCTTCTGTACAAAACTCGAGTAAATCTTTTTCGATTTTCAAATTTTTTTTTTGTTTGAAAGACCCGAGCATAGCCGACTATTTGTGGACTAAACTTTTCTGAATTTGAGTCCTTGGACTTAGCTGGGGCACTAAAATCGAGTCTCTGCTAGGGCTCTATGTGTTTTTTGTACATAACTCGAGTAAATTTTTTCCGATTTTCAAAATTTTTTTTTGATTGAAAGATCTAGGCATGAAAGACAGTTTATAAAAGAAACTTTTGCCTGTGCTTAGGGCTCAAGTGGGCCATGTCAGTCCTAATTTTTTTTGCTAGGTTGCAGAGGAAATTGAGGCGATCATTTTTGGCTATGGAATTGTGTGTCCGAGGCCTTTACTTAGAGCCCTAGGTCGGTACTAAGGTCGACCCTAGCCCAAAAATGGTTTTTTCTATGTTGTAGAGAAAATTGAGTTGAACATTTTTCTATATTTAGGGGTCAATGTTGTGCTTTCGGGAGGGATCTTTTACACCGTTTCTTCGGACGAGTTTTTCAATATTGCCCTATCGACAATTTCCAATACAATTTCATGTGGACGTAAGGCAATAGACTTAAATACATTAGATTGTTTTCGTAACATTAACTCTATTTGCCGCATTTATTCTGATACGTACGGGTCCCTTCACATGTTTTTAGTTTGGGTCCTTGGGCCTAGTTAGGGCTCTAAAACTGAGTCTCTACAAGGGCTCTACGAGTTTTTTGTACATAACTCGAGTAAATACTTTCAGATTTTCATAAATCTTTTTTATTTGATAGGTCTATGAAGGCCGAACAATTAATGCAATAAATATTTGTGAGTTTTAGCCCTTGGACTTTGTTAGGGCTCTAAAAATGAGTCTTTGCAAGGGCTCTACGAGGTTTTTGAACATAACTCGAGTAAATCTCTTCAGATTTTCATAACTCTTTTTATGCAAAAAAAATTTTTAGGTCGGACCATTGGACTAAGGCAGGTACAATGGATAAGGCCAAATGTCTTTTTACTATAAAAAACGAGTAAATTCCTTCCGATTTTTTTTATTCTTCTTCTATTTTAGAGGTAATAGAAGGCCTAACAGTTCTCAAGGAAAAATTGGAGGCCGAGGCCTGTATATAGGGCCTTCTGTCGGACCTAAAGATCGGCTCCAGCACAAAAAAATTTGTTTTGCTATGTTGTAGAGAAAATTGAGTGGACCATTTATATCCATGGAAATATGTGTCCGAGGCATCTTCTTAAGGCCTTAGGTCAGCCCTAGCCCAAAACTTTTGTTTGCTGTGTTCTGGAGAAAATTGTGTGGAACATTTTGGTCCATGGAAATTGAGGCCTCTCCTTAAGACCTTAGGTCGGCTTTAGCACAAAAAAATTTGTTTTACTATGTTGTAGAGAAAATTGAGCGGAACATTTTTGTGCATGGAAATATGTATCAGAGGATTCTCAAATATGGATCCGAGGCAAGCCCAAAACGAGTTTTCTACAATGCTTCTTCGTACGGGTTTGTCAATATTGCCACTTCCGCAATTTCCAATAGAGATGAATATGCAAATCAGTAATTTAATACAACGGGAATACATGCAACGGGAATTCTTGCAATGGGACTCGTACGGGTCCGCGAAGCTTATGTTTCGATCAAAGTTTCCCACACAAACAACAAAAATTTACCTGTTGCGTGTAATCTTATTTCCTGTGAATTTTTTCTGATACAGCTGTAAAATTTCATACAAAAAGTACACCTGCAGCGGAAAAAGCTCACCTGTCACAGGTAAATTTGTGTCTATATCGTAGTCTATGTGTAGTATAGAATCGTATATCTCTTTGATTAAAATTTATATACAAAATTTTATGGTCTATTTGCGATGTAATGGGTAGAAATTTCTATTAGATCAATTTCATCCATTTCCTATTTTAACACTTGAAGCAGTTGATTCTACAAAGTAACTGAAACTCAGTAAGTAAATCAATATTTTTTATAGTTAAACATGAAACTCTAAAAGTTGTAATATTATTGCCGGCAGATTAAATCCTTTCCGAGTTTGAAAAAAGAAAGAAAATGAAATTCATATTTCTCAACTGCTGGATTATTTATCCAAAGAAAAAACTTTATATTTCTGCAATCGAAATTTTCTTCATGCGAAAACCAACTCATTATAATATCTTCCTTTCCTTTTCTTTCTTCCCGTTTCTTTCGTACAAATTTTTTTTCTTCATTCCTTGCAGCTCGAAACAACGGAAAATTAAATGTAAAATGTTCACGGTTTCTGCTTTAGTCTCGCTATCATATCGTTCATAAGACAAAGTTTTTTCTAGTTTGAAATTCATAATTTAATTCTAAAGTTGAAAATTTTTGTTTAATTAATCTAATAGAAGGCTGCGAAGCAAAACTCGTTTTTTATGTCCTTTTCAAAATCTTTATTCAATTGTTGTTTTGTCTTCATTCGGGTAGGTGTGTCACAGTCAGATTATTTAATTGCACATAGATAACTCCATATACTGATACGAAAATTCTGATTTAACTCTATTAACACAACCATTTGAAGGTTCGAATACCAACCACATCATTTGCAACAGAACGTACGTATACGCTTTGTTAGCTATTTAATAATTCGCATTGTTTCATTGATAGATACAATGTGTTATTGTTTCTGTTGAACTTCCAAAGCGAATACACGAAGCCGCACATAAATATTGAATATTAACATTGTAATTATCGTCCATATTTCCTCATTATTAATTGACGTTCTAACTGCATTAAATCCCACTCAAATATGTAAAATTAATCCGATCAAGGGGATATTTTCTCTACGCTCCGAATATGAAGTTACATTTGAAGTGTTTATCTGTTTGAACAAATTGGGATCATGTCTATCAATTCTATCGATTTTGTGGACATCAGCAAAAAAAATGTGTATTCCCTCGTAAGCAGACACAACATTTTGTAATATTTCCGTTTTAATATTTTTCACGTTTTTTTAACCTGCCATATCCATGCAACTCATTCAAGTCGAAAAATATCCGTTTCCATTGTTTAAATAAATTTGACTTTTGGATTCAGTGGATTGTTATTTGAATACGGTTGGAGGTGATGCATTTGGCGTTTGAAGGGAGTGGTTGGTATTTCTTTGGAACTAGCATTTTTTAAATATTTCGGGCGACTTTATCAGATTTAGCGTTAATTTAGAAATGTGGCATAGATTCGTCGCTTTTATAGCAGACATGTTTCTATCCATTCTATATTTTAACAATCTACGACAAATAGTTTTGCTGATTGGGGCGTGTACGCCTCTTCAGTGCACCTTTGTCGCAAGACCATGTGCATATCAGCGTGGTCACATATTGAATGAGTAATCATCTCGAATATGCGGCCTTATATACACCTCGTTTGTTCGATTATTCAAAGAGAAACTCTGCTGCTAGAACAGCACAAGTTCTAGGACTTGGACCTTGGACCTTTCGCCAGTATTGTAAATTTCTTTTGCCCCTCCTAGCACGAATGAACTCATGCAACTCTTCTCTGAACATGAAACATATCGTATGGAATCTAAAAAATAGGGGAACAGATAGAATTTCGGGAACATTGTGAACGCTTTTGGTCACTTATCATGGAAAATACGACTTTTCCAAAAGAACCTTCTGCTCAATTTTTGTTGGAAAAAGTCTGAGGGAATTTTTAGAAAAATTTAGAAGAATTTCAGAAAAATTTATGAAAAAAATAATATTTTATAGAGATTGAGCTACATGTCCTAGAGTGACGCAAGTACGGGCTACTCGACTCGAAAAATAGTCAAAATAGTTGTCTCTCTCTTCGGTTTTACTGATTCTGGTTCATATGACCGTCCTCTATGAGAATGAGAAGAAAAACCCTTTCAATTAAAAGTGGTTAAAGCTCACCGTGGTAACACAAATATGATGAACGTGTGTGATCTAGCCTACATTTAGGCGGGGATCGAACCTTGTTTCATTGAATGATTCTAGACCGTCAGATCTATTTATAACAATTAAAGCACTGTAAAAGCTACCGAAAATCCAATTTTCGGTCTATGAAGTTAGAACCACCGATGAAAAGGCAATGAATGTGACTTTCAGAAAAATCTGGTCATGGGAAGATCCTGAAAGTGATTAACGGCAGAATCTTTGATATGCCCAGAGATGGCATGATTGGCTGACCTGCTTGGTGGACTGGTGAGATTTTCGGATGGGTTGAAAGTTGAGGAAGGAACGGGAGCCGGGATCTATTCGCAGGATCCGACGAACTGTGACAATCTCCATTTGCGACGTTGATGGGAGGGAACTGCGGGAAAACAGATTTTTGTGTAATTCCTTAGAAAAATTGGAAAATGTTCATTTCAAATATACTGTAGTGAAAACACACAAAAACGGACCGTTTTGCCCACATCGTGTCTTGTTTCTCTAGTTTTGCAAAGTTTTTAGCGTATAACTTTGGAAATTTATGCTCAAAATCGACGTGTGATGCGTCAAATGAAAGGTATTGACGAGACGAATCAGAATATCAAAATTTATCGTTGCTCTTGGCGACAAAGCGCGCAAAACAGCGTGTTTTGTTTGTTTTTCAGTGTTTTTCATGCATATCTCACGGAATTTTTACTCAAGAATGATGGCCGATAGGTCAATGAAAGGTAATAACGTAACAAAAATAATGGTTAAGAGTTTTTGCAAATTGCGTTCACGAATAAGAGCCGTTTGTGGAAAATTCTCGGAAAAATGAGCAAAATAGCGTGTTTTGCCTGTTTTTCACGTATCTTCTCGAAAATGATGTTCGATACGTCAAATGTTAGGTATTGAAGAGACGCATTAAAAAAAATTTTGAAAATCGGGTTCGTATATCAGTAGCTATCGGCCTCAGAGTGACCAAAATAGCCTGTTTCGAGCTTTATCTTCAGTTTTTTACGTATTTATCAGGAAATATGTTTTCAAACTCATTGAAGGATACATGAAATGATAGGTCTTAACGAGACCGACTACGTTAACTAAATATTTTCAAAGAAGGGAATAATTATATGGAGGTAGTGTACACGATATGAGCAAAACGAGCTGTTTTTGTGTGTTTTCACTACAGTATATTTGAAATAAACATTTTCCAATTTTTCTGAGGAATTACAAAAAAGTCTATTTTCCCGCAGCTCCGAGTGATGAATTTAGTTAGTTAGAAGAAATGACGGGTGGCAGAGCGAATCGATGATAAAGGCACTCGCGTCGCCTGTGACAACGTCGAAACTGGTTAAAGAGCTGAAAGGGACCCTAAACTGATTGAGACCTAGATCACGATCGCCTGGGCACACTGGTGTAGAGGGTAATGAGGAAGCAGACGTGCTGACCAGATAGGGTTCAATATCTGCAATCGAGGGCCAAGAACCCAACATCCTGATTCTACACTCTCTGTGTGAAAGGGCGGTGAAAGACTGAATGCGGGCTGAGTCCGCAAAGAGTTTACGCACGTACGGCGGAGGAAAGTACACGAAACTCTTCTTCCCGGCGCCTGACGAGAGGTGGGCCAGGGAGCTTCGCAGAATGGACCGTAGTGGCATTAGAATAGTAGTGTGGGAGTCATTAAGGATCACTGTGGGTTGAACAAGCACTTGAGCAAAATAACCGTTTTGGCTGATCCAAGATGCGACTGCGTAATACGTGAATGCCAGAAGTTCCACCTGCTAAGGAGCATGACATTAGGTGGTTATGTGATTCGACCTTCCGATATCTTGGACCTAGGACTTATCGCTCTAGATAGGTTCTTGGTAAGAACCGGAAGGTTTTAAGGATATACATGATGAACAGTAAAAAAACAAAGGATCAACAGATCTGTGTTTTAAGAGCCAGAAATGGCTCATCCCACCCTGATAAATAAAAAGAATCTAATCTTCAGATAGGATCGTGAAAAATGAAAGTTTTCGAAGTTTATCGATGAAAGTTTGTTTCAGAATAAGTTATAAGAAAAATTCCGCCTTCGGCTCGTATCGGCCATCTCACATCTAGTGCGTAACATACGTAACGTGTATCAAACAATGTTTTTCGCAATTCACCGACAAAAAACGAGCTATCCCTTCTCGTTTTCTCGTTACCACTTGCGAAAATTGGTCGAAATTTCAATTAATTTATTGCACTAGTGTGTAAAAACAGCTTTTATGTACTAGTGCGATAACATTTTATTACACTAATGCGAAATAGTAATTTTCCTACCTAGTTTTGTAACTAAGGTTTTTTCAGCATTAGTCCTAAATAGTGTTCGCACGAGCCAGAGGCGAGTGTGGACACTATTTAGGACGTGTGCTGAAAAAATCTAGTTACAAAACGAGGTAGGAACAACGTTTTCTGCAATTCAATGCCGAAATAGACAAAACCAAACAATAAAATTTCTATTTCGATCACAATTTCCTTTTGATTGCATTTTTAATGTCAATTAAAATTGAGTGCTGAAAAACTTTTCCGCACTCAAATTTGAATGCTGAAAAGCTTTTCCGCACTCAAGTTTCAGTGCTGAAAAACTTTTCCATACTCACTCAAATTTTAGTGCGGAAAAGTTGACCTTTTCCGCACTCAAAGCAGTATTGAAAATTGTCGTATTTCGACATTGAATTGCAGAAAAACTTATTACACTAGTGCGAAAATTGACCTCATGCGACACCGAAATGACGCCCGAAAAAGCAAGTTTTTTGCAGTGAATTGCAAAAAATATTTTGTGTGGGTTTTTACAACACAACCCTGAAACTTTTCTACCCTTATCCGTTGAAAAACTCCCTTTTTTCTGATGAAATCGGATAATGTATTTGCTTACAGTGATATTGACCGTCACACTTCCAACCATAGCTTCATTAAAATTATTGTTTGCAGCAAACCAAATTAGCTTAATCTAGTTAACAGAGTTACAAGCAATTTCAACTAATTACTGAACAACACCTGTTCTGAAACACAAAGCGGTTGTTGTTTTGCAAGTGGTGTTGAATGTGTATGTATGTACAAAACACTCTTAAAGTAAACTATTTACTATATTAAAATATGTAAACACTATATACTTAACCACAGCCTCCAAATTCATAATAAAACGTTTGTTAATTTTTTTTCTTACATTATGATCCAACTGCCATTGAGGACATGCATAATTGAAGCCAATGTAGTTTTTACACAGTTCGGGATAAAGCAAGGAGTCTCTTAAACGTTCAATTTATAAGGAAAACGAATAGAAGTGAAAGAAAGTTCTTTTTTCAGATAAAAGGTTAGTGGTTTTACATACTAAAGGAAGGAAAGACCAAAAACTTGGCAAATAAAAGTAAAGAGGAAACATTTTTTAGGACTTGTTTTCATACCCTTCAGCTCGGGCTACAAGTTTCACGCTCGTCAAAAAATTGTTCACTTCTAGGTTAGGGACGGTTCATAATGGATGTCACGCGAAAAGGATGATTGGTCTTTCTAGGCCAGCGTGACAGTCTGTGACACGAATGATCGGTCTTCAGAGCGTCGCGTGACGTCACACCGATGGTGGATTTGCGATGGTGGATCGGAAGTATGAACGACAGGTGACAGGTTTGACGTTTTCCACAACAAAGGTGAAATTGATAAAAATTACCAACATCAAACATCGATCAAGACGTGATGCCAACTTTCGATTTAAGCACACGAATGAAGAATCCATGGGATCGTGAATAATTTTCATACTTTTTCTACTGTACCTTTCTTCTAATACAAATTTTATTTTTTGTAAAAAAATTGCAATTTTTTTTTTACGTGACGTGACAGAAAGGGGTCAAATGGTCTTTGGAGCTCACGCGACAGCAGCGTCACAGGGAATGATCTATCTTCAGAAAAATGGTCATTTTTGCGTGACATCCATTATGAACCGTCCCTTAAGTAAATAACAATTTACTGTTTTCTTGTTAACACATCGGATGAAGTATATAGAAAGGAGAAGAATAAGGATTTGGTCCCATAATGATGCGAAGTGTTCTCGGGGGTACCGTTATAAACAAGCGGTTAAAGTTTGAGGTTTTCAAGAGCCTCTAAGTTCTTTCTACTTTATCTTTTCATATACACAAAAAAAAAAATTGTTCATTTTATCGTTGAGTTTTTACCCTACTTTTCATGACGCTAAGTAACGTTTTGGCTAAATCCCCAGGTCGAAATGTGTAGAGATTCATTGGAATGAGTATTCCCTCGAGAGGAAGAGAGTCATTCATGAACATTTCCTCAAACTATTTTTGATTAGACGGAAGGGCCATTAAAAATCCAGTCGAAAAATTCATTCCGAAGGTTCACTAAACTGACGCGTTTCTTGAATCATCTTCGCAAACAGATGTATACGTATTAATTGTTAGACTTTTTCCACTGCAATATTTCTTCTATAATTTTGTGAGGCGTCAGGTCTGAGAAGCGAATTATAGCCTTTACTATTCAGCTGAAGCGCTCTTTGGTTTATTCGTTAATATTACTAGTTGGAACACACTTTCAAATCCATAACCAAGAAGTTAGTATAAAAAAACAATCAAAAAAAAGATTAAAAAAAAAACAAACAAACACAAGAGAGAAAGCATTTTACCGAATGACGAGCATTTTACCAAATGGCAAGAAAATTACTATCCCCAGGTTAAAAATTTACATAAAATGAAAATAAAATACAAAAAGCTCGAGACAATTGGAAGATGGATTGGGCATCTTCAATACCTGATTTCCTCCTTGCCCATGACAAGGCCATACGCCGACCGCCATATGCATGTCCCCAGGTTTAGCAGCTGAGTCAACACATTGATCTGACCAAATATTCGCGATCTGTAATGTAATTTAAAAAAAAGAACCAAAAATGTTATTTCAATAAATCAATCGGAACTAAAAATGTAGGTTTTGAAAGAGGTTTCGTTTGTGGTTAAATACACGCATGTTCCACTCTGAAAAATGCATAAATTTTAACCTGATTGCCTCCTTGATTATGGCAAGGATAAAGTCCGACTGCTTTACGTAGATCCTTCTTCCTGGCTGGTGAATCTAAACATGTTCTTCCATCGTAGGCCATATTTCTTATCTAAATTAAATGTTAAGTAGTTTTTCGAAGTTCAATTTTGACTATAGCGTTTCTGATTTGTTACTTTGAAAGATTTCGTGAATAATCTCCATTGAATGACTTACAAGACGCCAAAAATTTATGGCTGTGCACAAGTTGCAGAATTGTTGTGTTTGCATTTATTTTATAACAAAATTTACCATATCTTGTCAAGCGAACATGAGGCTCAAAGCACATCAACATCTAGAGTCATCACAGACTGCAATTTTCATACGAGTTTTCAACACTATAGCATAGCGCTTTATGTGCAGTTCTACTGATGGAATAAACCATTGTAATGGTATAAGAAAGTAGCGGCCAAACTTGAGTCAAATTTTAGACAAATTTTAATCAAACTTGATGAGAGGTACACAAAATTGTGCTCAAATTTTGTCAGATTTGTCCTAGATGTAAGGGGTCGTACACATATTACGTCACACTCAGAGGGGGAGGGGGTCACTGAAAACATGACGGAATTGGACGGGGGGGGGTAGGGGAGGTTTGTCTGCGTGACGTCACGTTTCGTTCCAATAAAAAGGAAAAAATTTTACTGGACATTCAAAACATAAACTTTGCGGACCCGTAGGAAACCAGTTCAATCGATTCTGGTTGCAAGGATTCCCGTTCTATTAAATTACTGAGTTATTTTAAGGAAACCCAAAATTACTAAAATGACCTTCCCCGAACGGCTTCTGGACATATATTTCCAGGTAGGGGGGGGGGTCGAAAATGTGACGTCATATTTTAGGGGGTGTAAGTCAAACGTGATAACAACTCGATAGCGCAGTGGTTAACACGTCTGCTTGCTACTACGAGATTGAGTTGCCAGTGCGTTGGTTCGAAACTCAGCCGCAGACGGATTTGTACCGATTGTTAGATTTGTAAAAAAAACAAAACTGATTGAATCGTTCAAGTAAAGCGAAGTTGAGTGTAGTGCCATCGTACGGCTTACCGGAAAAGCCATTGTTGGGAGAACCGGTATTCTACTCCTACTAGTTTCGCTCCTAGTTACGTATCATAGATGGCACTGAGTTTGTCGCACAGCTTACCACTGGCATAGTAAAAACTTTCCGGTAATTAAAGGATCTCAAAAAACTAGAACCACAAACAGCGAAACCAGTAAATAATGATCTAGCCTCTAAGACTTCATGTGTTGTAAGGCAGATTATTATTATTATTAAGTCAAAGGTGATGCAACGTGACATGGGGTAGGCGGGCAGTCAAAAAATCGAGAAAAAAGTATGGCGTAATATGTGTACGACCCCTAATTAGTTTGACATATATTTAAGTAACTCGGCCTGATTGGAAATTTGAATCAATTTTAGCCAAATTTGGCTCAGGCTTGGCCAAATTTGACTCAGGTTTTGCCAAATTCAACATTGGTTTTGCCTAATTTGAATCAGATTTAACTTCGATTTGCCCTAATTTGACTCAGTTTTTGCCTAATTTGACGCAGATTATGCAAAAATTTAGTCGGATTTGGCCTAAACTAACTTAAATTTGGCACAATTTAACTCTGGTAATTTGACTCAACTTTGACCTAATTTTACTCAAATTTGGACCAATTTGACTCAGATTTGGCCATAGTTGGCCTAAGTTGAAAACGTGCACAGACAGACAGACAGGCAGCCCGAGCTACTTAATAAATTGAGAGAATGAGAAGGCGGTGCCAAAAAACTCGTGAAGATCGTCGTGGTCACGTTTTACTTAACACTTCCCCCACTTAATAGACGCTATTCTGTGTCTGTTAGCATCAAAAGTCGTTCTTTTCCGGGAATGGAACTAGGTTGTTGAGAAATGTCAAATTCCGTACTCAGGCTGAGGTTTTACTTTTCATTCATAAAATCGTTTACATTTGCTGTGAAGTTAGTTGCAATCGTAAAACTTCATTCATGCAAACAAACGTAAGCCAATTCATGAATGAAAATTGAACGAACTGCACTCTGAGTGCAAAATTTGACATTTCACAAGAATCATGTACCATCCCCATGTTCTATTCCAACGGTTTCTGATATTTCTTTCTCAAATATTCAATATTTGTTATTCAACATGAAGTTGCCTGCAATTGTGACGTTTCATTCATTTTCCTTACGTTTGTTGTGAAGTTAGCTGCAATTTTTACGCTCCATTTATAGAGACATTACAAAAGGAGAAATGTTTCAGCGCCGGCTCGATTTTTTCATACAAATCTGCGTCACTACCGCAACTTTGTATGAAGAAATCGAGCCGGTGCTAAAACATTTCCCCCTTATGGAATTCGCCTATAAAAGGGAAAGTTAACAAATTTATAAATGAATTTTCAAAATTTAAAGCAACTTCATGTTGAATACGAAATATTGAATATTTGACAAAGAACCATCACCCGGGTGATTACAACTGTCAAAATGACGTTTTAATCGCCAAACTCTGATGACTGAAGTGATGACTTTTTGATGGCCTTTAAATGAATCAGTTTGCTATGTTGTGTGAGTAAACGAGGCACACTTATGTCATTTAGGCCAGAGCAGAGTGAAGAATCAAAAATTCACACTTGTCGCAGGGCTGTCACATTATTGACGTCTCACCCGCCTCAGGTAAGTAGTTATGAATTCGTTCAGAGTTTTTGAGACATTCAGATCTTCTTTTATGTACTTTGCGACAGTTTGCATAATGTCTCGCTAGCGTATTACGTCATTTTGACAGTTAGAGTGGATTTCGAGAAATTCAACAACTTCCCTACACTCAAGTTCACATAACAAAAACACCATACTATTGTGAGTTCACTGAAAAATTCTAATTCTACGACAATTATTTTCGCGATAAATAATTGCGTCAGCCCATGAGAGGTAAGAATTCTTCGATGAATAAATTGGTAGATTCGATAAAATTTAACGAAAGATTCTTGTCTCTCATTGGATGACGCAGTTTATTTATCGCGAAAATATTCACCCTAGAAGTAGAATTTTTCAGTAAACTCACAATACAAGAAGAGAATAAGAAAATTGTGCAATATTTCGTTTCAACTCTCTTTACCAAAAAACTAAATTACAAGCGAATGATTTTCTTCCTGTAAGTTAGTTCACACGATGCAAACACACTAATTCTACAACAATTTCTACATAAATTTTGGTTTTGTCACTCTGAATTTATTCTGTTGGGAGCAAAACACGGTCTTTTATAACTGTCAAAATGACGTATTAAACGTCAAAGCTATAAAACAGTCGAGCATTTAGAAAGATGCTCAAACATGTTTGCGTCGTTAATCTTAATATACTTGGAACGCGTACGGCTTTAGTTCGATAAGATTCATTGGTGAGGATTTTGACAGATTTTATATAAGTGTCAAAATTTTCACCAGTGAAACCTATCGAACCAGGGGCGTAACAGTCTCGTATTCTATTCTTTACAAGTAATACTCAACTTGAAGTAAGCTGCAACTACGACCGAAACTAACTCCATTGGAAACAAAATCACCTGATTTCATTCATAAGATTACCAAAGTCAGCTGACTTCATTGAAAAGTTCAAAAATCAGCTGATTTTTCTGCAATAAAGTTAGTTCCGGTCGCAACTGCAGCGAGCTTCATGTTGAGTGTTACATGTAAATTTGGAAACAAAAGACTGTCACGCCCCTAAATATTTGACGTTTAATACGTCATTTTGACAGTTGGAATAGAGCGGTTTTTGCTCCCAACAGATTCAGTTATGGTTTTCTCCACCAATCAACGTGGAACATCGTCCTCTGCAGATGAAGTTCACGTTGCTAAATTCAACTTCATCTTTAATGATTCTGAGGCCAACTGTGCCAATTCGAAACAATCAAACCAATAGTTACGTTTCAATTGATCATCGTAACATTACAGACTTTTAACGCCTATAAACCGCCATCCCTTCATTTTTCATCGGAACCGTTCCAAACGATAACTAATTACAAACTCTAACTGAGCAAATTTATTTTCATTGCGTTAACTCCCCTATGTTACGCGAGCGCGGGTTGAATTTAATAAAAATGACGACTCAAAGGTCTTGAGTGTAATTTTTTAATTAAAACTCTTCAATTATGTTAGTCAATCATAAGAAAGTTACGGTACTAAACGAACAAAAATTATGTAATTACCTCGCCCGACGCTACAGCTTCTCCAGGGATAAAAAGTTCTGGATAGATATTGTCTAAGTACCACTTAAAAGTTTTGCATTCCAAGCGTTGTCTGTTGATGATAAAAATAACGTAAACATTTTTTGATGAAATACCACAAGCTCTGTCAGGCAACTAATTGGCTGTGATTGAAAATGAAATTAACTTACCTTAACTCTACGCGACTAGATATATCACCGAAATCACCCTTTTCGTTGCCAATTCTTTGGTAATAATACTTGGCATAATCGTCCAACCACACTTCAGCTAAACGTACACTGTTCCTTTTCAGTACATTAACACCAGAACGCCACTGAAATAAAAATGAAATGTAATGGCAAATTGAGCATTGAACGTATTTAAAGACCACTTGTTGAAACGATATTTCTACCGCAGGAAAAAGATAAACGAAATGTGAAAACCGTTCTTACAAGAAAACACGATACAAATTAATTACCTTGTATGGCGACCTCTTTCGAAATATATGACCGACATGCGAACATGGTACAATTTCTAATGTTCCGCCGCACATCCATGTTTTGAAAGAAAGTTCCTATAACGAAAATTCGATCATTTAAGTCGTCCTTAATATTAGAAAATATTTCATTGGACAATAGCAATAAAATTAAGACCTACACCTTTAATCTTTCATTACATAATATCAATAAAATTAAATCATCTGAATTGATTTGTTTAAAAATTGTTTAAAATCTGCACTATGAAGAAAACTTACCAAATTTTCACCTCCCCAAATATCAAAACCAGAATCATATGTGCCAAGTCGTTCAAAGAACTTTCGATCGATGGAAAAGAGACCACCTGCCATAGTGGGACTGTATACCGGCTCGGCAGAACTCTGAAAAGAAATAGTTTATTTTAGTTTGTCTATCAAGAAAAGTTTTTGTTGAGTTGCAGAAATGGAAATGATGAATTATAACGCTGTCTGTGACTATTAAAGTTTCCACATTAGTTTAAATAAAATGGCTACGCTGCATTATTTAGCATAACTTATATTGTGAATACCTTGCAAATTAAGAATTGTGCATATACATGGATTAGAAATCTGAAATTATTCAAATAGACTGGAATGAAAGTTGTTCTAAACTTTGGGAAAATATTGTCAACAAATGTCAAAATATTTGTACATTTAGTAGTACAGCGGCTGCTCAATAATTTCGGGAAAAAATGCATTTTTCGTAATAATACATTATTGCCGCCGGAAAGTTTGATCTTTTTTAGAAATTTCGAGATGTTTGGTTCGAAATAGTATATTTTGAAACAAGTTTTGTAACTAAGATTTTTTCAGCATCAGTTCAGTTTAGAACGTGTGCTGAAAAAATCTAGTTACAAAACGTGTTTCAAACAATGCTTTCTGCACTTCCATACCGAAATAGACAAAACAGAAAAATTAAATTAAAAATACTCCAGAAATTCATCATATGAAAGAATTTTCTTCGATCATGTTTGCCTTGTCGCTTACAAATCATAATAACGCAGTAGTTACATGGTCAGTATTTTTTCCCAAATTCCGCACTGCAAACGTTCAATTAATTGGTTCCGTCGATTCAGTCGTGAAATCGATTGGAATCGTCAACAACAATTTGCCGTCATCTACTCCCGATGGTAGTAATTTCTTTCATTCTGTGCAAAACTGTACATTTAATTTTTTTCAGAAATAATCATTGAAATGTCCGAAAACCAATTATTCAAATAAAAATAAATCGTTTTATATTTATTGGCATCGTCTAAAAAACAGTGCTGAAAAAATTTTTCAGCATCGGATGCTGAAAAAATTTTTCAGCATCGGATGCTGAAAATTTTTTTCAGTACTACGAATTAATGTTGATCAATTCAGTAGTAGGCAGTGAAGAAAAACTTAATATTTCATCACTGTTTTTAATATCGAAATCTGTCGTATTTCGGTGTGGAAGTGCAGAAAAATTTTTTTGCCACACACACCATGACAGGCTTCGAAAGGGAACGTGTACATTTTCATGAATTGTCCAGAATTGAGTGTCTGATCATGACTTTTTGAGTTGACCAAGTGATTGAAGCGTCGTTTTTCGGAAAATTCAATCGTTTTTTAGCAATCTTACACAAAACGTTCGAGAAAACTCTTTCAGTCCTGATTGTACAGCTGGAAAATATCTACAAGCGACGTAGAAATTTTGTTTATACATATTATATTATATACGCGGTGAATGTATTATCAACCAATTATTAAGAATTGTGTAGTATGCCATACGTAACGAACGTGTTGCTCACATAATACGTGCACGGCGTTCATAATACACGCAAGGTGGATAAAATACGTTGGCGGCGTATATTATAAACACAACTCCTACGTCGCTTGCAAATATTTTCCTCTGTGTTGGTGTGTAACCTCGTAAAATCTCAAAATCGGACAAAATTTTCGATCCACTTCCAGACAACATTCAAACCGCTAGCAACTTATACGCTGGAATATATAAGTCATATGAGGAGACCTGCCGATTTCCCAATTAACCAAATTCTTTTCTTCCGCGGAAAGTCGAAAGCCCTCATTGTTCTTTGTCCGAAAGAATTTCCACGGAAGAATTGGGTTAATTGATTTTGGTTCGGAAAACTCCAGAGTTTGGCTAAATCGAAATGTCATTTTGTATAGGAATCTAGAGGTTTCCTCATTTCCAATCCCTTCGTGTTGTGTGTGGTCGAAATGTTTTCAAAGAGACCGACTCAAAATTCCCAAAAAAGGTCACTTTCTGGCGGCAATAATGAATTTTTACGAGAAATGTTTTTTTCCTACTTAGGCTCAAAACTTATCGGGCAGCTTTCGTACACCCGTATTACGCCGCAGATAGCACAGGCACATTAAATGTACATTCTGTGTACTTAGGTGCCTAAAATTAAAATGTGATGCCTCCCTTTTTCGTCAACATCATTTGCTATATTTTTCTGTACTTAGGTGCCTAAAACTAAAATGTGATGCCTCCCTTTTTCGTCAACATCATTTGCTATATTTTTCGTGTTTTAATGGAATGGAAAGCACACTTCAAATCCATTTTCACTAAACTAGAAATTCCGGAAAATAATATATAAACAATGAAAATAGAATAGAAAACACACTACGTCTGGAATGGACAAATTCCAGCCCCAAGCTCAGTTCCAATTGAACTCAATATAACACACTGGAAAATGGTTGTAATAAACAACAGCAAGCAATATGAAGGCTCTGACGCTAAAGATGACCGCAGAGTCACCGTGCTTGCGTCCATGCTCTTATCGTCAGTCATAGATATGTCTTAATCATCCCAAATGGCAGACTCAAACTCCAACTCCTTCCTTAATATTGCTACCATCGTTCAGAGTCCAAGATAGAGAAACCCAACACCACCCATTGGTCTCTCTGAAATCCATTCCATTGCCAAAATTAGATGATTCTCGTACCTCAGCCGGTAGAGCATTATAAAAATTACTACCAGCTATTGTGACAGCTCGCCCACCTCTTTTCACCCGACATCTCCAAACATCCAAAACTGTTCTATTCCTCGTATTGTATCTATGCTTGGTCAGCTCAAATGTCACCGCATTATGACTAATGTTACGTATGACATTATGCACGAAGCATCCTAAGTTCAACTGGTATAACCCAGTGACATTCAAGACACCTTTACACTGTGTTCTGAACAGGTCCACTGTTGAGTGGGTTTGTTTGAGCTTACAGGCATGCTTCAAACATCGCTTTTGCAAAATCTGCAACTGCTTCAGGTCAGACGCATTTGCTGCACCCCACGCTCCAATTACATAGTTCAGATGGCAGTGTCCCAAAGCATAGTAGATTTCATTAAAACCTTCTTCGGCAAGTTATGTTTCAGCTTACATAGAATCCCACTAAGGGAAGCCAACTTCTTGCAAACCCCAATATGTGTTGCCTTCATGTCAAACTATCATCAATAATCACTCCCAGGTATTTAAAAGTCTTCACTACTTCAATCACTTGCTCATCCAACATTACCTCACCAATACCCTCGCCGCTACCTGAGATCGTCCAGAAATGCATTATTTTTGTTTTTTTAACGTTTAGTCGCAACCCATTTATCCCTAGAAAGTCATTGATGATCTTCAGGTCCGAATTTAGATCTGTGACATTCATACCGTGGTTCACATTAGTACAGAAAACCCCCGTGTCGTCAGTGAAGAGTGAAACAAGCCCATTCAGCGGTAACCGGTGCAGGTCGTTAATATAAATAAGAAACATCAATGGCCCCAAAACACTCCCCTGAGGAACCCCTATGTCTATAGCCTCTAGGTCCCTACACGAGTCTCCAACTCTGACGCACTGGCGACGCTCATGCAAATAGCTTTTCAGGAGCTGTAGGGGAGTGCCTCTTACACCCACAATCTCAAGTTTACGCATCAGAATCCTGTGGTTCACACAATCAAAGGCGTTCGTTATATCCAGGAAAAGGGCACTAACACTTTTCCCTTGGTCATTGTCTTTGATAATTTTGTCAAGGATTTCATAGATCGCCGTATGTGCACCCGCCCTCTTCCTAAAACCATATTGCCTAGCATAGAAAAATTTATGCTTTTCAAGGAAATTCACTAATTTGTCACGTATCACCACCCCAAAAACCTTGTTTAACAATGGCAATATTCGGGTTCAATCTTGGTGGGGCCAAATTCTTTATACGATTTTTCTTCAATGTATAGCATGAAAGTAACGTTCCTAGGCACACCCCAGCTTCATAATATGGGTAGTTGTGAATTTGGTGCCGCAACGAATCGTACACAGAAGAATGACAAATATGACGTCACCCATATTCGATGAATTCTGTGTACAAATGTCTGTGTCTGACTTTGGACGGAGATTTAATTAGCACCAGAAGAAATCCTCACAAAAAAATGCGGAGCCTATTAATAAAAATGATCTAGCCCCTGACCCGGACGGGTTGTAGCGGCTTATTATCATTGTTAGTGTTGCATGATCGAATAAAAATGGTTGCAAAAATGTTGTATTTGTAATGCAAAAAAGAATGCCTAACTCAAACGACACCAATACGTCTTAAAGACATCACGTATGGAACACTTACATCTATTGCACAAAACAAATACAACGTAATACAACATTTTCAAACATTTTTACGACAACTTTACGCCGATTTTACGTCGTTTTTACATAAAATTTTATAGTTTGCCCTTTATTATTCTGACATACACTTATTTCTCGTTTTTCGTGTGATTGTTGACCTCGCTTTCGTCTCGGAATCATACTCAGACAAGAGTTATGTAACCTATTACATATGCGTGGAATTGAAACACGAAAAACAGCCTCATAAGTAATGAAATAATTACATGTCATAAATATGTGAAACTTCATATGTGTGACACATGCTATACGCATGGGACAAAGATCTTTGAATTTACGTATTCGTTCGTACAACCCTTTCGAGATATGTTACATTTTATGAATGCTTTGCTCGGAACGACGGCGGACAGACATTTTTTTTGCAGATTTATCTTATTTATTCGAATTGGCAAACACTGTATACCCTTTTATATTTGCACGGGTCTACAAAGGGTTCAATTCTTGGCTTGGAATTTTACATTGACAAATCCTCTTCTAAACCGCTGCGGACCATTTCTTAGTCTTTGTGAATGTAATAATTTCCGTCCGAAAGAAAACCTTTTGAGATTAAAAAAATAAAGTAAAAATCCTTGAAAAAATGCCCCAAACGAATAATTTGTTTAACACTTTTCATAACTAACTATCGAAAAGAGACTTTGGAACGGTGCCATGATTGAGATAAAAACAGAGGTTGGCTTAACATGGTAATAACAGCAGTAATTAAAATGATCTGTGTCAAGGAATTGTGTACCAAATATAAACCACCGAAAAAAGGGGTACCCAAGGGAGCGTTTATAAACGATAGGTGAAATTTGGGACAAACAGATTATAAAAAAACATGGAAAATTGCGAGTTTTTATAATTTGTCAACTTAGTCATTTTGGGTGGATTGATGCGGTAAGGACAACGGCTGCTTGAAGTTTTTTTCGTCTTAATGCCAAAATTTTAATTTCACTATGTAGACGAGGGAGTTAAATTATTGCAATTTGTGAGATGGATAAGTGGAGAGTGAATGTAGTTTGAAGTATAAAAATGGAGTCTGGGAAATGTTTGATTTCCGAATGCTAATGTCCATTTTGATTCAGTTGTTTCGCGAATCCTGTAATTGTTCTATATGTAGAAAATACCTTATTGCTCATAAGAAACTGTACACAGAACAACGAATTGAGATATAGAAAGTATTCATTTTAATTAATTGGATTTCGTGGTTTTTGTTTGAAATAATTTTATCGAAAATTTCTTCCAAACTTTCGGCTACAATCTGTGACCTTCTTCAGGGGAATATTTTTTCTGTTTGTTCTAAGTATTAAGAACAAAAGAATGTGGAACAAAATGGAATGCCTCATGGATGACACTGACACAAAACATTAAAAAAACTCTCATCGATTTCATGAAGTTTCCACTTTGCATGCAGTTTTTCATATATTTAATTTCTCTTTAAGTTCGATTCCCATTCGGTTCAAAGTAAACCAAATTCATAGGTTCCGTTCCTTCTGTTATTACCAAATTGTTAATTTCGAAAGTCTCAAACGAAATTTGACTTTTCAACTTTTCCTCCCTAGTTATGTAGTAGCCTGTGATGAAACAGTTAGATAAATCACCAAGAGACATAATTACACACCACAGGTACATTTTTAAATATTTTCGATAGATCGATATGCTAATTACATTGGTTTTCTTCTCATTCGATTTTGAACCTCCCCTAAGTACAGACAGAATGTACTTTAACTGTAGTTTAAAATATTCTAAGATATTCGTATTCTTACACATATCATACGTAGCGTACAATGAAGAAACCAATTAAATACCTACTATAATTCTTGGTAATTAAAGCTTAGACAGCATTACAAGCTCTTTGTAAGCTCCCAACTTACCAATTCGGTTTATTCGTAAACAACTTGAAATAATACGAAATTCATTGTGTCGTAGCAAATTATTTAAATTGAAAACCGATTAAATGTGTTAACCAATGGAATAAATTTTCTTTGGTCTTGTTCATGATATTTGGAATTTGTAAAAGACTTTATGGTCCTTTCCATTCATTTAATTATGATTCCAATAATCTTCGCATTTTTAAATACTAAGGTTGGGTTTCGTTAGTAATTTTTTTAGTGTCGCTAGTACTAGTTTAAGGTCATTTATTCATTAATTCAGTTGGTACAAACACATGAGATACGATAATTAGTGTTCAGCTAGTTCATTTTTCAGCTTTTCAAACTATGATCGAGACTTATATTGATTGCTAAACTTGAAAGTAAATTTCAGTTTATTAATAATTAAAATTTTGCGGCAGAAGAAAATTTTCAAAAAACTTCTAATGAATTTTTTCTATTTAGTTTGCTTACATGGCTCTAGGACCGATTATCCCCAGTCAAAATATCCCCGGACGAAATATCCCCGGACAAAATGTCCCTAGACAAAATATCCCACAAAAAACGGACAAAATATCCCCAGATGTAATGTCTACTCCGAAATGGTGAATATTAGGTAGGTATTATTAACTAGATATTATATTGTGTGTTGGGGGGCTCTGCCCCCTCACCCCCGCGCCTGCGGCGAGCTGTTGTAAGCCTCGCAGGCGGCCTTACGTAAATGGGGCGCTGTCCCAAACCCCGCTAGGGGCTCCGCCCCTTAGACCCCGCAAAGGTGTATATTCCACCCTTGACCTCCTTTTCGGAGGCTGCCACCCCTCGACCCCGCTTTTTGTTCGGTGATATTTTGTCATTGTGGCTATTATGTCCGGTTATTTTGTCCACGGGGATATTTTTTTTTGACATTCGGTCCTAAACCCTGCTTACATAGCTAATTCATTATTGCTAAATCACAGGCAGTAAGTTGTTTGGTGCAGGCTCCTGATAATAGGATTGTGAGAGCGCAGCATTTTGGCTCTGAAACGGAAACTGATCTTCGCTATTTGATCAGTAAAATCGTAGGTATAGAAGCGAGTCTATGTAGATAATATGGCGGTAAATTGAATATTATCTTGAGGCACTTGTTCTGGATGATTTGGAGTCTTTCTATGTGGTACTTGGCTCAGTTACCTTATACTGGACAAGCTCTAAGTAGAGTGCTCTGGATAATTGCTCGAAAGATTCGTATCTTGTTAGCGGTACTTAATTTGGACTTCCCATTAATCAGCGCGTAAAGTGCCCCCAGAAGTTTTCAAGGCTTTGCTTTGTATATTATCGATGTGTGGTTTAAATGTCAGAGTTTTGTCTAGGGTAACACATAAATACTTCGCAGACTTTTTGCAAGCTATTTCTGAATCGCGGATAGTAACACCACCAGAGGGTAGCCATCTTTGTGCAGTTATTCTAGTGAAGAAAGTTGCATTCGTTTTGGTGTCGTTGAGTTTAATTTTCAACTTGGTGGAATAATCGGCAAGCTGCTTGCTGGCAGCATTCAGGCTCTTGGTTATCTCGCCTGGGGATCTGGCTGACATGAATAAGCAAGTATCATCTGCAAAGAATGCCTCTTCGCTCTTTGTAATGTTCAAATCAGTAGTGAATATATTATAGAGGGTTGGGCTTAAGAGACTGCTTTGGGGAACGCCCGCTAGAATTCGAAAAACATCGGATTTATGATCCTTAATCGAAACATAACATTCTTAACAGGTAAAGGGGGAATTTAAGGCAAGATAGTTTGTAGAGGAGCCCTTTGTGTCATACACTGTCAAATGCTTTTTCAACATCGAAGGTTATCATGCCAGTAGAGTATTTACTCTGAAGTGATTTCTTAACATGATTGCAGACTCTGAACTTGTAATTTGTAGAGTGACCGGTACGAAAACCGAATTGCTCATTATTGAGTATGTTATGGGCTGAAACGTGTGCATGTAGCCTACGAAGCATAAGTTTTTCAAGAATCTTGCTGAAGGAGTTCAATAAGCTAATTGGCCTGTAGCTACTAGCTAAGGCATGGTCCTTACCAGGCTTCGGGATTGGAAAAACTTTAGCGCCTGAACCCTTGGAAAAAGTCTGAAGCATGTTCTGAGGATGTACATGAACATTTAACAATTGCTTTCTTTGGTAATTGGTAATAGTGTGACACATTCACCTTCGATGCGTAAAAAAAATTAAAGCAAAGTTAAGTTGTTCTCTTTAAAAATTGCGTCACAAATGCCAGACCTAACAACGAAATAATTTTTCAACATTTTCAGTTTTCAGACGCAAGAATTTACATTTGCACTGACATTCAGTCCTCAAAAGCCAAATTTTTGCAGTGTAAAAACTGAAAGCATAAAAAATTATTTCGTTGTTAGGTCTGGCATTTGTGACGCAATTTTTAAAGAACACAACTTAACTTTACATTAATTTTTTTTACGCATCGAAGGTGAATGTGTATCCCTCCTCTGATTTCAGAAATTTTTCAACTAGAAGAAAATCGTTTTGAGTTAAAAGCTCAATACGTCACCCTTCACTGATTTCAGAGCTTTTGTAAGTAGACAAAAAGACTTGCGTCACACCTCCTCCGTAAGGAGTTTTTTGTTCGGATAAAGAAGTAGATCAAGTTCGTGGTCTCCTCACTTTGAGTATTAGGACGTATTTTCAGCATAGAAACAACCGAAACCGATATTTCAGGAAACACCGATAGTAGACAGTAGATGAAACTTCAATAAACACAAAAAATTTCATTCTATTTTGCATTTACTGTTGTACTGGAATATCGCGATTTTGTCGAATATATTTCGACAAAAGTTTAAAAAGTTGTGAGAAAGGACTTTGACGAGTGTCATGCTCCAACACGAGCCAGACCTCAGGGGACAAACATTAATTTATGCACTTCAGAGCCACAATTTACGGCTATTCTAAATCTTACTTGCGACTTTCACCCTTCGCGTGTGGAAGTTCAATATATTTCTTTCGAACAGATGACGTTAGACAATTTTGCATGTTAAAACACAAAGAATTTCGTAATGTTCGTTGAAACTGAAATCGAAATCCACCGTCCTGAACGTGCTTAAGACAACAAAATGAATTGGGCTAAATTAAACAAAATATGCTTTATGTAAAAAAAATGTTTGCCTTAAGCAGAAAAGCAGTAATACGATACCATTAAATCGTTTCAAAAGATTTTCCAAGTTTTTCTACTTTACTCTTCAGACAGAGGACTTCATTTCGGCATTATTCAATTAGTTGCTATAATTTCCCATTTTCGAAGACATCTTTCAAATTCTGAACTTTTATGTTTTCTTTTTGCTGCAATATTAAGTTGGGTATTAGTGTACAAACTTGTGACAGAACAAGATTATTGTTCAACAAGCATTTACAACCGAAAAAGGTCAGAGATTTTACGAAATTCTACATGAAATTTAAGTTAATTTTTGATTGGGGTAGTTCTATTGCTTCCAAGTTTATTCTCCCATTTCATATTCTTCGTATTCATACAGTTTGCTTGAAATAAACATTCCATGCATTATGTTCGTTTCCGCACATTAACTTTCCACCCAAAATAATATTTTCTCATTAAAAACATGAATGTCAAACAGCATAGCAAAATGCTGTGTGGCTGAAATATGATTTCGGAATTTAATTAAAAAATATCTGAGTATTATAATTTCAATCATTTTCCAGGATTTGTTTTCAATGCAAATTCAGTTTTGTTTATTATTTTTTGTAGTATTTTTCGAAGCGAATTCCAGAGCAACATGAAAAAAGTTTTTACATTTTCAATTTCATTTAATGACTAGGCGTCTCATTTGTTGATCTTTAATTACGCCACATAAATACGTATTTATCACGGTTGGGTTAGTGGTGCTAGGCGGCGCTAGATTTCAAAATAATTCGATATTAGCGATCCACCATTGCGACACTGGAAGTGATTTTCGCTTGAAAATCCATATTTCTGTTAAATTCGACACTAATATATTAGCTGCATTCCTGTCAGCAAACATAACTGCTGATAAATTCAACTACTGATAAACTAGACATCTGTGCTTCATCAGTTCTAATTGGATTATTGCTTATAAATTATTTATTTTAATCTCGGGGCTAGTTTTTTGTTTAGTTTATCGAGATAAACATACTCGTTGCTGTCGTTGGGTTTTCGGTTCCGGAGATGTAGCCAAAAAGTTGTGTTCATTTAAATCTCTCTACCTCTCTACAGAGACATCAAACCAAGGCCATATGGGTATCGTTTGAAAGGTAATAAAAGGATCTTTCAAGCGATACCTTACTCCTTGCTGGCGGGTCTCCACAAACACTTTAATTAGTTATTAGCCCGTACCAGCGATGTAGTTGAAAATGACCTTTGGTCGAAATGTGAACAAAATGAAAATTTCGAAAGCTAAGTTCAATTCCAACTTCTTTTTCGGATTCCTTATGAAATTCTAAAAACAAATAAGTTTAAAAAGCAATTAAACGTTTCTGTATGTAAGTTCAAAGTTAACTCACTCATAGCTGTTAACCAACATTCAACTGACGACCTGCACTTCTCACATACTTAATTTTTTTTATAAACAATGTTCAGACAAAATAAAATTTTCACTATTCCTTACATTTCTCCCTAAGAAACCTACAGCGTATCTGGCGAGCCTGTCGCACAGTGAACGCATCAATAACCCTTTACATGAACAAATAATGTCGCTACTCGAAAAATTGACTATGGGCACTACTAGGCTAGGTTGCAAAATTAAAAACAACAACAACAAACAACATTTTCACGACCCTTCTTACAAAATGGCATGCTAAATTTTACGTAAAGTTCAGTCAAATTTGTACTGCTTGGTGAGTTGCCGTTTATGTTGAAATAACTGTCGAAGGACAAAGCAACGAATGTCATTTCAACATAAACGGCAACTCACCGAGCGGTACAAATTTGACAGGGCACATTTGGCACATAAAGTGCCATCGGAAAATGTGCTGATTCCATTTAATGTGCTCTAGTTTAAGGACATTTAATGTATATTAAAAAGCGCCCTTACCGTTACATGTTTTCTTTGGAACGTGAAGTGCATTTAATGTACATTAAATGTGAATTACATGTACATCTAATGTACATTCAAAACACTTTGAATACACAATTAATGTACCTTTAATGTACTTTTTTGTATGAATTACTAGCACATTTCATGTACATATAATGTTATGTAAGAAAAGAAAGGAAAATTTAATTTAGTTTTCCGACTCTTCTATTTCGGTTTTTCTTATTCTGGTGATCGCTACGTCCTCCATCTACATTTTTTTATGCCAAGCTCTCATTTTTTTATTAGACAAATTTCTGCCATTTGTGGAGCTTGAACCCAAGACGCTAGGGATTATGAGTCGACTGCTTTACCGATTGTGTCATCGGATACTTATGTGTTTGTGTGTTAAATTTGTATAAAGTGTTAAATTATAGAAAGTACATTGAATGTACTTTTTTTTGTACTTAGAGAAAAAGTTTTGGAAGATATGCTAGTAAATGAAAATTAAACAAACTCCACAGAGTGTTATTGAAATTTATTTGATCGAACACACTGTAGCGGTTGTACATTTACAAAAAGGTTTTATATCCCTGCACACGTTGATGCTGCATTCAAATTATTGTATCATCTTCATTGTTTAATTCTTATTTGAAATTGATTTTATGCGAAACAATAAAAATCTATTCCCCGTTAGCTTTTTTCTTTGAACACAGTTTTCTTTTTTAAAATTCGATACTTTTTTTTAATGTTACCCAACCAAAAACAGCCGTGATATCCATTCACGGACTAAAAATATACGTTTTTGAAAAAATAAGATGAGCATTTTTCGAAGCACATAATCTAAAAATGTACTTGTAATCTCGTGCAATAATTTCGAGCTTTAATGGCACAAAAAATGTGCCTTTTATTTACATCGAAAATGTACTACATCGCAAGCACATTTTTGGTAAATCAAATGTGATAGGAATAGTGTACACCTTATCACGCACATAAAATGTGCGAAAAATGTACTTGTGATCTAGTGCAATAATTTCGAGTTTTAATAGCACAAAAAATGTGCCTTTTATTCACATCGAAAAATGTACTACATCACAAGCACATTTTTGGTACATTAAATGTGATAGGAATAGTGTACACCTTATCTCGCACATGAAATGGGCGAAAAATGTACTTGTGATCTAGTGCAACAATTTTATTAACATTGAAAAATGTACTACATCACAAGCACATTTTTGGTACATTAATGTAATAGGAATAGTGTACACCTTATCACGCACATAAAATGTGCGAAAAATGTACTTGTGATCTAGTGCAATAATTTCGAGTTTTAATAGCACAAAAAATGTGCCTTTTATTCACATCGAAAAATGTACTACATCACAAGCACATTTTTGGTACATTAAATGTGATAGGAATAGTGTACACCTTATCTCGCACATAAAATGTGCGGAAAATGTACTTGTGATCTAGTGCAATAATTTTATTAACATTGAAAAATGTACTACATCACAAGCACATTTTTGGTACATTAATGTAATAGGAATAGTGTACACCTTATCACGCACATAAAATGTGCGAAAAATGTACTTGTGATCTAGTGCAATAATTTCGAGTTTTAATAGCACAAAAAATGTGCCTTTTATTTACATCGAAAAATGTACTACATCACAAGCACATTTTTGGTACACTATGTACACCTTATCACGCACATACAATGTGCGAAAAATGTACTTGTTATCTAGTGCAATAATTTCGAGTTTTAATAGCACAAAAAATGTGCTTTTTATGTACATCGATATATGTACCACTTTACAGGCACATTTTTTGTACATTTTATGTACATATTTTCAACAACATTGAATTACGTACATTTCGCAACCACATTAA
Source organism: Pseudolycoriella hygida (assembly GCA_029228625.1). NCBI lineage: Eukaryota > Metazoa > Arthropoda > Insecta > Diptera > Sciaridae > Pseudolycoriella > Pseudolycoriella hygida. The sequence continues at coordinate 29,842,962 of CM055403.1, read as the reverse complement.
AAAGTGTGATCTGTGTTATCTGGGCTATACACCATTCGTTTAGCACGAAGTTAGTGTCGATTGAACAAGAAAATTTCCACGACGCCATTCTTTAAAACCTGAACTCCATAATTCTGTCTACGATTCGCTCTCTACATTTGTCTTATCCTTCACACGGACGAGAAACAGTGTGTTACTTTTTGGAAGGAATTTAACCATTTTCAGCGAAAGAGATTTGAAACGCGTATTAAATTTCAGAAGAAAATGTCTCCCGTAAGATTGAATGTTTCTTCTATTAATGATCATCCTGATGACTCTGTACACACAAAATTAATTCGCATATCTAACTTTCGGATTTTGGGCCACACTTTAAGGAATATAAAACGGGCAGAGACATGTGATATAACATGTAAGTGTAATTAATTTCAACAAAAGCATGGGTTCTCAGTTACAGTGATAGTAATTAAAGAAATAAATTGAGGAGAATGTTATGTTAGTTACGGACACCATGTACACAAAAGAAAATTTCACAAATAAGAAGTTTTTCGGTTGAAGAAGATAATCTGTGTGCTGGTGTCAGGTCGGATTAATTAATAATGTACGAAGGGATTATTCTTTGAATGAAAAAGGTTAAAATAAATTGTTTTAAAATTGTTTTATAGCCATTAATCAAGTCAAAGTTGAAACGAAACTGAAGAATGGATCAAATTCGTAATTTGTTCTGCATGATAGTTTTAACATTGTAATTCAATTATGTTTAGCATAAAATAAACATTATACTAAATACCCACCTTTTGAACTTTGCCAAAGTTTCTTGTAAAAAATACGAAGTTAAAAAACAACAACATACATAATTCCCAGAAGTTGCATCACTTAAACTAACAGTACACACAATCTCTCCGCTTAGTATGCGAAAGGAAGTTTTCGACGTTCCTGTAGCATAACAACATAGCACAACATATGATTTCCTCTCTTATTAAAGTTTCAACATGGAAAATTTACAACCCCCCAAACATAGAAAACATTATTATTTTAATATCTCATGAAGGAACACCGAAACCCACAAAAGGCGCTTAACTGTTGAGTTATTGTAATAGCTGCTCGTTTATTTCATGACCAAAATTTAAACTATCTTTATTGGACCGTCGTCGTATTTATATTTTCCAAAGAAAAACCAAATAGGTTTAACACTAACGCCATATCCTTCCATTCATACTCTTACGAAGTATTAAACTGTTCTTTTGAAAATTGATTTTCTTATTAAAAATTTGGAACATAAAGGGAAAATAGAATTCATAATACTTTCTAGCTAGATAGTCACAGTTTTGTAGAAAACATTTTTTTAGGTGGAGTGAGCAAAGTGTTTTGTAATATTTTTCTTGCATGTTATGTTCAAATTAAAACAAAACTTTAAATTGTATGTACATGTACACGACTCGAAATGCTACAAGATGAAAGCTAAAATTGGAATATGAATCATAAATTGCTAGTGAAATTGCGAATGTTAGTTAAAAGAGGACCTTTGGAGAAAACATTCATATTACCCAAAGCTCACGCAAATTGATAAAACAGATAACAAAATTTTTTCATAACGCGACCGATTAAAATCGCTTGAACAAAATTTACTTCTGTGTCTGCTATTTAAGTAATAGTTATTTTCGTAACAAGGATGGAAAACGAGGATTTCCCGAGTTTGTTTGTATTTGTACATCGAGAGAGTAGTTGTAACACAAGTGTGAATGTGTTGTTCGAGGCCAACCCGAGACAACACATTCACACGAGTGTTACAATACTCTGAAGGTACACAAACACACACAAACTCGGGAAATTCCGAGTTTTTCATTCAGAGCACATAAATCGAATTGAACATCAGTTAAAAATATATTACACAAAAACGAGAAACTTGAATGACAGAAAATTGATGACGGAATTTAACGAAAACAAATCAATTTGACCAAAGGGTATTACCAATAAAAAACCATTTTCATAAGAAAATCTGGTTATATATTGGTTATATTTTTTCGCAACGTCATTTCAATATGGCGTAAGTACAAATTCATTTTAAGAAGCCAACGAACACGTCAGCCACCTTTACGCTTCTACAGTTGTATGAACACTACATGATGATATAGTGTATAAAAATAATACACACACGCATGTAAATACTGCGCACACATTCATACGAAAAACTTAACAGAAAGTACATGGCATTATTGGAGGCTCAGGGAACTTAATGTGTTTCTCCATGGCCGGAAAAAAATCCTACTAACACAGAGACACAAGTGGGGTTAAATTCGATATTTTCCGAGAGCAAAAGCATGTCAGAAACTCGTGTTTTCGATTCGTAGCGTCCGGTTAATGCCAATAGATTAACGATTTTTGTTAAAACTTGCTACAATTAAACAAAAACTAGCACGAATAGAAAAGTCTTGGAACCAAAAAAAATCGCTAGCACAGTTCTACAATTAAAAAAATCACTTGACATAACCACATATCGCGTTGCATTTTCGTGCGTTTCTTGATAAATTAGTTATTTTTTCATTCCTAGGACAGAAAACTGCGGTTTTCCGTCCTATTTTAAAACAGAAAAGCAGTTTTCTGAACCCTCGGAATGAAAAAAATTGTACGAAACTCGAAAAATATGTGTTTTTGACTACTGTGATTGCAGCCCTTGGCTTTGCCGCGGGCTGCAAACCTCACACTCGTCAAAAACATGATATTTTTCCTAGTTACGTAAATAACTATAGTTTGTTTTGGACTTTATGCAATACAAAAGTTGAATATGAAACATTTTTGATGATCATTGGCAAGCGATACAAGCGTTTATTCGCAAGTGAACGTCGCTTCCCGCGTGCAACATTCTTGTTCACTACATTCCGTACAATTAAACTGTGTCAAATTGTGCAAACATTAATGAATCCAATCAATCAGAGAGCTAAATTTAAATGCGAATGGAATATGTTGCACGTACCAAACAAGCTATTCCTCTGAGTATAGCGCCACGAGGAGCGAACGGAAAAAATAAATAGCATTCGTATATTAAAGTCTAGATTTTTTGGAACCGATTGTGGGCTAAGCTGAGCACTTAATACCTTGAACACAAGGTATTAACAAGTATTTAGAAAGCTTTCAAAAAATTCGCCTGAAACTGGGCTCACTCTAAGCTTGTCAAGATGACAAGTGAACTATGAGCCTAAGTCAAATCATCATCTTTGTTTCACAGAGGAATCATCGATTATTCACATTGCAATCACAGATTCACCGGGGAATCACCGATGATTTACGGGGAATCATCGATGATTCACAGTGGAATCATCGATTATTCACAGTGTAATCACTGATGATTCACAGTGAAATTAATGATGATTCACAGTAAAATCAACTGTGATTCACAGCGTAATCACCGTTGATTCACAGTAGAATCACCAATGATTCACATTAGAATTACCGATGATTCACAGTCTAATCACCGATCATTAACGTATGAATCACCGATGATTCACTGATGAATCATCCGTTATGGTGGGACAAAATAACCAAATACAATTATGTCTACACATCAAAATCAAAAATAAATACGATTTGAACAAGCACCATATATTTTTGAGGTGCTCAAATAACTACAAAAAAGGAAGCATGGGTTGAGGAAGCGAGGCAGGCCGTGATTGAACAAAAGGCGGGTTCGAGGGACAGCAACCTTAACGATGGCAGAGTCACACGTGGTCATCCATGGGCGCATGATCGGCAGCACGGCGCTAAAAGCTCGACGCATGCGTGCTGGTCTAAGTGGCAGAGCCCTCTACGCTTTAAAAAACAAAACTTTGTCATTATCCGCTACACTTTTCATTGCGTCCAGTTATTTCGTCACTTAGACATTTCATCCTGTAGTTATTTCTTTAGTATCGTCATCATTAGTCATCGATGCTTCCACTGTGAATCATCACTAATCCCCAGTGGATCATCACTGATTCCCCGGTGAATCATCACTGATTCCCCGGTGAATCATCACTGATTCCCCGGTGAATCATCACTAATCCCCAGTGAATCATCACTGATTCCCCGGTGAATCATCACTGATTTCCCGGTGAATCATCACTGATTCCCCGATGAATCATCACTGATTCCCCGGTGAATCATCACTGATTCCACTGTGAATCATCGGATATTCCACTGTGAATCATCGGTGATTCCACTGGGAATCATCGGTGATTCCCTTGTGAATCATCGCTGATCTACCTGTGAATCATTGCTGATTCCTCTGTGAATGCCGTACAGTCGGACGGACTGACAGGAAGAATGAAAACGTAAAGTAGCTATCGCTACTTAATAAAGGTGCAGAACATAAATCTTTCCGTATGGGCCAGCTAAGTGGAGTTTTCCTCGTGTTATCTACAATCAGTGCAACAAACTTTATTTCGTTTTGTAATTTTTAACACTTCTTTTAATTTACTTTATGTACCAAATAAGATAAGATAGCATAAGATAAGACAAATTTTGTTTTTACTCTTAATCATAGCGCACACGCGGAGGCATAGATAGAGAAAACTGTATGAGGTTGAACTACTACAAGTATTGTGAGACCGTATGGAACATGCGAAGAATTCAGTGGACGACAACGCACAAAAAACGTGATTAAAGTGAAATCAATGCAGTGATTGAAAATCACATTTAAAAGATGATCTAAGTGCCGATTCCTTTGTTGTCGCTTTGGATGAAACGAAAAATAATTCAATCGCGTTATTTGCAAATATCATTCGATTGATGAGAATTTTATTTGTAAATTAAAGAATAGAAAAATAATATCACACATGTCAATGTCAGCCAGTAATTTGGTTCATTTACACAGAATGCAAATTATTCGTGAAGTGATAGTTCCATAATTTTCACAAGTACGAGCACAAAAGAAAAAAAAAAAAAAAAAAAACAGCGAAAACGACGGGTACGTCATTAGTTTTCAAATAATGGAGGCAGCAGCTAGACAAAATCGGGTAGTGCGCACAGTTATGTCGACGTTTCTAACAATGTTTGTCTGGCGCACGGGTAAAATCTGCAAGAGAAAAATTCGGACGCAACAAAAGCGGGATGTCATAAAATCTGAAATACATTTTAACCCTCCGCACTGTAGGTACAATCCAGCTTGCAGCAAGCGTAGCTGAGCCCTCCGCATGCATAATCTAGATCGACAAAGAGCACCCAGCATGAAAAAATCGGGATACATTTAGGGGTATCGATGCCGTTGAAGTTCTTGAGTCGATAAAGCATGTCAAGTCTAACGCTGTCGGAACCATACCAATCCCCTCAAATTAATTAAGCTCTCTATTTCCTTCATCATACCGTTCATGATTCACATTTTGAATTACGCTATTGCCAGCGGCAGCTGCTCATCTATCTGAAAGAAGGCTAAGGTGTTTCCTGCCCATAAGAAGGGAAAGAAGTTCGATCTCGATGGCTACAGGCCTGTGAGCATCCTACCTGTGTTCTCTAAGATTTATGAGATTCTACTTTCGAAGCAGATCGAGGTCTTCGTGTACTCTCGAGGCTTAGTGAAGTGTGTCCAATCCGCTCATCAGGCGCGTCATAGTGCCACCACGGCGCTCTTGAAAATCACACATGGCATACGGTCAGCGCTGCATAAGAAATTGGTGGGGTGCTTCTACTCTTAGATTTTTCTAAAGCTTTCGACTCAGTCCGTCACGATGCTCTTTGTGCCAAGCTTCGAAATCAATTTTTTTTACTCGACCGCCATTTCTTTGGTTAAAAATTATCTGTCTGGCAGGTCACAAGCTGTTTGTTTTAGTGGAACTTTATCTGACTTTCTCCCAATTTCGATGGGAGTCCCACAGGGTTCCATACTGAGGCCTCTTTTGTTTTCGTTAAATATAAACGACCTGTCCGACTCTATTCGTTTTATGATCCTTCATCTTTATGCTGATGACGCCCAGCTCTATAAGTTTTTTGCCCTTGAAGGGGGTGCGACGTTTCCTTCACTTTCCCTTGGCGGTGTCACTATCCCATTCTCTACCAAAGTTATAAATCTAGGACTAGTTATGGATTCTGAGTTTTCGCGGCGTAATCATGTGAACATAATCATCAAAAAGATTTAAGCTAGCCTTAGAAATCTGTCTAGGATGACACCGTCCAGGACAAGGCTGATGCTGGCGAAAGCTCTGCCGATGCCACATTTCGATAATTATTGTGAAATATTTTATTATGACATTGACGCAACATCGAGAGGGCTTCTTGATCCATTGTGAGGTACGTTTATGGTTTGCGAAGGAGGCGCATATCGGCGGCCGTTAATAAGTTTCTCGGCTGTTCGTGGGAAAAGCATCACAAGTTTCCTGCGATGGCTTTTATCTACAGACTATATATATAGTCTTTGCATAAATTATAAAAAAACTGCGCCTTACTTTAATAAATTTAAATATTAACCCCAGAGGCCGCATCGCGAGTCAAAGAACCAAATCTGAACGTCAGGGCTAACACAACAAGCGTATCCAACTAAGAAACTCATGTGCGCCATGCGTGTCAATAAATGTGTTACTATAGAAGCAATAAAAGCTACTCACACAAGTCGTCTCACTCAGACAGTCTGCCTCTTTCCTATCTTATTTATTTTATTCTGTAATAAGGAAGACAAAGCAACATGAAAGCGCATGCTTGCTCAACAAATCGTACTTCCTACAGACACCATTTTATCTAGAAAACGAAAATTCATGGTCACATAAAACGTTCGGGTTTAAAATTTAATTTAATTAAAATCTCATTAGCGCTATGCAGCAAGTCTAATTTAAAGTGCTTGGATTTTTCTCCGAAAATAAAATGTTTACCGCGACCTAATCATTTTTTGTTAAGCAATTATATCCCAAACCATTTTTGTTCTCATTCAACTGTGAATAAGGTAGCATGATATACGACTTCTTAAGTATACAACCGTCCATCAAAAATTCCTTCCACTTAAATTCCCACCGAATTAAAAAACTCTCTCGGCTAATACCATTCTCATATTTTTATTTTAAAATTAACTACCTAATTCAAACAGATAATCTCATCAAAGGAATTATTCAATTTTCAAAGCATCCCATGTAGTGTAGAAAAAGATTGATTACGCCGGGAACCCTTCTGGCACATCTTTCATTTTATAAAAATAATTTTTTACCGACAAAACAAATGAGTGAATGTTATAAAGAGAGATTCTGTTTTCAAAACGGAAAATCCAAGACTGAAAATTTTCCTTATTCACGATACATTCTCGTATACTTTGTCTGACTGACATTATGGTAGATCCCTTGTAATAGATAATTATATTTTCATCGTAAATAGAAACGAAATAAAGTAAAACGTATATATAACCCCGTAAATAATGTTATTACAGTGCATACCTTGTGTCGTTTTCGTTCTCGTTCCGGTACAGCGTGCCAGTTAAATTGTAAACTCCAATCGAAACCTCCAACATTCACGCCACCTGAGTCTCTCCAATGATATTCCATTGTTGTGTCGTCTATTACGTCTATAACTGGACACACAACGGTTGTTGAATTACGAGCGATACGATCCAATAGCGGTTCCAGCCACCCTGTGAATGAATGCAATCAAATGAAGCTGAGCAAATTTTTCATTAACAGCAACAAATTGATATCCGCTAGTTTGATTCAATTGATAAGGGCAACAAGAAGTTCAATTGACAACGACAGTACGTCGGAGTTGGATTTGAGATAACAGAAGTTCAGTTTGAATAATTTTCGCGCCATACTTTGGTGTTTTTGTTGTCTTATCAATAAGCGTTCAGATTCTTTATAATAATTTCTCTATACATGTAGACAAAATATGACATAAGACTTCATTTCAAATAACGTGAAGAAGCTTATTAAAATTAAAGAAGAAAATTTTTTTACTTATTTTGTTAATGCATAAGAAAATTACAAAAAGTGGCTTATGTCATTTTTAGCCACAGAAATTATAATAAAATATTTCTCGTAAAATTTGGTAACTTTATTGTTAAAGCAAATAAACACTTTATAAATAACTGCGAAATACCGTCGGATAGCTTTTGACAATTTAAAGCTCGATTGTACTTTACAAAAGTGACGTCACATTCGAGGAGGATTTAAAAACAGCGTGCAGAGGTGCTGTGGTACGATTGGCCTTATTAAGTCCTTCCTCTCCGTCCGTCTGTGCACGTTCACTGATGATTACCTGGGAATTACCGATAATTCACCGGTGAATTACCGGGAAATCGCCGATGATTCACCGGGGAATCACCGATGATTCACCGGGTAATCACCGATGATTCATCGGAAAATCACCGATGATTCATCGGAAAATCACCGATGATTCATCGGTAAATCACCGACTACTCATCTGGAAATCATCGATGATTCACCGTGGAATCACCGATGATTCATCGGAAAATCAAAGATGATTCATAGGGAAATCACCGATTATTCATCGGGAAATCACTGATGATTCAACGTGGAATCACTGATGATTCACCGCGGAATCACTGATGATTCACCGCGGAATCACTGATGATTCACCAGTTAATCACTGATGATTCACAGGGGAATCACTGCTGGTTCACATGGAAATTACTGCTGATTCACCGGGTAATCACTGATAATTCACCGGCGAATCACTGATGATTCACAGGAGAATCACTGCTGATTCACATGGGAATTACTGCTGATTCACCGGGTAATCACTGATAATTCACCGGCGAATCACTGATTATTCACAGTGGAATCACTGATGATTCACAGTGGAATCACTGATGACTCACCAGGGAATCAATGATGATTCACCAGGGAATCAATGATGATTCACCAGGGAATCACTGATAATTCACCGTGGAATCACTGATGATTCACCATGGAATCACTGATGCTTTAGCGGGTAATCACTGATGATTCACTGAGTAATCACTGATGATTCACTGGGTAATCACTGATGATTCACCGTATAATCACTGATGATTTACAGGGGAATCATTGCTGATTCACAGGGGAATTACTGCTGATTCACCGAATAATCACTGATAATTCACCGGGGAATCAGTGATGATTCACCGGGAAATCAGTGATGATTCACCGGTGAATCACAGATGATTCATCGGGGAATCACCGCGGAATCACTGATGATTCACCGGGGAATCACGCATGATTCGGCCATAGGTGATTGGAGTTTGAGTACAGTCTATCGCTACTTTCACGTACCCATTTCAATGGTTTTTTGAAGACTTGAACTTGACTGTAGTTACATTTTACGTCTAAGTGATAAACCAAAGTCAGCCTTTGGTGCAGACGCTCAGCTTTAGGTCAATGTAAACAAACGAAAGAATACATTCGTTTGCTCTGGTAAAGGTGCAATTTTTCAAACGTTAAACGCCCAAGCGGTAATGCATACCTGGAGAAAGGTTTCCTGCAGCAGGTAAAACTTTCATGTGTTTACCGCTACCCTTGGAAGCAATCGAATTACGAAATGCGAGTTGGTGGGTTTTTCCGCTGTTCGAAAATTTTTTTCCCCGTAAGGTATTCGAAAAACGAATATTGTGACTGAAGATTGGTATTTTGTACCAAGGTCCGCAAAGCTAGACCAACCTATTTGATTCTTGCTTTTTTGTGCATCGAGCGAGTTATATTCAAGAAAAATTTGGTGCCGAGGCCTTGGTCCTTTGCGACCTAAAATGGGCTCTAAGGTCGGCTTTAGTTGTCGTTCACATATTACGTCACGCTCTAGGGGGAAGGGGGCTTAGCGAAACGTTACGGTCTATGGAAATTTGGGTCAGATTTATTCGAAAATGCTTATGATAGAATAATAAAGGGCAAAATACTAAATTTGATGTACATTTGATGTACGGGTTTTTCAATAATAAGCAGACGACATTCCCTACAATGTTAGTTTCGGCTCTATTGGGATTCGTACGGGTCCGCGTAACATATGTTTTAGTATTTTTTTCAGACGAGTGTTTAGAAAGTCAGTTGCTTTTTTATTTACCGTTTCAACAATATTTTCACTTAAAAAACACGCCCAGCTTCTGACTTTGACATGAAAGGCATCACTTTAGTGCCTTAGAATTAATAAAGTTAACAAGTAAAATACTAAGTGTTGCCTAAAAATGCAAACCCAATTTGCTTTCTTTGTGTAAACAACATTTAACATATAAAAGTTTCATAGTCGGTGCTTAACGATACGAGAATTTGGAAAATAAATTTCCAAGAAATCGCAAAAAAAGGAAAATATAATAATAACAAAAAAGCTCCAATGAAATATACATTGTTTACTTAAATTTTTAAAAAAAACTTACCAGTCGTACATTCACAATGTGAATCAAGATACGTAAGAACAGGTGCTGTAGCATGTCTCGCCCCCAACAAACGTGCCCTAATAAGTCCCTCACGTTTCTCTGCTCTGACTATTTTAACTTTTGGATACGATGCAAAATAGTCTTCCAGTTGCTGTTTCGTATGTACTATAAAAATGAAAAGAAGAAAAAAATATAACCGAGAATGGGTGTGCGGTTAAAACAGAAGTATTTTCAATTTTATTTTTATGGTTCTTGCGGTACAATATGTTATTCGGTGTTTTGTTATATTTTTTATGGGACATCATAAAAATGTGGAGAAAATACATAATAAAATAATTGAAGATTTTCGGATGAAAATGAAAAGTTTTATATTGCCCATTTCTGGTTACACTTACCCATATCGGAAAAATCGTCTACAAGAATTACGTGACCAATCAGCTCTTCTGGGGACCGATCTAGAACTGAATGTACAGTCCGTAATAAAACGGTCCAAGCTTCGTTGTGAAAACATATGATTACATCAGTCGGTGGTAGATTGTCTAGATAACGATCTGGTTCCTTGCACCTAAAAAAACATAAACTCGTTTTAATCATTTTAGCAGTCCAAAGCAAACCTGACTTTTTATGGTAGCATTAAGAAAATGTTTTTCATTAATTAAACTCAACGCAAAATTTGTTATCTTGACAGGCTGAAGATGTCCTCTCTCTAACTTGAAATGAAACTCATGACTGAAAATTCAGAGCAACAAAAAACCTCAAAAATCCTTAAGGTGGGGTTGCACTGTTCGATTTCAGAAGGCAGCTTGGTGCCAAAAAAGTTCCTATGGTAATGTTGGATGGCGAAACGAGTACATTAATGTGCACTAGGTCCCGACTCGGCACCAGGCTGCGTACTTGAAAAGTATGAGTAGCCTTTAAGAAGGCAGCCTGGTGCCGAAAAGCAGTTAAACTCATTGTAACGGCAGTTACGAATACTATGCGTCACATAAATTTCAACTCGGCACCAGACTGCTGCTGCCCTCTACATTCACAGTAGAATATCTTAAGTAGGCAGCCTGGTGCCGTGTTGAAATTTATATCACGTATAGTATTTGTTACTGCCGTTACGATGACATTAACAGATTTTCGGCACGAGGCTGCGTTCTTTATGGCTACTTAAACGTCCCAAGTAGGCAGCCTGGTGCCGAGTTGGAACATTGTGCATAGTAATGTCCTCGTTCCACTCCACTCCACTCCAACATTGCCATAGAAAACTTTTTGGCACCAGGCTGCCCACCTTGATATGCAGACCTCTACTTGTTGCAATTTTTCTCCATGAAAATGCTCTACACGACGGTGACATAAGAAGTTCATGCACTAGACAAAGGACCAGTCTACTGCGTGAACTCCTTATTTCATAGTCTCGTAGAACATTTTCATGGAGTAAATTTGCAACAAACAGAAGCCTTTTTTAACCACCACAGCCTTAAAGTCACCCGAGACTTTAGAATAAAAAATTTATTTCTTTTAAATTATGCCATAAATCTGACAATTTCAGACAGTAAGTCCAATGTTAAGCTTCTAATTGTTCGTTTTCGAATTATTGGTATGTAAAAAAAGGGCAAGTTAACTCAATTGTCGGAAACAAACATAATCAAATTGTAGGAACACTAACTACATAACGCAGTGGTTAACTCGTGTGCTTTGCATTTTTCTATAGATTTTTCAGTGCGATCTTGTTTTGATACGCTCTTCTCCCCCATTTAGCTGGAGTGAAACACATCAAAGTAGCTAGACAACACCTACATATGAGAGTTTTGTAAAATTATCGTTGTAATGTTTCGCCGATCCCCACCGTTAAAGTACATTGTTGGGAGCCGATATTCTACTCCTGATAGTCAAGCTCGTACTGCCCTACAACGCATAAAAAACCTAGCGACGAGATTTTGTGAGAGAAAATATATGAAAATCTCTCATCTGATACCGTCGCTAGGTTTTTTATGCGTTGTAGGGCAGGATAGTACACATCTCAGATGGAGCAAGGCGTGCCGCTGATAAATAGAAGCAAAAGCAGCAATATCAGCAAATAATGATCTTTTGATGGGTTGTTAAGGCATGAATGAATGACGAAAGACAAAAGAATCATCAAATATGACTGTTTTGCTGGCTTAAGCTTTGCATCATTCGGAAATAAGGATTTAATACGCGGCCCAAGCCATACTTAGATGAGATAGTCATTTAGAACTTAGGCTTTTCCATAGATCAGTTGAACATTCTCCAAAATAGTTTTTAGTAGCAGACGGACGTTTTAGAAATAAGCCATTGTCATTGGGATAGGAAAGTAGCGATTGAGTGTAGTCAAAGAAGTTAATTTTGGACCTAAGTGTAAGTATCGGTGATACATTGGGGAGTCACTGATGATTCACCAATGATTATCATCATCGGTGATTGATAATACTCTGTGAATCATTGGTGATTCCCTGTGAATCATTGGTGATTCCCTGTGAATCATCGGAGATTCATAGGCGATCATAGATCATAGGCGATTCTCCGGTGGATCATCGGTGATTCTACGGTGAATCATCGGCTTTTTTCCGGTGATTGATAAGTCTCTGTGAATTATTGGTGATTCCCTACGAATCATTGATGATTCACTGCGAATCATTGGTGATTCCCTGTGAATCATTGGTGATTCCCTGTGAATCACTGGTGATTCCGTCTGAATCACTGGTGATTCCCTGTGAATCATCGGCCATTCTCCGGTGAATCATAGGTGATTCTCTGGTGAATCATCGGTTTTTCTCCGATGATTGATAATTATCTATAAATCATTGGTGATTCCCTGCAAATCATCGGTGATTCTTTGCGAATCATTGGTGATTCTTTGCGAATCATTGGTGATTCTTTGCGAATCATTGGTGATTCCCTACAAATCATTGGTAGACCTGGGCGCCGGTATTTCGTCGGCTGAGTCTTTCTAGCCTTCCACAAGCTACTCATGGCATTCTACTAGTTCACATTGTTCTACAAAATTGTTCCCAGATGTTGTGTGCCGAAGTCTAGCTACTTTACACTGCTAAGATGTGAATAGCATAAGAGTTACATGCATTGCGCCGATATTTTCATGGCAATCGGCTGAGAGTGGCTAAATTTCGACTCAACGCATATTACTTTCATACCACTCACATCTTAGCAGTGTAAAGTAGGTAGACATCGGTTCACAACATCTGGGAAAAATTTTGTAGAACAATGTGAACTAGTAGAATGTCATCCGTAGATTGTGGAAGGCTAGAAGGACTCAGCCGAGAAATGCCGGCGCCCAGGTCTAATCATTGGTAATTCACTGTGAATCATTAGTGATTCCCTGTGAATCACTGGTGATTCTCCGGTGAATCATCGGTGATTATCCGGTGAATCATCGGTGATTCTCCGGTGAATCATAGCTGATTCTACGGTGAATCATACGTGATTCTACGGTGAATCATAGGTGATTCTACGGTGAATCATCGGTGATTCTAAGGTGAATCATAGGTGATTCTACGGTAATCATTGGTGATTCTACGGTGAATAATCGGTAATTCTACAGTGAATTATCAATGACTCCACGGTGAATCATCGGTGATTCTCCGGTGAAGGGTGCAAAGACGGACAGACAGCAAGAGGGAAAACACAAATTTGCTATCGCTGCTTAATAAACCGTTGCGACCGTCCCCGCCTTACTTCGGTGTCGAATTAATTTATGTTACAAACCCAGTAGTAAGCCTTTAAGACCCTTTTGAACTTCGTACGAATCTAAAAGGTCTAACAAGTTAACGCCAAAAATACCTTATATAACAAAAAGAAAAAGATTCTTCTGTCAAAGATAGGCTTCAGACACATATCACTCATGTAAAATTTTACCTCCCTTTAGGCATTATTTACTTTGTACGAGAAGAGCGTCATTTTCATTCAAGTCAAGAAAATCCTATGGGGATAATTGTTCAATTGTGAGAAAATATTCCCTCGTGGGATAATATTGTCCTGAAGAAGTATCACTACTTCATCAGTAGCTAGTTCTTTCTGACGGAAGGCATTTAGGATTTCGCTACACTCAGTCTGCCAGTCTAAATTGTATGGGGCAACATAGCTTTCGAATATTTACATTCATTAATCATTTAAAAATGGCGTGGCTGCGAAAGGAATCTTCAACGACTTCATTAAGACCGTAGAAACATTCAAACTTAACAGCAGCATCTCTTACCTATTCTCACATAGTACCCATGTATTAATTCGCAATTATAAGCCATAGCAATTAGAGAAATACCGCGCGCTTATTTGGAGATAAATGACAGAGATAAATCAAATTAATTACTAAGTTAATATGACAGCCCCCATTGTTTCAAAGTCAAAATTAATTTCACCACACTACCTAATATATAACGCAGTAAAGGATGAATGGGGCAATACCTTTCCATTTTGAATAAATAACTGTTTGTCGATGTGTGTCGACGATGAATGAGAAATTTCGTTTTACCAATTTATAGGCCTAAAGGAAATATTAGATTTTCGATATTATTAATAGGCGATATTAAATAATTTAATAAGCCATTCATAAATAAGTGTAGCCTTTCGCTCAAAATTATTTATTTCCAAGCAACGAAAGTGGAAATGAGGAAAATTCAATAACCGTTTTAATCTTAACACAACACAATCAATCTTGCTCTCAGTCTCGTTTCGTTTTTCAACACATTTCACATAAAACGTGTTTCAGTGCAGGACTAGGCCCCATCACACTTATTTCCATCCCGCACATAATATGTCTATACACTTGAAAAGGGAAAAATTGTCACCTTTGTTAAACGTGTTGACACATGACTTATGAAAATTATATGCAAAGAAGGAAACTCTTTCCGTACGTATGTACAATGTGTACACACGTTTTTCCAAAGACACTAAATTGATAAGACGAGCGTATATCCGCTGTTGAAATCGTTCAAGGTACAGCTATGCCAGGGATTTTAAGGGTTTGTTTGGCACAATATTTCGGGATAAAAGCTTGACGTTGAAATTTTTCTAATAAAAAAAGGAGATTTTCTTTTTACACATTTAACACTGATGGTGGATAATGGTTTTTCTTTTCGTCCAAGAAGACGTGCACGATAGTGTCACATGAAAAACCACGAAAGAAATTGCGAATATGATTTTTTTATGGATATGTGTCATGTTAAGGGATACGATCGTTTCACGTTATTGAATTTTGTTCGTTTTGTATGTTGTCATGAGGTTAGATTTTGGAATATTCAATAAAATTGGCGTCTCAAGTACAGCTATTCGAAATCATTAAATCACAATAAAAAACGTTTGTGGTTCGCACAATAAAAGCTTCCAGAATAGATAAGATGAACATGCAGAGTTCGACGTTGTAGAATAAAGTTTATTTCTTATTTTCTAGCCTTTATAGTCGACTTGTTCTCTATTTGTTTAAAAATCAATAGGTGCATAAAGCACTACGTAAAGCATTTTCGTCATATTGTACGAGAATTGCCCAAGGGCGGCAACCCATTGACTCTTCCAATAAAACATGTGGAAACAACTTGTTGTATACCTAATTTTCGCACGAAATTGAGCACAAAATTTGAAAATTTCGCTGTAGGTAACCATTGAAAGTACCTATATTTACTACAGTGCGACCGAATTAGTGCGACAATGGATTTACACTAACGCACTGTTTCAGTAGATGACGTTTGTAAAAAATGAAGATCTCACTGCTAGCTGTACCTTAAGTAGTTGTTTTTGCAAAAACTTCAATTTTCTGAGAAACGCCTCCTTGCGGGAAAATTCGGAAAAGTGAATTTTTCGCCATTTTGCGGGGTTTCTCTCTCCTTCCGACACCCCACTGCCCCCACTTCGTTCAATGTATTTTTTCCTTTAAGTCAATTTCATTGTCTTTCAAATGATATCTCGATGTTTTACGATGAAAAGCGTGTGAAAATAATGAAAATTAGTTAAAATCTCATTAAACAACCAGCTAAATGTCAATAACTATTTTGAATGAAACTTTACTGCTAAAATAATGTTAAATTGTCAAGTTCGAGCGTCTGGAAGCTATATCACACATTACCGACATAATTTGAGATGTACCTTCGTTTTAATAGTATATTATAACACTAGGGGTATAATCGCATAATTATAGTCGAGGGTGGTAAAATTTCGAGGGGCGTCGGCTCCGTGAGGGGTCGTACACATATTACGTCATACTTTTTTCTCGATTTTTTGACTCCCCTCCTCCCACATGTCACACATGCATCACGTTTGACTTACACCGCACCCCCTAAAATATAACGTCACATTTTCGACCACCCCCCCCCCCCCTACTTGGAAATATATGTCCAGAAGCCGTTCGGCGAGGGTCATTTTAGTAATTTTGGATTTCTTGTAAATAACTCGATCAAAATAACTCAGTAATTTAATATAACGGGAATCCTTGCAACCAGAATCGATTAAACTGGTTTCCTACGGGTCCGCGAAGTTTATGTTTTCAATGTCTAATAAAAATTTTTCCTTTTTATTGTGACGTCACTTTCCATGCAGACACCCCCCTCCCCCCGTCCGATTCCGTCACGTTTTCAGTGAAACAAGTAAGTGTTTCTGGTGTGGAAGATGATTCGAAAAAAGGCAATATGACATTTTCCTAGTATTTTTATCAACTTCATTATACCCCTCTTTAAATACAAGAAACTCGACCACAATAAGCTGATTATAGTCCTACTTTCAGTGCTATAATTGGCATATTATAGGCCCCGATGTGATAAATCCTATCATTACATTACATTATCATCATCAATTATTTCGATTTTAAATGACCTAATGACCAACAAATCGATCTACTGGAGTAGGTAGATCCTTGAGAACATGACGTATAAAATGAGTACTTTCCCATAGAAGCCGAAGTTAATGAAAAACGTCCTCTGTACGTATCAGAATAGGTGTGGCAAAGAGAACAGATGTTAGAAAAAGATTCGAACTAAATAAATATTGCCTTATTTAACTACGTCGACATTAAATTATATTGGAAATTGCCAAATACGCTATATTGAAAAACCCGTCCGAAGCAACTGTGAAAATTTTTTGAAAAAAATTAAAAAAAAAAAATCATTCTTCAGATAGACAATAAAGCTCCCCTCAATTTACTCCATAACATAGAAAAAGAAATTTTTTGGGCTTAACAACATTTCTGGGTATCATTTGAGGAATATGCATGGAAAACCGCCAAATATCGTGTAGGGTAGTTGTAGTAGCGTTATAGTAGGCCCACACTAAGTGTTTTGTTTTAAACTGTACAAGTAACACTCAACGTTAAGTCAGCTGCAGTTGCGACCGAAGCTAACTTCATTGCAAAAAGATCCTCTGATTTCATTAATAAATTTACCAAAATCAGCTGACTTCATTGAAAGTTTCAATAATCAGCTGATTTTGTTTGCAATGAATTTAGATTCAGTTGCAACTGCAGCTAACTTCACGTTGAGTGTTACTTGTACAAATAAAAACAAAAGACTGCCACCCCCTCTACAGCCCGAATCACTCAACCAATTTTCACTAATTTTTCTTGTGATTTCTGGAAGTTTATTTCTTTCATTCAAAGCCCTAAAGAGCGATTTCCATGGTAATTTTGCAGAGATTTAAATCAAAAAGTTTTACCGACCTTCAAAAAACCATGTTTTTGACCACTTTTTCGACCGTAACTTCGAAAGTTTTCGACTGATTTTGCTCAAATTCAATCACGTAAACAATTTTTCGATTATCTTTCAGACTTTGAAAATCGGATAAGATTTACTCGATTTACGTAGAAAAGACACGTTGGGCTCTAGTAGAGACGGTAGAGACTCAGTTTTAGGGCCCCGGCTGAGTCCAAAAGCTCAAAATCAAAAAAGTTTCTTTCATAAATTGCTACGCATGCCCAGACCTTCCAAACAAAAAAAAAATTGAAAATCGAGTTGTGTAGAAAAGACCAAAAACTACCATAGCTCGTCGGCCCTTGGGCCGACACTGCCCAGCCCAGAATCACTCACATAAAAGATTTTTCGGTTACCTCTCAGGGAAGACAATTTTGAAAATCGGTCAAGTTTTACTCGAGATATCGCTGTGACAAACGGACGGACATTTTTCTATTGCTGATTCGTCATCTAAGAACCAAGATTGATGCTCCGCGGGTCAAAATTGGGGTGGCTACAAACGTCGTGGTTCGTGTTCCGGATCTAACAACTAATTTTTGGGTTAGTTAGTTAGCAGAGTTGCGCTCGCTAATGACTTTTTTTAGGGACGCTAACGCTTATTTCGAAAAATATTAGCGTCACTAATCGGTTTCGCTAATGCAACTGAAATTAGTGCGCTAATAACGGTCGCCAGTCCTTCGCTAATAGCCAAAAATCTTTGAATGTGAATTATGCAAAATTTTTCTTTGTTCAATTACCAAGCAATACAAAATAATATTATAAATTTTTCTTTGTAAATTTTTATGTACCAATTCATAAATAGTCATTTACGTCACAAGGCAGTAGGCCGAAAATGCTTTGCCGAGTGACGTATAGAGTTTTTCATTACTAGGCCGTTTTCCGTCTTATTTTAAAACAAAAAAGCAGTTTTCTAAACCCTCGTAATGAAAAATATTGTACGAAAATCGAAAAAATATGTGTTTTTGACAAGTGTGATTGCAGCTCTTGGTTTCGCCGCGGGCTGCAAACCTCACACTCGTCAAAAACATAATTTTTTTCCTAGCTACGCAAATAACTATTTCATACCTCATACTGAAGTCGAAAAGTAAAAAATGTAATTTTTAAGAGACGAATTGTTAATTTCGGCTCTGTATTTAGGCTGCTTTAACA
The DNA here is from genome assembly GCA_029228625.1 of Pseudolycoriella hygida. Taxonomy (NCBI): domain Eukaryota; kingdom Metazoa; phylum Arthropoda; class Insecta; order Diptera; family Sciaridae; genus Pseudolycoriella; species Pseudolycoriella hygida. The sequence goes on along the minus strand of CM055403.1, from coordinate 29,823,840 downwards.
GAAACTGGTTTACGATTGGAGTAGATGAATTGAGCATATTTTTTCATGCTGTCTACTTGGGACTTGGACTTATATTTTTCATTTTTTCGTCCCAGTATGCAGTATGAAAAACGTCACTCGGCAAATCACTTTCGGCTCATACCTTGTAAAATAACTATTTGGACACATTCGTTTGTAACTTGCCAACATTCCGGAAAAATATTTCTTTCACAAAATTTTGAAAGTGCAGGAGGAGAATCATAAGAACCATCGTATTTAAACTCTATTTTGTCATTGAGAGTCCTACAGTTAGTTGGAGTTACTGAAGAAATACTATAAAACGTATCATTCCACTTGGTTTTCGGAAAGTTGTTCAGTAAGTTAACAAAAAATAGTTGCGATTCAATTAGCAACTAGCGAAAAGGTTTCGCTAATTAAGTTTCAGCGTGCGCTAGTCGCTATTAGCGAGACATTTTCGATTTTGGTGTCGCTATTAGCAACGCTAATGACTAGCGGTACTAATTTAATCCTGTTAGTTAGTGATTTACATTAATCAGGGAGCTTCGAAGCTGCTTCATTTGGACATTTTGTGACATTTGACAGAAGAAGTAGCCACTCTTGGTTCTAGAACGGGCGAATGGAATCCTAAAAGAATTATTTGTGTGCATACGTACACTTGAAAAATTTGCCTATAGCAGAGTTTCTAAAAATTGTTTTACGTAAAGCAAAATTTTGCGTGTGTGAATGGATTTGCGTATTACGTTTTGTATTAGTGTTTTAGAGACCCCCCGTTGGGGGTCTTGCATTTGTGTCGTATTGTTCTAAAATATAAAATCCTTTTTTTCATATTGAAGATGAGCGTCAGCCGTTTCGGAATCAGAAACTAGGACCTGCGACGCATTTTCCGTCTTTAACGGGAATTTTGTATGATTAATAATTCAGTGAAATAACGCCGTGAGTAATTCTATAGATAAAATCGTAATTTGTCTGTATTTCTGACAAGGTAAAATTTTTTGAATGATTAAAGTACAATGATGTGCTCTTATCAAAAATCGTGTGTACAAGTAGACGAAATTGTGATAATCGTCGTTTGTTTTCTGATCAAATGAATTGCTCAGGTAAGGTTTCAAAGAAACACGCCTTACCTTTATTACAAGCTTAAGAGTAACTTCCAGGAACTGATGTGAAGAAGTCAATGTGATTTAAAACAAGCTTGAAGCAATTTTAAAGCTCATAAAAAATGCTCGCATTGTTTTGTCTCAACGCAGCACTTCCTACCGTCTGGTAACTAAGATTTAACAGGATTAAATAAAAACTGATAAAAGAAAAATGTTATTTAACATTTTCCAAAGGTAGATATAGTGAAGTGATGCTTAGCGTTGCGTAAAATCGTTTTTATATTGAAATTTCTCAACGAATAAATTGTGCATCCTTTTAAACCTTTTGTGAACGATTCACAAAGACTAAAAAATACCTTGCCAATGTTGATTTCTCGAATTAGATTGCTAATTAGATTCAATGTGGAATAAATTAATTTTAACTTCGAATATCTTCAATTAAATTCTTGTTGACGAGAACACTCTTTATGACATGCCATCGTGTACACTAGAGCAGTTGAATTGAAATTAATCAAATAACACATCAAACCAATTTCGCTAATTTTAACTCAATAATTCACGTACCTGGAAGACACATCAGACAGACGATCCCTAAGGATTTAATTAAAAGTCTTGCGTTTGGAATGTGTGTGCGTGGCAAATGTTTTATGTAGATAGATTACAAATGGTTATTATATACCGCACGCTACAAGCTTATTGTTAATGCATGCACTGAAGTCGGATGCCACGAGTGTACACGACTTGTTAGGAATTGTGGCGCATGTTATGGCATCATCTAATAAGAGAAAAGATTAAAGCTTCGAGATATGATGCTCATATTTATATTGATTATGTAATTTTGTTCTAAAATAAAACGCTCTCATTATGTCTTACAAGACACGAAAGACTGGATTTTAGCCAGAAGGTAAACTTGCTCTAATTGTTCGAATAAATTTCAAGTAAATGACGGCAGACTAATAGTATGGCAATGATGTACCCAAGCAAAAAAAAAATGCGAAAATCTTTCTTTTTCCTCCCCGTATCATTGTTGGACGTTTTGTCAAACTGTAGCTTTAATGAAAATTGTGAGAAATAATTTTTTCATCGCAAGTTTTTCGTCTATATTTCCTTAACTATGCAATATGGAGATTTACTGTCAAAGGCAGAGTTTTAGAGAACAAAATTTTAGGGAATACATGTTTTCAGGGTTTTGGCGAAATATGGCCCAATTATGGTATATGGCCACTTCCATAATTGGGCAGGATGAGCCGAATCTCCAGAACTATCAGAGACAGAAAGTTGCTTCCAAAGGCAAAGTTGTAGAGAATAAAATTTTAGAGAACACGTGTTGCAGGGTTTTAGCGAAAAATGGCCCAGTACTTGTATATCAGCATTTCTAGATTTGAATGGTCTGAGACGTACTTCGGTAGGGCCTTTTACATTACCTTGGGTAATTTCTATGGATCTTTGAAATTCTTACAGTTATAAAAGAACAGAAAACGTTGGATTGTTTGCTTATTTGTATATTAAATACGTTCGAGTCTCTTTGCCACATCTATTCTGTTCGCCAAAAACCCGAAACACTACCGGCCCATCGCACTGTAAAGCCGTTGCCTGAAACTTTTCGAACGTTGTATTTTGTACAGAATCCGAAACAATCTAGAAAGCGTTGTTCCAGTAGAGCAGGCCGATTTCCAGAAGGAGAGAAATTGTTGCGATCAGGTACTTGCACTTTCAAATTTTATCGAACTTGGTTTCCAGAAAATTGACAAAGACCGCAGGAAAAGCTTCAAGACTAGAGTTGTTTTTCTTGACTTGACTGCTGCGTACGACACGGTATGGAAGCGAGGTTTCATGTATAAGTTGAGTAAAATCATACCGTGCAAGAAAACGCAAACTCTGATTATGAACATGTTGAGTGACAGAGACGAACAATTAATTTATGCACGTTCACCACGAATACGTCTGGCCAATTGGATGTCCTTCGGCATAATGGTGACACGTTTTGCGTGGATGGCACAAAAGTTCGTGTCTTCGAAAAGACCAGGTAACAATCAATGGAAAGTTAAGCCACCAGCGAGTCCTGAACAATGGCTTACTACAAGGGTCTGTGTTTTCGTGTCTTTTGTATTGTGTATACACCAGCGACCTACCGCAAATCAGACAATTCAAGTCTCGCTTATTTATATACGCTGACGATATCGCCATCGCATATCAACCGAGCTCCTTCGAGGAAATTGAAAATGTTCTAAACGAGAATTTGCGTAAACTGTCTACTTATTTTCGAGAGTGGAGACTCAAAGCGAATCCCAGTAAGACCGTACATTGTGTGTTCCACCTTACGAACCAAGAAGCAAATCGTCAACTCAATTTACAAATGGATGGAATAGTTGTGGAGTACCAATCAGGCGGACACCCAAGTCGACAAAGCACTGAGAATTGTGTGGAGCAGTTAATTCAACCGAACACTTATGATAATTGCACGTCAGGAAGCAGCTTTGAGGGAATGTCGTAAGATAACACAAAATATCAGGCATCTGATACTGCGTCCAGGCCTCACATCTGTCATTCCCTGAACAAAAGATTTTTCAATACATTTTTCACGGGCGGGAACTTTGTCGGGCTGCCGTATGGGAAGGAAGGCTTGGACCCATTGGTGACTCTTACCAAAGACAGTCCTGGCTGTAGGCTTTCTAACGACTATACCCACTACTCGGTCCAGGCCTCAGATCTCGCTACCCCTGAATAAATTTTTTTTGAGACATATTTCAATGAAGGGAACTTTGTTAAATGTGTTAGCTCGCATAGATGCTTCCGGAAGTAGAGTAAAAAATAAAGTTGAAAGTAAAATACTCAACATTTCATTAAAAAAAAAATCGGAACCGAACCGGGGACCCCTCACACGTAGAGCGCCGATAAACCCGTAACCATAAAGGTGGGCTTGTGAGTGAATTTATTTATTTAGCGTTTGGTTCTTACAATCTGTTTACAATCTTTTTCATGTATTAATTCTAATTAGTAGACCAAGAGGTCGGTTACGACAGGTTTGGGCTTATTTCTAATTATCATATCACAATCATTTCTTATTCTAAGTTCACACTCTTTGTCATTCATAGTTGGTTTGTAACTTAGATGTCTGCCGGGAGGTCGGTGATACCAACTGGTTGGGCAACCGGGAGGATGGCATATTTGATGTTCTAGGAACAGAACATTGTGTGCGTGCGCTCGATATGTGTGAATTTTTCCGAGCCGCCATCTTTCACGCGCTGATTTTTGAAATCGTCGGTAACTTTGCAGTGTCATGGCGCCATCTCTGATAAATCAACGGAACTTCCATTTGTCATCTGTTGTATGGCGGTATTGTCAATGACGCATTCTTGATGCTTTCCAGATTAATTTTTTTTTTCGACTGATTTGGGGAAGGAATATTAAGCTGGGGAGGGTATGTGGAGTCCCTTAACTGTGTCAGACGAGCTAATACAGTTAAGGAAAAACCGAAGCGTAGTACCATGTAGAGGTGGGATTCGAACCCACGGCCTCTGGGATGGTGAGTCAGCGCGCTTAACCACTGATCCACCGAGGCCAGTGAGTGAAGATTTAATGACACAATATAAAGATAGAGAGAGTGGCGAGGAGCCGTTCACTTTTCACGTACTGACTCTCTGACCACCATATTCTCTCACGGGCGGATTCTCTCACGGGCTAACTTCACAGCAGTAAAGTATTTGATATTCCTTGAAGGAAGAAAAGGTTCAATCCATTAGATGGTTAGTTTAGACCAGGAGACAGAGGTGAGTGAATAGTGATAACAATAATAATAGTGAAAATTTAAGACAGAAATTAACTCTTTTCTTTGGCGAGTTGAATGAGGTGAAACAACATAAAACAACAACTCCAAAATAGTTTGTAAGATGTGATGATGAATGACGGGGTGTTTATAACGCAAATTATCTGCAAACTTCAATTTTAACATGATAAATGTTTTCAAGTATATTTCAAAGAGTTCATTTGAAAAGTTTACAGCCACTTCAAAATCTCATGAAAGACGAACTTGTTGTGACGTGATATAAGTAATAAACGTAGTCGAAAATTGAAGCTGAAAGCTAACGTCTTATTATCAATTTAATTAAATAAAGACTTTAGTTGCTGATATTTTGCCAGGCACCTCAAAGTTATGATACAGTAAAGGAAAGCTTTTCAGTACAAATTGCAATAGGAAAGACGAGTCTTTGCCATTGTTACCTATAATTAAACTCTTTGCTATTGTAGGAGTCTTTAATACAGTCAATCTAACTTTTCCATTTTAATCTGAAATTAGATACAACTTTGTGTGCATGCATTCGTTAATTTTGGTGCATTGCTCGAATTTCTGCACACGGAGAATTTAATGTTGTAAAATACTCTTCTGTCTATTGTTGTGTTGATAATTCACTATACATTTTACCTATCCACTCAACAGAATATTAAATTCTCAATTTAATTATTTTGTACAACTTCCTTTTAACGGTGAGTAGGATAACAAATATTTTTATCTTTACAATAACACAAGTTGATGAATCAGTTCAGTGAATTAATGGGAATAGAGTTGTAAATTGAAATCTGTTACTTCGAGTTGAGGCTCAGCCAATCCAAGAACTAATTTTGTCGAAGTTAAAGTAAGAAATAATAAACCATTGTAGTTTGCTATAAATTGCTATTGCTAAGAGATCGAGTTGCCAGTGCGTTGGTTCGAAACTCAGCCGCAGACGGATTTGTTCCGATTGTTAGATTTGTAAACAAAACAAAGCTGATTGAATCAGTTCAAGTCATGTGAAGTTAAGTGTAGCGCCATCGTACGACTTACCGGTGAAAGGCATTGTTGAGAGGTGCCGATATTCTACTCCTACTAGTTTCGCTCCTAGTACATCTCATAGATGGCACTGGGTTTGTCGCACAGCTTACCACTGGCACAGTAAAAACTTTTCGGTAATGAAAGGATCTCAAATAGTAGAACCACAAAAAGTAGCGAAAGTAGCAAATAAACATAACCAAAGACCCGTACGTATCAGAATAGATGTGACAAACAGAATAGATGTGGCAAAGTGACTCGAACGTACCTAAATATACAAATAAGCAAACAATCCAACTTTTCTGTTCTTTTATAACTGTAAGAATTTCAAAGATCCTTTGAAATTACCTAAGGTAATGTCAAAGGCCCTACCGAAGTA
>CM055403.1:29791608-29817057 GCA_029228625.1 Pseudolycoriella hygida | reverse complement strand
GGAGGCATGTACCTTTCAGGGAAAAAAAAAGTTTAGTCTGATCGGTTGAGCCGTTTGGAAAAAAAAGTGGAGACGGACAGACGGACGGACGGACATTTTTTTTATTGCTGATTCGTCATATTTAGACGATAATAGATGCATCCCCCCCCACTACCACCTCGATCTACCCCATGTTACAATAAAATTGTTTGTAGTAAACGTATAGGACCTCTTGTACTTCGTACGGGTCCAATGATCTAGCCCCTAACCCTTCATGGGTTGTTAAGGCAAATTATTATTATTATTAACATAAATTGCTTGGCAGCCCGAACTCCTTATCATATCGTTGTATAGAACATTTTCATGGAGAAAAATGTCGATTTTAGCGATACGTAATTTATGAACGGCCCTTAACTAGGCTACTTCTTTAGCAATCTGTACCGACTTCAGGTACCGCTGGACCAGCTCAAGAAAACAAGGTGTCGCTGCACACAACTGGACCAACGGGACGATGCAAGCAAAGTCTGGACATTACAGTGGAGTGAAATTATTTTTTTTATTGCCTATTTAAAGTTTAAATAATAAAAATGCATAATTCGCCCCCGGGGGCAAATAGTGAAAAAAAGGTCGAGAGTATAGCATCTACCTATTAATTATCAACGGGAAAAATTCATTACGAACTTTCGAACTTTCGAAGGTCTGGGCTTTGGGCAAAACAACGCAAAATGAATGTCTAAATGAATCAATAATTGCCCAATCTCCGGAAGAAGTCTCTTTTAAAATAAGAAAGACTCCGTTTACCTTAATTTTCTATTTTATCGTTTAGCGCCGTCTGCTCCTTATATTATGCCACAACATATATAACTAAAGACAAAGTTTCATTTATCATTTCAAAATTTTAGCAATCCTCTGGTTGTTACGCATTTTCGGAAGAAAATATACATTTTCGCTGAATAATCAACATAACAAATTATACTCTTGCGAAGATTGTACTAGAGGTGTGTGTGTCGACCTTTTTCCGAACCCGACCCGAACCGAAACCGAACAAATATAAAAATTCAAGCCCGACCCGGACCGAATCCGATCAAAAATGAAAAGTCAACCCAAAATAAATGCCATATTCAACTACGTTTTTGCTGTCTGAGGAACGGAGTGGGGCGACCCACACCTGATTCACAATTTTAGCGGGTCGACCCACATCTGACCTACAGTTGCAGAATTCACAGAAATCGTTTTTCTGTGGATTCCAAAACTTTGGGTCAGGTGTGGGTCGACCCGCTAAAATTGTGGGTCAAGTGTGGGTCGATCCTTATTTCTGTCTGTGTTTACATTGAATTTTAGAGAAAATTAATCATATCAGGGGCATCGATAAGTGTAAGGGGCCATTAATAAAGTACGCACGCTGACTGTTGACCGAATTTGCCCACTTTCAATTCAAACTTTGATTACCTTCCTGTGGAACAAAATTGAAAATTTACGTCTTCTCAATTCGACTGGTTAAAAACGTTGTCGTAGATATGCCTCGTTAGTTCGTACGAGTCCAAAAATCCTGTTTCTTTCTGAGCAAGCATACCTCATCGACGCGACGATTAGACACGAATTTGCTTCATATTTTCAAAAAATTTATCAGTGAGTAAGAGTTATTTGTTAGAAACCAGAATCTGAACTACATTTTTTGGGTCGGTCAGGTTTGGTTAGTTGATGTTATGAAACCTAACCCGATCCGAAAAAAGGAAACGAAAACCCGACCCGACAAATAAATTGAAAAACCCGACCCGACCCGTCAAATTGGTTCGGGCTCGGATCGGATCCGGATCAGGTTTTTTTCGAGATTCGGGCGGCCCGCTCACCTCTAGTTTTTAGCAAGATGCATTTTGGCTGCAAACTTCACTTTCATTGTAATTTCATCCATTCTGGCCTAAAACGTAAGTCACGATGCAATTTTTGTTGTTCTGACAATAACCTTCTAAGGAAATTTACGTTTTTTTTTAAAGTATTTATAGAATTTTCTTCTCTTTTGCAAACCAAAAAACCTTTTTGGTACAAAAAGCAAACTCAAATCATTTATGCTGAGCAACATCTTTGACATTCATTTTTCGACACTCTTCAACCTTTTAGAAACAACTAGAATATGTCAAAGGAGTGACACAAGAGAATGATTGAAACGCACAAATTAAATTAAATATTTGCCGTAATAGAATCGGTTCACGTAAAAACAACTATCGAAGGGAATTTCAACAAATTTTAGCATTTAAATCCATCACAAAATGTCAACAAACTTTCACATTGAAAAAATCTATCACAGGCGAACGTGTAATTCGTCGCTATAAGCAAAATAAATTTTATGTCTTTCAATCATTCTAGAGTCGCTCCTGAGTTTTTAATGGATTTTTGAATGAAAAAATCACAAGCTCGAATAAAACTAAAAACACAAAATTTTGTGTGTTTTAAAATATCCGTGCGTTCGTTTTCTGGATATCTATTTTCAGCAAGCAAGAAAGCGTATCTCACTTTTACCTCACATTTTCCATTCTCAGGGGAGAATTTATAATCGGTGAGAAAACATCAAGTCATGCAATGAAGAAAATAGCGTTGTGTCAAGTCGCTGTTGATATGCCTTGTGATAAAGGATACATAGTTGTGACTATGTAGTATTTGTATATGGACAAAAGAAAAATCCCTAACTTCATTACACTTTTTATTCACTGACAGTTCAGTGCATTGACCACCGAACCATTTAACGAAATGACAAACAAAAAAGCAACAATTTAAGGTCAGAAAAGATTTTCACTATAAGTGAACAGCCACAGTAAAGTATAAGCTACAGTATCACTTGAACAATTGTATGCACTCACCAAGCATCTCTAGGATCTGGAAGACTTCGATGGACCGATATTAAATCGGATGCATATTGATTGAAGGCATTCTTCAACCATCCATCATCAACCTGCTTCTTTAACTCAGCTGATATATTTGTTGGCAAAACAACAGGTCGGCCCATTTCACCAGGCGCATCCGGAGAATTATCTGCAGGCGGTATCAACACGTTTTTATCTGAAACGAAAAACACAAATGAAAAGTGAAATCGTTCAATCGTTAAATATCGACTAGAAGAAATCGAATTGAGATATTCAAATGAGAACATTGGCAGATTTATATGTAAATTAAATGAAGAAAAAAAAACACAAAACAAATAACTCATATGCAAAGACACCAGGCCTCAAAGAGAACAAACCACTAATTATGTGAGATTATCATTTTAAATTTATTTCCCTTTCGTTTATCGCGGTTTCAATGTTTGTGGTTAAGCTATTTTTTATGTTTTTTTTACTCTCGAATCGAAGGCATATATTGTGTTATTCCAAACAAATGCTCCGCACATGAAGTGCTACCAAACAATGAATATAAAAAAAATGTATGCACGCGATATGTTGCAGAGATGCATTAGTGTTTTATGTTTGTGTGATTTACATATTATGAATGGGGAACGAAAAAAAAATATTTCGGAATGTTAAGACATTTTTATGTAATTTTGGTTTATGTAAACAAGAATTATCTTTAAAATTTACGATGCGATTGATAACGCATTAAGTTCTTAAAATTGGAAATATATGGGGTAGAGGAGTATTTAGAGTTTTTGTTGAACATTTTCACTACACTCTGTGGAATATTCTAAGGACCACATTTTACGTTTCGTATATAAATTTTGTATGCAATAAGAAAATGTGGTCCTTAGAATATTCCACAGTCTGTAATATGTCACTTCCTATTATATAGGAAGTTTTCCTTTGATTAACTGATATGTCTATTGCAGTAACTATTTTCGAACGCCTGGAAGAAACAAGATTCCGCTATCCCACCTTATCTGTAAAAAAACATTCAAAGTTTTTAATTGAAGGACCGCATCCCTGGCATGTAACTTTCCTCCAGGCAATGCGAATCTTTTGTTTATTGTATTTCTGGATAATCCCATAGAGGACAGATCGAACATTTCCGGAGATGCAGGACCTTATCCAAATATCGATCTCTTCACCGGTACATGGTGAACAAATATGGTCCAACATAGTGACTGGACGCGCCATTTTTGAACCAGATGACAGCCTTCAACCAGGTTCGCACTAACTTCCTTTCTGTGGTATAGTTTCATCATCATCATCATTTATTTTTCATATTATGCAAGGTATAGTACCTTATACAAACTAATGCGCATAATTTCGTTATTCACTAATAAGTGATTAAATTGACAAAATGTATTATTGTGAACTATAGGAAGCAAAAAGAAAAACTTCTTCCAAAACATTGTAATGAGATTGTAAGGCATTAGACGGATAAAATAAAACAAAAACATTCATCACTCAAAGTCATTTCAGAACAACGTCAATTACTCCTTTATTCATATAGCTCTACACCATTCCAGATGCCCTATAGTTAAACCACATCAGTAGGATGTTAATGGTCAGCACACCAAAAACAACAGAAATGAGAGAGAGAGAGAGAGAGAAAGAAAAAAAAAAAAACGTAGAAATGATACATGGGCCATTTCGCAGCCCACCACCGTCGGAACGGCCTTCGCCGGCCAAACCAGGCAAAGATGAGAACTGTGCTGTATTGTGAAAAGTTGTATGTGCAGAGACCGCCCCAACAGGAGCGGACCGCGGAACCGCCCACATGCTCTTTCAATACTAAAATTAACATTCAAATGAATCTGGTTTATTGACCTTTTACTGATCGTAAATAGAAGGGCTACTCCGCCGTTCAAACAATCCCACACATGCCTTTCGAAACAATTCAATAGAGCGTTTCATTCTTATTTTCACTGGTATAGTATTCCAATCAATTAGGCCGTGGACAAAGAGTGTTTTTTTACCCATTGATGTTTCAAATCGTGGTATAGTCATTTGCATTGATCTAGAGGACTGACCAAGTGTCAAAAAATTTTTAAAATACGAAGGTTGCCCTGATCGATTAAGTTAATACAAGAAACACATGGATCGAACCTTGAAGAATGTGTCCAACGAGCACATAAGAAAGCGCTTTACGTATCCTTGAGTACTTTCATACCGTCGAAGAAAATAAGTGTAGCGCACTATTGATTTCACGGAACGCTCGAACACGTCCCATGACTCAAAATTCAATCCATAATAAAAAACAGGACTGCAATAGTCCAAGTGAGGCAAAAGTAGCGACTTAGCCAAAATACAACGAGTCTTAAACGGGGTCGATCTGGCCAATGGCCATAGACTCCTAAGCCCGATATAAATTTTTTGCGACACTTTGGCGGCCACATGATCACTCCACGTCAAGCTGTCATTAATCATCAAACCCAGATTTTTTACCACCCTCGAATAAGGCAACTCCACACCAAGCATTTTGATAGGGGGTACAGCATTCGAACAATTTTTCCCAATTATCATGGCTTTCGACTTTTCAACGTTAAGTTCAAGGTTATTCCTAGCTGCCCAATCACACACTGCCTGAAGATCTGTGTCAATGTCACGAATAAATACATTCACATCCTCAAAGGAAAATATCTTATAGAGTTGAGCATCATCTGCATGTGAATGTATGAACATATATTTCACATCATTGGGGAAGTCATTGATAAATATGAAGAACCAAATTGGACCTTAAATGAAACCTTGTGCAACTCCTCTCGTTAGTGGTAAAAAATCTGATTGAATGCCATTTATATCCACTGCCTGTTTACGATTTAACAGATAACTATTAATCATCTCAACTGAGTGCGTAACTTAGAGTCATAACAAAAGGTGTTCGGCTGAATCAAATGCCTTTCAAAAATCTAAAAGCAGCAAAATTGTTTCTAATTTCTTATCTAGGGCCATGTTCACATCAGGTGCAATCTTCAATAAGGCTGTTGTAGTGCTGTGGCCATGCATGTAGCCTGATTGAGTATGCATCATTTGTCGACGCTTAGCTAGAGATCCAGCAATCTGGCCGGCAAGCAGTATTTCATGCAATTTTGACATTACGGGAAGTATATGAAGGGGTATGTAGTCTGCCAGGTATTTGGTGGTTTTTCGTGAATATTGCTTTAATGATCAGGTTTATTGTGCAGTGTTTTAGAGAAAAAAGAAGCCAACTATTGTTTCTATGGATGTGTGAAGCAGAGGCAAGAAATCGAAGGAAATTCCAGAGATCTTGATGGACACAGATCAATGTACTCCACAATATTTCTTCGATAAGAACTTTCAAGTCATGATCCCAAGCAGAGAAGAGTGGGAAAATGGAACAAAAACTTTAGATCCGAATGACGTGAATATGTTCACGGACGGATCGAAGATAAACAATGACGGACGCAGGAATTTTTTCCAGCAATCCCTTAGTACGGGAGTCGCACTCGCTTGGTAAGTATGCATTGATAACCCAAGCTGAGACTTTCGGGATAATTAAGGCTTGTGTTGAGCTAAATGAGACGGAATATGAGGCAAGGAACGTCAACATATACACGGACAGCATGTCTGAAGTCATTCAGCTCTAATTGCTTAACTTCTAAACTGAGTGTACACAAAGAGTGAACGAGGTGGCTAGATTGCACAAAGTTAACTTAGTTTGGATACCTGTTCACAGAGGAGTGGACGGGAATTTAGAAGCAGATGCTCTAGCTCGAGAGGGCAGTACAACAGGACTGCCATACAGGGTGCAGAGGACCATAATCAGAGAGTGTTATTCTAGAAAGCATGATGAGCTATGGACAAATCTCCAAAGCTGTAGGGAGTCGAAGATTTTCTTAAATGGCATATCCAACAAGATTACCAAATATCTCCTAAAGTGCTCCAAAACAGCACTGAGGAAGCTGATTGGAACCATTACCGGACACTGCAAGTTACGGAAACACATGCACAACATGAAATTAGAGAATTCAGCGATCTGCAGGAGATGTGAGGAAGAAGAGGAAAAGCCCGAACACCTATTCACAATGTGCCCATCCTTGGCGTGGCAAAGACTAGAGAGATTTGGAGCTGCCTTTCCAAACCAAGAGCAAATTATGAAAACAAACATAAGAGAACTACACGAATTCTCCAAAAAATTTGTTAAGAATATGTATGAGGAGACATTTTAAAGAAGAAATCACCTCAAACTTAGAAGTGCTTTAGTAATAGTAAAGTAAATAAAAAATTGTTTTGGTTGTAAAATGGGCCCCTGCGGCCTAATTATGCTTAAGTTTTATTATACAAATGTTTTGTTAACTTAGAACCAATAAACGAATCTAAATGGGTCAGAGGCATCTCCTAAGTGCTCATGGTCGGTTCGAAATTCTGGGCTTGTTTTAAGGGTTTGGAGAGGTTTTAAGCGCCGTTGCTTCGTAGAGCTTTTCAATATTGCCCTTTCGGCAATTTCCAGTCCAATTTTGTGTGGACGTAATTGCATATACTTAATAGTTAAGGCAATATTTACTTAGATACGTTCGAGTCTTTTTGTAAAATCTTTTCTGTTTGCCACATCTATTCTGATGCGTACGGGTCCTTTGCATATGTTTTTACATTAATTGAAAAAAGCTTCCTTGCTTGAAAATTCGAAAGAATTTTCCGACGTTCTTTCCATACTGCACACAATCGTGTTCACAAGAAGCACTTTCTTCTGATAGCCTAATTCATTAGCATTAAAATTTTACCAAGCACAATGTTTTACGAGAAAAATCACAATTATTAAGTGAAGTCTTGCTACATTTTCATTAAATTTTCAATTCTCACACCCTCTACATCTTTTTTGTCATTCAACATTACCTAACTTATAAGTAGACAAATGGACTTCGCGAATAAAAGTTTAATGGGTTCAAATCATGTTAGAAACATCAAACAGAAATGCAGCTTTAAATGAAACTTGTAAGAAGTCAAGTGCAAAGTTGCCTTCAGTTTTATGATAATAAATGCATGTTGTCGACAGTAAGAATATTCTTGAAGTCATTCGAATAAATTTTCCCCAATATGGTTGACACCATCTATTCAAATAACAAAATGGAAAATGTTTACATTTCCATCACAAAAACATGTAACACTTTTACTTTCCAATTCAAATGACATTCAAATATTACCAACAAACAAGAAACATTTTTTGGTTGATGTTTAAATATTTCGCTGGTAAAGTGTATTTCTGTTTGTGTGAGCGACGTGTCACTATTTAAGATTTCAGATAAAATGCATTGAATTAGTTGAGTTTATCTTGTCGTCGGTTTGGTCGGAATTTAATTATTTTTAGATGAAGCGAGAAAAGTTTGTGTTTTGTGGCAGTTACTTTATCAATGTCTTCCAGTTACAACTTCATTAACACTTAATTTTAATCAAAATATTACGGTCTAATGAGTTCGAACTGAACGAAATAAGATGTCACCTTTAAATCTGCCATGTTATTACTTTACCACTAGGATTTGGTAGGATGCACAGAATCGATTATGTACGAAATGTAGCTGCATGTTTAAAGCAAGAGTTTGTTCTTTGCCGAATGAGGGTTTTGCGATTTTTTTAATTGGCGGTTAATGCAGACAATCGTGAAGTAATAGATAACTTCGTATGAAACATCGAATTTGCAAATATGCGTATATTGTACAACCATTGAGTATATTATACGCATGAAACATTTGGTACTACTGGAAGTTAAACGAGATGAAAAGGTGGTGCTTCACCTCTTCTACACGTAGTCTAGTCATCTTAGACTTTAACCTTGCAAAAATTAGTAACAAGTATGAATCTACGTGGTTAGGTAGACCTAAGGGGCCATTCAAATAGTGCGCACACTTTTTTGGGGGAAGGGAGGGGGGATTGATTTTGATTTTTTTCCATGTATTTCGTCGTACAAGGGGGGAGGGGGATCTAATATGCATCTTTTCTAGCGTGCGCGCTGTTTGAATGGCCCCTAAGGTACCTACACAATATCCCAAAAGTCCTCAGCGATCACCCTCCAACATTTTGAGAAAATCGTCGAAAACCGAAAAAAATGAGGTCTAATGTAAGCTTTTTGTTGTTGTTCGACGAAAATCTGAGTTTTCCAAATTTTTCGCTTACAGTTATTTTTCCCAAGTTGTACATGCTAAGGTAGCGTCGTTCGAAACCCAACCTACTAAAATCCCTATCCCTCCCACGCCCACACCCACACACCACAGCCGGCATCGGTCACACCACCGCTTTGACTGCTCCCAACCCAACGAAGGCAGGACGAGAAGAAAAACGGAACATAGAAGACACAAACCGAGGCGCACCTGGGCGCTCCTATACTAGGACTAACTAAGAACGGGAGTCAACACCGCCGAGAAGACACAAAAACACAGGCGAATACATAAAGGAAAAGAGCGCAGCGCAAAAGGGGGGAAGAACAAAGTTGTGACAAAGAGAGGCAGAAGAAAGAGGGGGATGGGGTGATGCCAGAAGAAGGAAACAAGATTCCAATCATCAGCAATTGCAAAAAATCACCATGCTAACATTATGCTTTTGCCGAGTAAATACCCCCGTCCCTAAGGGCTACTAAGCATTCTTGTCCGCTAGGTCGGAGATTTGCGACTTTAATACTACAATGTATGCAAGGGTGTGCAAAATTAGATGTAGATGAATGGATTTAGTAGTATTTTAGGAGTTACCATAAGCTTACGCAATTCTGGTTTTCCCCCGTAAGACCGTTTCCCACTTTGGGAATAACGGTATAAAGTCAGAAACAGTCTTCCACAGTGTCAATGTCTAAATTGGTATACTTTGTAAAATCATATCTCACGCAAGAAATGAATAAAATTGTTGTACAGGAAAAGAATCACAAGGTTGTGCATCTTTCTTATTTCTCTTTTATCTCTTTTTTCACGTATTCGCTTACATTTTGTGCATGTAAAACTCGGTAAAACGAAACGTTGCACCATCTTACGATTCTTCTCTTGTAGTTATATTTTTGGAAAATTTGGAGTAAAAAAAAAATAGGAAAACTCGGATTTTCGTCGAACAACAACAAAAGCTTATACTTAACCTCAATTTTTTCCGTTTTCGACCTCAAAATGCTATGAGATGATCATTAGGGTCTACCAAACCACGTGGAGTCCTCCTTGTTACAAATTTTTGCAAGGTCGTCTATGTAAAAGTTTCTTCTTAGTCATATGACTATGTTAATGTTGCATAACAATGTGCTCACTTATTGCGTATTATACTAATATGTTGTATAATTATACTTACGTATGGTAGAAAATAGTATTTGCTAGCATAAAAGTGCCATTTCGTTATATGCTATTTTTCTATTTTCCGTGTGAAAATATTTGAAATATTAGAGTTATGATACTGAAAAATTTACTCACACAACCGGTAAAAAATGTACACCACAAATAAAAGTTGGAACCAAACCAAAATTGAAGACATAGAGAAAAAAACGTTCCTGAAACACCTGCCCAACGTTATCATTACATTATCATCATTATAAAAAAATGGAATACTTCCGAAAACAAATTGATATTACCGACAAAGCTTTAAATAATAAACGAAATTTCGCAGCGTCTTTTACCCATTAAAATGTATCAAAGATTGCCATAATGAGAAGAAGATTTTCCTTGTTGTTAAATCTACTGTTTAGAACGTAATACAACACAAATAATACACAACAACAACGGAGAGGCTCTTAACACATTCTCAAAAGGCAATTTTGAAATGGCCTTACTATCGCATGGATACCCTGGAACAGTCAACATCCATATCACTCGAATGTTATGGCATAAAGTGAAAACGAAAATATAAACTGGAAACATAATCCACATAAGAGGGGGTAATTGAGGACATTTCAACGTACGTTTTATATAGCAATTTCCGAGAAGACATTTCAGTCTTACCTTTAGTTTAATGGTTATAAGTGTAGGGATGAGATAGGAACTTCTTATATTGCTATGGGTACAGTTTTCTGTCGTTATTGAAAATATTTATACCTTGGAGTGCTTTTCAAGTTCTTCGTGAATGATTTTTTTGGACACTTTACCATTTACTTCTGAAATGAATAAATTGGTGACTAACGAAATATCAACAAAGACGAAGAGAGCATTGAACACAAATATAATTATTATTTTTGTGATACACACTTAGCTCTACCAATCAGCCTCATCTGCGAGTTGATTGTTGATGTTGTTTATCATCTTCTTAAATACTCATGCGTAGAGGCTAATTGGAGTCCAGCGATCTGTTGTTACAAAATAAGTCGAACAAAAAACTTTTTTTTTTGAAAATCGAATTGTAATGGTCAAGGTTAAGTGTATGTTGAATTTAGTTCGTATAGAAGAACATTAACACATCAACAAAAAACTTTAAATCGGACAAAAAATTATTTAACAACACGTCCGAAATTGACCTACTGATTGATTTGAATTTGTAATACACCCAATACAGAGACACCATTGGACGCTCCTAGTGCAACATCAGCTGCTATCAAGTATATCACATTTCATGGTGAGACGCAAAAACTGTCAAGCACATTATATTTTACTGGTATTGTAGTCATTATTATTTTCATTGCTTGGTGCCTATAATATGCCAATTATAGCACTCAAAACCACTGAAAATAGGACTACAATTTGCCGATTTTAGTCGAGTTTCATATATTGACACATTACAATAATGCTTTATTATGGTAGACTCAACTATAATCAGCGTTGGTGGAGTTGAATAAATAAATAGTCGAGTTGAATAAATAAATAGTCGAGTTAAATAAAGAATAACCGAAGAATTTTCCTGTTTCGTCACCCACGAAACTACGGCTTGAACTAATTTTATATGAAAGTGGATAGTAGGGCCGAGCTGGTAATGAATTCTTAAGTTGATCCCCGTGCTACTTCCCCCTCCCCTCCTTTCAGAAGTTTCCGGTGCAGGCATTACTTTGACTATTTATTGAGCGGAGACCCTTTAACTGATTTCTGAGATGTGGTGCTCTAATGAAAGGCGAAAGTCCGAAGTTTTTTTTACAGTACTAAGATTTTCCGAATTTTCCATTTTCCTAACAGTTTTGCCTGTTTTTCCGAAATAAGTATTTGTTTTACCTTCTTTAAACTCAAAAAACTTTTAAACTTTTATTTTTAGAAGAAAATTTTCTTTTAGAGATTGTTCTACATTCAATTCTCCACAAAGTTGCAGGAGACGCGGATTTTTGTCTTGTGGAGGGAAGGAGCTAATAAGGAATTTGAACATCTGTTGATGAATGTTTGAACATCTATACAACTAAATGCATTCTTAGGGACTGTCCATAAATGACGTCCAATATTCAGTGTTGCCATACAAATTTCAATCATCGATTGCTCGAAAAGTATACACTTTTGATATGTCAAATGTATGGCCGACATTAGGGGGGGTATATTGGAGGGGTCGGACATACATTTGACATATCAAAAGTATATACTTTTCGAGCAATAGACGATTGAAATTTGTAGGGCAACACTGAATACTGGACGTCATTTATGGACAGTCTCTTATAACCGAGATACTACATGTTGAGGTGGAAGGAATGAAGGAATTTGTTTCAAAATGCTTGAAGTTGAAATTTTGATTCATAAAATGTTTATAGCTCCTTATCCACTGGGTCCACCACTCAAAACATTGAGATATGATCGTCTTTCTTAAAATTTTTTAGGTTCTCTCCTGGACTTAGACCGTAATTCATATATTCGCGACCTAGTTCCTGAAGCAGAAGCTTCTCCTCAAGATCTACCTTGTTCCCATCTGCAGAACTCTGGAACGGTAGCTTCTTTCATCAAGTTTTTTTATGGTGTTCTGGATTTGTGGCGCGTTTGAGATATTCACAAGTCAATTCTTAAAAGATAAAGCGAGTAAAAGCCGATTCCGTCATTTTTGCTCAAGGACCGCACTCCTCATGCGACTCGTGTACATCTCTAACAGGACTTGCCAATTTCATGTAATGACAGGGATCTGGTATCTTGGTTATGGGCAATATAACGAAATTCGAATACCAATTCCTGACGGAATCGGCTTTTACTCGCCTTAACTTTTATGAACTGACTTGTGAATATCTCAAACGCGCCACAAATCCAGAACAACATAAAAAAAACTTGATGAAAGAAGCTACCGTTCCAGAGTTCTAAATTTGATGTATATTTGATGTGTTTTCGATGTATTTTTGATATATTTGTGATTTATTTTTGATGTATGAGTGTTGTAAAGGTTGTATTAGTGATGTGTTGTTGTCCTATACATCCACATAACTTGTCAACACTAAAACATCACCAATACAACACCACCACATCACTAGAACATTGATACAATATAAATTTGTACTCGTGATTTATTAGTTATGTACTGGTGTTGTACTGGTGATGTATTAGTGTTGTACAAGTGATGTGTATTTGATGGTAGAATTTTTTACATCGCACATGCAATTCATACATCATTAATACACCAAACATACGACACCAAAACAACAAGAATACATCACATATACAACCTTTGCAACACTCATACATCAAAACTACATTAAAAATACATCGATAAAACATCGAATATACTTCAAATTTACATCAAAGTTTTCATTTTGACAATGATTTTGGTCATGATTTCATTTGAAAACTTTGATATATATTCGATGTATTCTCGATGTATTTTTGATGCATTTAATAGTTTTTATTGGTGATGTGTTTTTGTTGTTTTGGTGTCGTACATTCGATGTGTTCATGATGTATGAATTGCATGTGTGACGTAAAAAATTCTACAGCATATACACACCACTTGTACAACACTAATACATCATGAGTACAAATTTATCATGTATCGATGCACTATTGGTGTATTAGTGATGCACTAGTGATGTACTACAGAATTAAACTCAAAAGTTCTGTCTTGTTTCTTTGAGGGGACAATATTCACAACAGTTTTCTTGGGGTTTTTGAGATTTAAGATTGAGCGATAACCGTTAGAATCATTTATCAGAGTTCGAGAGTTCGACATATATCGAAAACCTACCTTCAGCCATAGGTTCATCACCAGTGACTCGTTCCACAATTTCCAGCATAAGATGGCTGGGTTTCACTCCATGGCACATAGGCTAGGTACAGTTAAGTAATGAGAGATACAGGAAAGAGCGAAACTACATCTTAGAATTGGGTAAAATAAACGGTTATGACAACAAAGCAATTTCCAATGTCATTAAAAAGTATGAGCGTATGGCTGAACTCCGCAGATTATCCGTTCTATTCCACAGTTCAGACCAGGCAGGAAAACAACGTATCTGTGTCCCTTTCGATCCCTACGTAAATAAAATCCTGTCGAGGTCGGAATTGGGGCTACGAGTTAATGAACAGTAACGAATACACGTTACAGAAGAAGTTCAAAAGTACAAAAGACGACATAACAGAATTATCTTGTTCTGGCATATACGAAATCAATTGCCAAGATGGATGCTTCTAGCGGTACGAAGGTATGACCCAGCGTAATCCTGAAGTTCGCTTTGGGGAACACATGAAGTGCGTAAGGAAAGGTGACCTCCGAAGCGGTGTGGCAAAACACATGATAACCCACCTACACTCCACAGACATCAGTAAAGTTAGGCTGGTTGAGAAGGTCTCGAGCAAAAGAAAGAGAGTTTTCGAATGCGTCGAGAAGATTCACATAGTAAAGAACGAAAACAACGGACACCACCTTATGAATCTGAACGACGGTAATGTACTTGTGATGTACTGGTGATGTATTACTGTATTACAAGTTATGTGGATGTATAAGACACAAGAGCAACAACAACACACCTCTAATATAACCTTTACAACACTCATACACCAAAAATATATCAAAAATACAACAAAACTACATGGAATATACATCAAATTTAGTATTTAGCTCTTTCTGCCTATTCTGCCATTTACTCATTATTGAGTGTAAAAGCATTATTCTTCATAGAGGTTAAGACTCATGCACTGCTCATGTTTCATAGGACTGACAAGTCCGTATTGAATTCTTTCCTTTGCAAAGAGAGAAGAAGAATGGGACACTTTGGGAAAGAACATAGACGTACATGATTTTCCCAACTGTAAGTGATTGGAGACCTGATGGAATTCTTCTGAGATCCATGTGGATTCACCAAATTCGTGCACCAGTTAGGTCACGCATCGTCTTATTTGCACAGGCTTTCGATTCGTTTAACGGGAATAAAATCAAATTAAATGAAACTTGACCCCTGGACCTTTCGAATTTTTATGAATTTTCCAAACGAAGTTTCATAAAGTATCGGAATCTACTTTCTTGAATACTTGTTTATCGTAAACCGTATATTGCCAATAGGAACGTGTAACTGTTATCGATTTTGTATGAATTAGATTTATTGATACCGTCGTCGATATATACAACAACGCCTGTTCATATACTGTTATTTCGCATTTACTTCTATCATTCCTTTCGTGAGAATGTACGAAGCGAATGCAAGATTCCATAAGGGAAATCCAATATTCTCAAGGTGAAAATCCTATCAGAGCTGTACCGAACCTATATGGTTTTCAATACACATAAAAGACCAAGAAATATGCAGCGAAGAATAAAAATCATTTTCGATACAAGCAAAGATGAGTGTTAGGCACATAGCATTTTCCTATGAGAATGTTGGAATTTGTTGTTGTTTACTGGCGTGTATTCCATGTGTATAGTTATATCCCGATTCAATGATGTTGGATCAAAAGTAAAAAGACCTTTACCTTTAGGTGAGATTTTTCTATTATACTTGTATTTTTCCTGTGATGCTGAACATTTCGCAAATATTTTTATATAGTGCCCGTAAGAGATTGGATTACAAAAAGAATATAAAATATAAAGAAGAAGATGGTATCGACTTCGGTATATTCTGGCGAGATTATTCTTATTCAAGGTAGACATTGTTACGTTAGGGTTCAGACTAAAAATATATCTTATGGTTATGAAACAATAAATTTTTTCAACTTTTAAATATCTAATGAAATTGCAGGAAAAATCCTCTGAGTTTTTGTCTGTTCCATAGATTTTCAATGATTGAATCAACGTTTTGCACATATGGGCTTTTGGGAAGGAATAGTCACTAGTTCGTGATATGATAAGTCAATAAACCACCTTTTCATACTTCAGTAATAGAATGTTTTAACTTTATAGCTTAAAATTAGAACTAACAAAAAAATTCTAAATATTTCAGATGTCAGTATTAGAATGTGAGTTGTCAGAACTAGAATTTGAGATTCTCGAGAATGGAAAAATCTCTCTATCATGTCTATGTCTATGAATCTTCATTTATTTTTTTAGCGTATCGTGACAACCGCATATACAATCCTCAAATCTAGTACTTAGTCTAATACTGGTTCCATGGTGGCCGTCAAAAATCCCGAAAACTAAAATCCCGAAAATCCAAAATCCAGAGTAGCAAAAATCCCGAAAATCAATAATCCCGAATGTACAAAAATCCCGAATAATAAAAATCCAGAAAATCTGCAATTCAGAAAACAATAATCAAAACTTCAGCGAAGGTGAAAAAGGGCGGTAGCCCCCGCTGTGAGGGGTCAAGGGTGTATAACCCCCCTTGCGGGATCTAAGGGGCAGAGCCCCATACACGTTAGGCCGCCTGCAAGGCGTAAGAAAAGCCAGCCGCAGGCGTAAAAAAAAGCCCGCCGCAGGCGCGGGGGTTAGGGGGCAGAGCCCCCCAAACTCAAATTCACTCGTATCAATCAGGATTTTTAATATTTCACAATGTTCGTTATCATTCGCAATTATGGTTATTCGGGATTATGGTTATTCGGGATTTTTGTACATTCGGGATTATTGATGTTCGGGAATTTTGTTATTTGAAATTTTAGATTTTCCGGATTTTTGCACTCGGGATTTTAATTTTCGAGATTTTTGACGGGAGCCTGGTTCCGTACTGTCATTTAAAATTTGACTGTAACTTTACAATAAATTGTATTTTCTTTTGTTTTAAAATGTTAGTTACCATTTTAAAATGTTAATAGCAGCATTGAAATATTTAGACCCGTACGAAGAACGAAGTTCTTCGAAAAGGGTCTTATGCGGCAACATACTGCCCTGTCAACATGATATACGTCCCTGGTTTTCTGAGTGGAAGTACTTCCTTTACTACCACGAAATCTTTGATGATTTTTGGATGAAGAACTTTACGATAGGTCACGCAAGAATAAGGAGAGCAATAGATGATCCCATGCCTAGACATGCCTAGAGACAGGATAAAACCGGAGAAGCAATGTGAGGCTACCATACAGCCTAAGCCATTGGCCGAATTGTCTGCCCGGTGATTGACTCGATAGAATCTGGAGGAACAGGTGCCGGGGCGTTTGCTCTGGAACCCAGAACGGAGTAGAGTTTCGATTTGGGAAATTTCGTCAGTGTATTCCAGGCAGAAACGTTCGCAGCAATGAGAGGAGTACAGTGATCCACACGAGCGGAATTGGAAAACGAAGGGGGTAGCTATCCTCTCGGATAGCAAAGGAATAATTAAGGCGATAATGTCGCCTGTCACCACTTCGAAGCTAATAAATTTATTTATTTTTTAGCCAATGGTAAAATAAAAACTGACTGGCTGTCGACATGATAAAAAATAAGTTAATTAAAGAAACAAAACCGGAAGTGATTATGTGGCCCAGTCGACCCGTCGAAGCCCCTAACCACTTTTGATTCTTGTCGATTAAAACTGGTGCAGCATGATGTAGTGCAACTTGAAACGTTGTCATCCAATGAGTAGCTCGCCGGATACCACAAATGAAAAAGAAAATAATGTTTTTGTTCATTCCCAATATCATAAACAAAATGTATAAACAAATTAATGCGTTATGCTATTTGGGTCGAATCAAAAAATCATTTCTACTCATAACCGCCTCGGTGAGAATTTCTAATCTGACTTTTGAGCGAAATTGATTACGAGAGACGAGTGAATTGTAAAGGTGGGCGAATAAGTTAAAAGTCCTTCATATTATTCACCGGTTCGAATAACAACCCATAATTTGTGCGATGTGCATCCAAAATAAAGAAACGGTTATTCCCCAATGACCTGACTGGCAAGTTAACCCTTAATTTTTCCGCTGTTGAAGGAGCTTTAACGCGCCCTCTCAAAACACCAAAAACAAACATAGAACACAAATTGAGTCTCCGACGCGACAGACTCTCAACACCGATAGACCGACACCTTTCTTCGTAGGGTTGAAGACGGTAATTCTCATCCCTCTTCACTGTGTGCCGCAAAGCATACATCAAAAAATTTCTTTGAATTGATTCAATTTTGTCACAATGCGCCTGGTAATAGGGAGCCCAGACAACAGAAGCGTATTCCAAATGCGATATGACGTGCGCTATAAATATGCTCTTTAGGGCTTTAATATCCCGAAAATCTCTGCAGATTCTCTTTACAAATTCAAGCATCGAGTATGCCTTGGCGACAACGTATTCAACATGTCTGTTGAAGTTCAGGTGTTCAGTGAAAAATACTCCAAGATCCTTTTTTTCAACAACTCTTTTAAGGGCAACAGTACCAATTGAATATACAAAACGAATTGGGTGTCGTTTTCGGAAGAATGACATGACATTGCACTTCCCTACATTCAGTGACAACGCGTTATTTTGACACCACAAATCAAGTTTGTCTAGATCACGCTGCATTTCGATGCAGTCACGCAAGTCGTCGGCATAAAGTGAACATATGATTGATTTGAAAACGGTAACAACGTCATTAAAATAGATGAGAAACAAGAGAGGGCCGAGGTGACTTCCCTGCGGGACGCCTGAAGTATCTTGGAACGTCTGTGATCTCCAACCCATCATCTTTACATATTGGCTGCGATCGCTCAAATAAGACTGTATCCATTGCAGAAATGATGAATGCACACCCAGTTCTCGAAGTTTACTCATCAACATACTGTGTTTAATCCGGTCGAAAGCCTTGGATACATCCGTGTAAATAACGTCAACCTGGTGACCCCTTTCAATGAAACATATCGCCTCATTAACAAAACATATCAAATTCGTACTGACTGATCTGCCCTTCTTGAACCCATGTTGTTGAACTGTTACGATTTTCTCAAATTTTTTGGTGAGGACTGCGCAGACCAAAGACTTAAAAAGCTTCTCAAATCGCGATTCCCCTGTAACATTTGACATTGGATCTAGAACCAGCTTTGAAGACGGGAACTACGTAAGATTCTTTCCATCTAGTTCGAAACTGGCTAACAAGTGACAAGTTAAAAATGTGATACAGAGGCGTACTTAATGCGTTAGAGCATTCTCTCAAAAACAACAATAGATCTTCAGGACCATCACCTTTCGAAACATCGATGGTGTTCAGCGCTTCTAATATTTTTCCTTTGTCTAATGACATCGATGCTACGTCAACTATTTTACTCAGTCCAAATACATGATTCTCCTCGCGCTCGTCATTGACAAATACATCCTTGAAGTATCTGGCGAACATCTCACATTTCGCCTGCATATCAGTTGTTTCGAAATTACCAAATTTCAAACAACTAGGATATCCGACCGTCTTTTTCATAGCGTTTACGTACATCCAGAACTTTGAGGGATTCAAGATCAAGGCTGTCTGCGTTTCTTTCAGATACGAGGAATAGGACCGTTGCTGAGCAGATTCGAACTGATTTCGTAAGGAACAATAGCGGATGTAATCATTGCCAGTATGTTTGAACTTCTTCCGCGCCCGACTGCGTCCGATTTTTCAGATTCAGTAAATTCTGACTATACCATGGTGGATGAGGACCAACACATTTACGTTTTAGTGGAGGGGTTCAGGGAAACTCTAAATCAACAGGGCCGGAAAAAATAGGGTAACAGTTGCATGGGTGCCTGGGCACTCCGGAATATTGGGGTGTATTCGAAGCGATGCTTGAAGTTAAATGGGTTTGTGAACTGTTGAACATCGCAAAAATAGGGTAGTGGGAGTGACTAGTGGAGGTAGTTGGGTAGGTATCGTTAGCGGTCTCGAAAGTACACTTAGTGTGTACCGCTTGATGTGCCTAAACCAGTTGTCTCAGACAGGTTCCTAGCTGCCACTGCCAGGTTCGAATGATTTACATGATGAACGGGTAAAGAAAGAAAGGATCAGCAGATCTGTGTTTAGGGACCCAGAGATCCCTGCTCGTGAATGGGACAAGGTAGTTCAGGTGAGGAAAGTATGACTTAGAAATGGAGGGCAACGAGGAAATTTCATTTCAGATTACCAAACCCAGATTCAGTTCAGTTTGTGGTTCCTTCAAGTTGAACTTGAACCTAGTCTGAAGTAAAGCTTACCAGAGGATCATGTCAACTCAAACCTATTCCGAGCTGTCTGGAGAATCTATAATCGGGCAATCGTTGTGTCTGTACAGTTCCGAACAGGTAAAACATGGATAGCATGCAGCGATATTCAATATTAAATGTCCAATTAATATGAAAATTCATAAATGGAGCCAGTGTATCGGCTTGTAAAATAAAGTTTAGTTCATTTTAGTCGCGTGTGAGCTTACTGTGAATACAAGCCTACCATAAAGTTATCACATAACTGGAGTTCAATGTTTTCAATAGTATTATTGTATCGAATGAAAGATAAATTATTCCACAACTAAATGAAATGTTTGGATGCGATTGATTGAATTATTGTGCTACCTACACAAATATTTATTTACCAAGCTCCAAATTATCTAAATCCATTCGTTTCGTCGCCCATTGTTATTAAATTTAATCTTAATTACACTTGATTTATGTACGTGATTAAATAGAAATTTCATAGTCAATTTCTTTTAATATAATCGAACCGAAGAGCCCCAAAGACATTTGCTTCGTTTTTATTTTTTTCTTTTCGATAAAATAATACCTCGTACACAATACCAGATACCTTTCATTATTCGGATACATATCTTTTATATCACACAATAAACAATCAAAATGTCTCATATACACCAAGCCTTTTTTATACACCCATCGACATCTGCAAAATAATACCGTGACTCCTATCGTTACTTTTGTGTAAGAATTACGACGGAATTAACATGGCAATTGAGCAAGGAATGTCCCATGAACTGGACCGTAGTACTTTTCGGGTATCCAATATTCGTATTTGTAACAAACTACAAAACATTCATTATTGTAATTCCGGCTGAAATCAATGAAACTTAGTCAAGTTGGTAATGGGCTTAATGTTAAAAGAAAAATATCGTTTAGCATCAGAAAAGGGCTCAGATCAAAGTAATTTGTACAGTTTAGTATTCAGATGGCATTATAACCCGACGCCTTTGCTTTATGCAGTATGAGTAGTCAAATGGATAAAACCCAAGAAGCCGGAGATGTAATTAGATTGTAAATTAAACAAAAATGACGCAGTTTTTTGGTAGAAGCGAATAGGAAACACAGAAATTTGTCGGTTTGGCCCACATTCAGTCTTAGCCAATTCGGCCTATTAAACTACTCCCTTTTTACTATCTTTCAGCTCATTCATTTATGTGTATTTTATACGTTAAGTTAATGGAATTTCGGTAAAACTTTTTCTATTTTCAATTGAGTATTGTAGTTTATGTTTTTCTGTTTTCGCTTTGTTTTCTTTCTTTCGGATAATTTTATTACACTAGAACGTTTGATATAATAAAAACTTTGCACGTTGTTTGGGTTTACGACAGTCGAAAATCAATTTGATAAATATTGAGACAATTATGTATACGAAGTGGAGAACAGAATGTTACCAGCATTATACACGAGACTGCTCTCCATTTTAACGAAATTACTATTTACACCGAGGACGAGAAGTCTACTCATTCACTTAACGTCAAGTCATACCGAACGATTTCAGAAGGCTGCCCAGTTAATATGACAATTTTGGATGTGTGAACGGGTATATTGATATACACTCGGTTCCGACTCGGCACCAGGCTGCCTATTTGAGATATACATACATACACATTTTTCATGTAAAATTTTAATGTGGGTGGTGAAAATCTGATTGCTCCGATTTCTTATATCGGCGTAACTTAGTTGAAAATTTTGACATTTGGAGCAGACTATCTTTAGTTCATGATATCGACGTTACCAGGATAGTAGATGTCGCACTTTTCGAGTGCCGCCGAGTGGGAACTGAGTGCACAGTAATGTACCCGTTTTCCACTCCAGCATTGTCATAGAAACTTGTTTGGCACCTGGCAAATTCTGCAGGTAATCTAGGTATTCGGTCGTGAGGTGGGCGAAGAGGAAGGTTTATTGATTTGATTAAAGTATTAGGAAACACATTAGACGATCAAGTCATTTCTATGGTAATGATAGGGTCCCGTGATGGCGTGAAGATCAAAAGCGTGAACTATCATAGGTGTTGACGTTTAAAAACTGCTCCCAAGTTTAAATTGGCAACATCACAGTTATGTTCTGTAGCGCGTTTTAATGATTGCGTTATATTGCTTTGAAATCAGGAAATAGTTGACTTTTCCAAATGGATAAGGGCTACTTTCGATTACAGGAAAGGAATCATAAGATTGTGCAACGCTTCGTTTTAACTCTTTCAACCGAAAAACCGGTTTTACTTGAGAAAAATACAAGCGAATACGTGAAAAGAGCGATAAAAAAGAAATTAAAAAGTTGCACAAGCTTACGATCCTTTCCTGTACTTCCGGAAGTTTACCCAGCGAGGAATAAAACGTTACCTGGACACTTGTAGCGCTGGTGGGCCGTAAAGTGACAGTGGAGGATAAGGAAACTTTGGTTACCAGTTGGTCCAACACAGCGACTAGGACTGCTGACAGTAGTCAAATCCTTCAGTTATTTATTCGTTCTCGTCATAAAATATGTGTGTTGAAAGAAAAGTGCAGCAAAAGTCGAAGTTTCCCGCGAAGTATCTTGCGTGGGAGGCCGTTTCGGCTCCCCTACAAAATATGCAGGCACAAAATCCTCATCATCATCATCATCCTCAAACTTCATAGACCGTTTATACCTTCCGGTGTGGGGTCTTTAAGCCGCAACCCGGTGGTCATTGATCACCCCCCTCCATACCCTTCTATCCTCTGCCAAGGAGATGGTTTGCTCGCCCAGTGAAAGCCCCCTAACTTCTAAATCTGATTTAATTGAGTCTATGAACCTTCTCCTTGGCCTACCCCTAGGACGTACACCCGGGACCTGTGCATTCAATATCCTTTTTCTGAGCCTACTATTACCCATCCTTTGAACGTGCCCGTACCATCTCAGACGACTAACCCTTGCCGCCTCCTCCACTGACCTAACCCCTAAATTTTCTCTGATGTCGTCGTTCCTGATATGATTGTCCCACTGTTCCCTCCGATTCCCTTTTGCTATGCTCCTAAGAACCCTCATATCTGAAACCTCCAAGTCATGCACAAGGTATCCGCAGTCCACCCAACTTTCACTACCATATAAAATTGTTGGCCTGAAGATTGACCTGTGAATAGCTAACTTTGTGCCACTACTTAATTCCTTCCTGTTAAACACATGAGACCTCAACTGACTGGCCACCGCATTTCCCATTCTCCTCCTTTCCTCAAATTCCCTAACTAACTTGCCATCCTCTGAAAACATGGCTCCTAAATATTTAAACTCAGAAACCTGTTCCAACTGCTCCCCATTTAAACTGCACACTACGTCTTTCCTAAATTTGCCAACATGCATAACCTTTGTTTTGCCGACGCTTATCTTCATCCCGTACTCCTCACATGCTACATTCAGGCAGTCAATCCCCCTCTGCAAATCATCGGCATTATCTGCTAATAGGGTTAAATCATCCGCATAGGCCAGGATTTTCATAATTACATCCCCAATTTCCACATTCCCCTGCAAATTGGCCTGCTTGATGATTTTGTCCATGACAATTATGAACAGAAGAGGAGAGAGACAACAACCCTGACGAACGCCCTCATTAACCTCGAAAGCCTCACTAATTTCACCATCTATCCTTACCGCAGCCTTGCTCCCTGAGTAGATGCTTTTAATGGCGCCCAATAAACCTCCATTAATCCCGTATTCGCTAAGCCCCTCGAACAGCTTTTGCCTCGGTACCCGATCAAATGCCTTTTCCAAGTCGATGATGCATAAGTACAGATCAATATTCCTCTCAAAGAGCTTTTCTATAGCCTGCCTAAGACAAAAGATCTGATCCTGACACCCTCTCAGAGGTCTGAAACCACTCTGAGCCTCGTCCAGCACCTCTTCCACTATAACCCTAACCCGATCTACTAGCACACTAGCATAAACCTTTCCGACCACGCTCAAAAGTGAAATCCCTCTGTAGTTGCTACAAACTTTACGGTTGCCCTTCTTAAAGATCGGAGCAATAACACCGAAGCTCCATTCAGCGGGTACTACTGAGGACTTCATGGCTAAATTAAAAATCCTACAAAGCCATTGGATCCCACCAGACCCGCTATTCTTAATAAATTCTGTCCTAATTTCGTCTACACCTGCGGATTTCCCTGCCTTCAGCCTGCTGACCTTTCGTGTCACCTCTTCTAATGTAATTTCTTCCTCACCCTCCGAGTTAGCAAACTGATTTCTGTCAGGTGCCACTACCGGATTGACAGATGCAAATAGATCCTGAAAGTAATCACGCCAGGTTTCCAGTACTTCTCCCTTATCCGTAATTAACTGGCCATCTTTACCCAAAATGCTCCCGCAGCCCTCCTTTTCACCACCACGCCTAATATCCTTAATCGTCGACCAGAATTTTTTACCCTTTCCTTGACCTGCTTCTTCCAATTCTTCTCCGAACCTCTTCCACGCGAGGTCCTTTGCTTCTTTAACTAGAGCCTTAACCGCCTGACTACAAGCCCTGTAAGCTCCTTCCTTCTCATCCGTTTTATCCTGTAACCAAACCAAATAAAGCTTTCTTTTCTCCAACACAGCCTTTTTGATATCGGCGTTCCACCAACCCGTCCTTTTGTTCCTACCTCCGCTAGAGACACTACCCCGACATTCCTCAGCTGCACTCAAAACAAATTCCTTAAAATTTGCCCACTCAGCCTCGATGTCCCCGCAGTCCGAAGGAAGCCCCTCAAAACCTTCTGTGAACTTTGCCATGAAACGAGCCCTAACTTCCTCCTCCTTGAACTTTCCTACGCGAAACCTGCGAACTACCTTTTTCTTCCTTTTAGCCTGACAGAGTTTACCAACCGACAGATGTGCACCCAAAAGATAGTGGTCCG
This sequence comes from Pseudolycoriella hygida, assembly GCA_029228625.1. Taxonomy (NCBI): domain Eukaryota; kingdom Metazoa; phylum Arthropoda; class Insecta; order Diptera; family Sciaridae; genus Pseudolycoriella; species Pseudolycoriella hygida. The sequence continues at coordinate 29,791,979 of CM055403.1, read as the reverse complement.
AGCCGAAGGTGAAACCCCTGAAAACACGCGCGTCACATATTTCCTGCCTCTTGTCCTGTTCTATAATTACGTAATCAATTATTGACTTATTATCCCAACTTTCATTGACGTAAGTGTACCGGTGGATCCATTTGTGCTTAAAGAAAGAGCTGGTTACTGCTAACCCATTGAAATCACAGAAATCTAACAACCGCTTTCCATTTGAGTTCAAAGTATCTTCCCCGAATTTGCCTACCCCCCTTTCATAACCTGCATTGGTTTTACTGTTTCCTATCCTCGCATTAAAATCGCCCAACAAAACCACACACTCACTTCGCCTTTTTGCCACAACATCTCCTAACTGCTCGTAAAAGGCGTCGAGGTCGCCAGCA
>CM055403.1:29756240-29791108 GCA_029228625.1 Pseudolycoriella hygida | reverse complement strand
GCGGATTTTCCTGCCTTCAGCCTGCTGACCTTTCGTGTCACCTCCTCTAATGTAATTTCTTCCTCACCCTCCGAGTTAGCAAACTGATTTCTGTCAGGTGCCACTACCGGATTGACAGATGCAAATAGATCCTGAAAGTAACCACGCCAGGTTTTCAGTACTTCTCCCTTATCCGTAATTAACTGGCCATCTTTACCCAAAATGCTACTGCAGCCCTCCTTTTCACCACCACGCCTAATATCCTTAATCGTCGACCAGAATTTTTTACCCTTTCCTTGACCTGCTTCTTCCAATTCTTCTCCGAACCTCTTCCACGCGAGGTCCTTTGCTCCTTTAACTAGAGCCTTAACCGCCTGACTACAAGCCCTGTAAGCTCCTTTCTTCTCATCCGTTTTATCCTGTAACCAAACCAAATAAAGCTTTCTTTTCTCCAACACAGCCTTTTTGATATCGGCGTTCCACCAACCCGTCCTTTTGTTCCTACCTCCGCTAGAGACACTACCCAGACATTCCTCAGCTGCACTCAAAACAAATTCCTTAAAATTTGCCCACTCAGCCTCGATGTCCCCGCAGTCCGAAGGAAGCCCCTCAAAACCTTCTGTGAACTTTGCCATGAAACGAGCCCTAACTTCCTCCTCCTTGAACTTTCCTACGCGAAATCTGCGAACTACCTTTTTCTTCCTTTTAGCCTGACAGAGTTTACCAACCGACAGATGTGCACCCAAAAGATAGTGGTCCGAGCCGAAGGTGAAACCCCTGAAAACACGCGTGTCACATATTTCCTGCCTCTTGTCCTGTTCTATAATTACGTAATCAATTATTGACTTATGATCCCAACTTTCATTGACGTAAGTGTACCGGTGGATCCATTTGTGCTTAAAGAAAGAGCTGGTTACTGCTAACCCATTGAAATCACAGAAATCTAACAACCGCTTTCCATTTGAGTTCAAAGTATCTTCCCCGAATTTGCCTACCACCCTTTCATAACCTGCATTGGTTTTACTGTTTCCTATCCTCGCATTAAAATCGCCCAACAAAACCACACACTCACTTCGCCTTTTTGCCACAACATCTCCTAATTGCTCGTAAAAGGCGTCGAGGTCGCCAGCATTGCTACCCTCGCACAAAATCCTGAGGCATCAAAATCCAGAGTCCGGATTTTGTAGCTTCCAGATTTTTGGCGACACTTCACTTCTATGGTGCATCTTGATAATTCTTATTCGGCATCTGTTTTGTGACTTCTTTTAGGATACACTATTTCGAATTGTTTAGAGAGCCAACTGTAATATTTCATAATACATGAAGAATTGTAATCCTGTGGCGGCGGTCTAAACTACATTTGGTATTGGGAAGCTCTGCTTCCTCACCCTCGCGTCTGCGGCGAGCTCGGATACGCCCTGCCGTCAGCCGTACGTGCATGTGGCTTTGTCCAAAACCCCGCTGGGGGCTCTGCCCCTTAGTCCCCGCAAGGGGGATATTCCCACTTGATTTCCCTCTGCGGGGGCTGCCGTACAGATATTGTAGTTTTCCTAACTAGTACCTGATTGGTTATTTTGAGCACGAGCCGTAGACGAGTTTGGCAAAACACATCGAGTGCTCTAAACAACCATCAGGCACGTGTTAGAAATATTCCTATTCACAACAACTGGGAAACAAAAACTTGCAATCAATTATTATTTTTAACACACAAAGGCGTTGTGAAAAAAAAATGTATAAGGAAACTGCCGCTGGCTGGTGAGAAAAATACAATTCGCTCATATTTCGTCCGAGTTTTCCGGATTTTGACGCCACCTGATTTTGAAACCTCAGGATTTTTCTTCTGGATTTTGTCGCCTCTGCATTCCGTGCCTCCGGATTTTGTAGTGACACCGGCCATTTCTCAAGACATAGACTTTTTGATCTATATATTACTAAAGGTATTTTAAACCAAGTAAATTGTTTGAATGAGTGCGTTTGTTGCCTTTTCTAAAGACGCAGAAAAATTTATCCTAGCAATATCATATTACGCAGTTACAGTTATTTGGTCTGTGAATGAGTTCTCGCTGTTTTTTTTTTTTTGCTGTTTTTAAGCGTTCACTTCAATAACAAAATGAATGAATACATTAATGAAAATATTTTCCATCGCTAGCCGCTACTTTTTCCCATCTTTCAGGTAATTTACGGATACCGTGTCGAAAAAATTCCTCATTTTTTTAGGCAAACCAATCAGAGAGCCATTTTTCGATACCCTCGAAAGAAGTGAACCGATGTGCCATCAAATCGTTATTTATGCAATCGAATGAGTAGTAGTTCCCAGTTCGTTCCAATTAAATAGTTCTGCACGGTTTTGCGAAATGTGGACGAGCGTTGTCATGTGGAAAAATTAACTTGTCCTGGCTATCAGTCCATTCTGGTCGTTTTTCGGCCAGAACTCGCTTCAAACGCATCAATTGTTCTCGAAAGCGTTCCCCATTAATTGTTTCACCAGGTTTCATAATACACCACACCTTTCATATCACACCAGATACACAGCATTCCCTTCGAACAGTGAATATTTCGTTTTGGTTACCATGGACCTGGCTCACCTGGCCTTACCCTGGCTTTTAATCGTTTGGGATTCTCGTAACAGATCCATTTTTCATCACCAGTCACAATTCGGTGTAAAAATCCTTTTTTTTTATGTCTTTGAAGCAATAATTCACAAGTGGTCTTTCTTCTTTCGACTTCTCTTTCTTTCAATTCATGTGGTACCCAATGTGACATCTTTTGAATCTTTTAGACGTTTGAAAACTGTTGTTCGATCAACTCCTAATGATTTTGCAAAATCTTCTTACGTTTGACATGAGTCTTCATTCGTCAATTGTTCATCATCAAATTTTTTTGGACCACCTGAACGCTCTTTGTCTTCAACATCAAAATCAGCACTTTTAAAGCGTCGAAACCAGTGTCTGCATGTTATTTCTGATAGAGTATGTTCACCATAAGCTTTTACAAGTAATTGATGAGCTTCAGTCGCAGTCTTCTTTATTTTAAAGAAGTACAATAAAACTTCCCGCAAATAAACTTTTCTTGGAACAAAATTAGACATTTTTAATGAAGGAAAAATTTATGTTTTGCTAAGAAACGTGTTATATTGTTTACTGAATTTTATTGACAGCAATCAAAATACAGTTTGACTGACAGTAGCTAGCAATATTTTTATCTGACCCATCTAACAATAAACAGCGAGAACTTATTCACAGAGCAAATACTAGAGCACCGCATTGAATTCGTTCCATGATCAATTAATCCTGCAAGCTTACCCCAGACTTATCAAAAACTTCTAGGCATTTTGTAAGGCTAAATACAAGGAAAGAAAGAGCCCTCCAAAAAGTTTACTTGGCTTCAAGCAAATCTGATCGAATATTTCAAGGCTAGTTGTAGCCGAGTCCGAAAACAATCTTTTCGATAGGTCTGGAAGCAAATTGGTCAAAATGGACCAAAGTTCTAAACTTTATTTTACACTATAGAGGGACGTACTTTTCATTGAAATTAAAATGAAGTGTCTACCTGTTATCGTTTTCTGCCTATTCAGTTTCAAACTTCGCGACACGTTTGATAATTCACCCCTCATTACCATTAAGTAGGTCTACAAAGTGTGATGATGATAATGAAAAACGTACATAAATAATGAAAGTTGAGCATTTCGTACTTTGAAGAACAGAATGAGAATCCCAGATGTTGCTCCTGTTACCGGAAATATTAATTGTGTTCATATGATATCATATCATGGAATAAGAATAACATGTGAAAAGCCGATTAATTTCCCTTTCACAAATATTCGAATGATAAACTTATTTTCCCTTTTACAAAAGTGATATGAAGAGCTGGATATATTGAAATACGACAAGATACATTTACCTAATAAACAGAATTCGCGAGTGAGAAGCTTATGAAAGATTTTCCCTCACGGACGAATAGCATGTGGGAGTAGTTTTGTCCACTGGGGTAATTAATTGAGAGACTAATTTATTACACGCGGAAGTGAGGACCAGTATCCAGCCTTTTGTATTTAGTATCTGAACGCTTTTTACCAGAATTAAACTGTCGCTGCGTGCAAAAATTGTTTCTGCTCACTCACGCGTGTGAATAGCAGCGCCAACGTTTCTTTTTCTTGTTCACGATGTAAAACAAAAACATAAACAAATTTTATGACGCAAAGTTTGATGGCTTAATTCTTCTTAATGTTTATATGTTTGCTGGTATTTGACTCAACAAGATGCTCGCTTAGTTGAAATATATTATCAGAATATCGATACAGGTCTCGGTTTTTTTGTATGCAGTTTTCGGAAATTGCTGAATATATAAATATGATGCAACGCCCACACTATTACATACCGGTGAAATTTGGAGATGCATCTTTTAGTTTATAAGTTTGTTCTTTTCATCTTGATGTTCTTTCAGATTTTACGTGGAACCGAACAGATAATGAAGCTACAGAATATTTGATTGATTAAAATCTTTTATGTTTTACGTGGTTTGCATATAAAATAATCAAAATATTTCACTTCCGAGCTGTGAATGGAATTTTACTTTTCAGGACTAATATTTAATTTGAAAATGATTTCAAGAGAATGGGGAGAAATGAATTAATGTTATGCCAATGATTAAATTGAAAGCAGCTGCTGCATAAATGATAAAAGCACTTATTAAATTCTGGTTCTAATATTGGCATCACTTTGTTAGTTTCAGTATATTTTAGATTTGTGCGCCGTTATCATCGACAGTGCGCTCGTGGTACTTTAGTGTTAATGTATGCAAATCGCATCGCAAGGTTTGTGTGAAAGCTCAACTTGACAGAAATAAAATTGTTTTTTGTCAAGTTGAGCTTTCAAGCCAGCTTTAGGCGATGCCATTCGCGTCGCGCCTAATATAATTAACGCTTTAGTAGAATTGAAATTATTACTGTGCCTCATTCCGGGTGAACGTAACACTCACAGTGTCTGAAAAATGCAGACAAAATATTCGATTCGGGGGATTTCTAATCAAATATTTTATCTTGGGACGTTGAAACTTGGCGATGCACATGTCTGTCTAGAGTATGCAAGCAAATTTGTACTTCACACAACATTTTCATTTTTAATTTCAATTAGTAACTCTCCTTTGTGCATATATTTTCCATTAACTTAGTCTAGCCACGGACGCAAACATTAAATTCACTTTATTATTAACAAAGCTCTTCCCGTGAAATATTTTGCTGCAAATGGAAAGATTTAATGTTTTCGATGCATGTTAAAACAGCAATTACTGTCCAGTCGTACACATCGTTCATTTATTTAACAAACAATAAAATGCTTTTAACGCTTGGACTTAGAATGGAATATTTTAACAGGTTTAAGACAAGAGGAAACTTTTACGAAATAACATCGATTTAAAGAGCTTAAATGATTATCCCGGAAAAGATGGGTTTTTCGATAGAGCACTTTTAAATAATTTGATGTAATCCGTTATCGATAGAATCAGCAATAACCAAGATGGCAGGTATAACAGGATACAATGGCAACATTTTTCGAGGTCGGATTATGCTATGAGCTTTTATAATAATAATCCGAGCATCAGAGAGCTAATACTTTTCAAAAGTAACTTTTGGCAGGACTTACATCAGGGGTCAGTGTCACCGTTTTTCTTTGTGGTCGATGATTTTCTTTATTTTAGTATTTTTTATCAAAGAAATCATCAAAATTGCTTGAATTGTATTTTTAAAATCTGTATTTGTCGAAAAATCATCTTATTCACTTCAAAAAAAAAAAAAAAACATGAAACGTCATCTGACATAAGCCAGCGTCGCACTAAACGCGTAGATAAAAATCTGCCTTACCGCCGTCAAGTTTGGTAATTCATTATTTCGCTTCCTGTGTTTCTAGTTTTTGAGACATTTCATTACCTAAATATCTGTACTGTGTCAGTGGTGAGCGTCATCTGTGAGGTATAATAAGAGTGAAACTAGTAGGAGCAGACTTTGCAGCAAACCCGCTATAATGGCAGCAAAAGTCGAGACCATGTATTTGGTACTGCCTTCTTGGTAGCTAGAAAATTTGAACACCTGGTTCTGAGCTTCCGAAAGGTCAACGAGGGATTATGCGTGCCACGAATTAAAGGCCCTTTTAAGAACTACTCCCTAGTTAATGTACACGCTCCACATAATGAATCGTCAGACATAGTCAAGGACGAATATTATGAATTGCTCGCAAATATCTACGATGAAGTACCGGCACACGACATCAAAATCGTTTTGGGAAATTTCAACGCCAAAGTGGGTAAAGAGGAAGTGTTCAGACCAACAATTGGAAGATGACGTCAAAACATGTTGGAGATCAAATGTCGACTCTGATCACTATCTGGTGTTATCACTACGATCACATCTTGCCCGGTTTCATAATGGCCAACGAGAAACTGTGAGGCGTTTGGCAGTGGACAAAGTAAGAGATCCACCAGATAATACTTCTCTCGACTAGCGATCGGCGAGTGAAGTAATCAAACAAGAAGCGACCAACACTTTAGGATATCAGAGCCGTAATGACTTCAATACCTGGTTTGATGCGAAGTGTGCTAATGTTACAGAACGTAAAAACGCTGCGCGATTAAGAAAGGAAACTGCAAGAACGAGAGAACAGAAAGAACGAAAGAACGAGAGAACAAACAGATTCAAAGAACTGCGGAAGGAGGAAAAGCGTTTGCACCGGCGCAAGAAGAGAGAGCTCAAAGATAGGACGCTACTTCACCTAGAGAGATTGTGTAGCGCAAATGAGTCACGAAAGTTCTATAAACGTATAAACAATCAAAGGAAAGGATTCAATCCCCGAACAATCATATGCAAAGCAGTAAACGAAACGTTGTTTACAGCAAAACATGATGTCTTGGAGAGATTCAAAAAACATTTTGATGCATTGTTCAACGAGGATCACGATGTGACTGATGATAGCGATGCTTCCTTTCTTGACGACGACGGACAATAGAGGAAGTCTCAGCAGCAGGTACTTCACTCAAGAACAACAAAGCTTCCGGTCCGGATAATATACCAGCAGAATTGCTGAAGACCGGTGGTGAAGAATTGTTTAGTTAAACGAATATGGAGCACGGAAGAGTTGTGTGACGAGTGGCAAGAATGCGCCAAATGCGAAAACTACCGTGGAATTGCCTTGCTGAACACGGCTTACAAAGTTTTTGCTCGAGTATTATTTGAAAGACTAAATCCACGGGCTGAGAGTGTCATTAGGGACTATCAAAGCGGATTCAGACGAGATCGCTCAACAACTGGCCAAATATTCACCCTTCGTCTGATTCTGCAAAAGAGCAGAGAGTTTCAAGTCCGGACATACCATCTTTTCATGGACTTCAAACAAGCTTACGACAGGACCAAGCGTATGGGGTTGTATGCGGCGATGAAGGTGCTGTGCTTTGAAACATAGTATATTCGTATGGTGAAAGCGACATTGGATGCCACCAGATGTCGTGTCGAGGTGCAAAACGATATGTCAGACGAGTTTGCTGTTAGAAAAGGATTGAAGCAGGGAATACGTAGCGAAAGACAGGCAGCGTTGGATTGGAATTCTGGAGCAAGCCAAGGCCCACAAGTGGCTGCAGTGCAGAAAAAGTAAGTAAGTAGTAAGATGTTCTAAACCAATTCCATCGCCAGTAAGCCGTGTGACAGCTCTCTTTTTTCAACTACCCCAGAATTGAGCCAATAGATTCAGTTGTGTGTCGAATCTTATTCAGCTACGACAAAAAATGGATGGCGCCACCGGCCAGGGGTACTTTAGTTTTATATTGATTCGTATTCAGCTATGCAAATAAGCAGATGACGCTACCGACAGGCGGCTAGTATTACCTGATGAAAAGTGATGCAAACTACGCTCTATAGATTGTGTCATTAGTTTTATGTTTGTCCGTATTCAGCTATGAAAACACGGATGACGCCACTTGAGAAAAGGGAGTAGTTCTATGTTGAGACGCTAATTCAGCTATGAAAAAAATATAGATGTCACCACTTGAGGTTAGGTGACAAGACACTGACATGACACGGTCTGTTGAGTCAGCTGTGTTTTGTGTTCACAAACGATAATCGGTTGCACACTGATAACTCAATCGAGCAATGAGAAACGGATGAGTTAACCGCGCTGTACTATTGTGTACTGTTACTCCATTTATTATGCTCTTTTCAAACGAGCGACTGGAGACGTTTATAAACGGAATACATCAATTTTCTTTAATATTACGACGACGGCTCGAGGATTACAAAAAATAGAAGTCGATTTATTTGCTTGGATAAGCCGTCTTCTACGGAAATAAGCTCTACAACAGCGCCATCTTGTTCATCAACAAAATTGTTACAAAATAAATTTTTAAATTTCTATTCGAAGTGTCCTCGTGCATTGTGCACGAAAAATTTCTTCGATGGAAACTAGAGAAAAATTGCAAGAAAACTTTATTTTTAATGTAATGGACACGGAGTTATCATTGACTAATCAGAATTTGTTTTGTGTTGCCATTCCGTCTGCGATTGTGATGGAATTTTTAGTCAAAGGGGCCATCCATAAAGTACGTATTCAAAAAATGACTCGGTCCCCTCTTGTCTGTTGCTTCGAAGATGCAATGGCATGACGTAGCCATAATGTCGTCAAAAACAGAACTTTATATTTGATTTATCAAAAATAAACATGTAACTCAAAACATGAAAAACTCCTAAATATGAACCTTACTACGATCTAATTACGGATCAGAAATAATTTCAGATTTCAAAAAATGTATGGAACGTACGCTTTCGTCGAATCCTTAAGAACACCCTAAGGAGTACCTACTTCATGAAACGTTTTATCTATTTAGCTTAATAGCTTGACATAGTTAGTGTTTAAAAAAGCCCGACTAAGAGCCAAAACGGAGCTCGGAAAATAGCTAACGAATAAACGTCTTTTTTTGCACATTATAAAAACCACCAAACCTACAAGAAGTACACACCAAACTATTTGCATTACCGACGAAAAATCACAATCCAATATCAATGACTTAATAGCGCCATCTGTAAACGTAATTGAAACGTCACAATTGACACTGAATGACCCATGTAGATTTCCGATAAAACCAAGGAATAAAAGCGATCTTAAAATGAATGAAAGAAAAACGAAATGAAAAAGCAAAATATTTGTTGTACTGAACACACATTCAAACATTTAGCAAAATTTGTAACCATACAATAAAACACACATGGATTCATATATGTTAAACATTCAATGGAATGGTTTATACATACCGTCCTCAATAACAGCTCCACTCTTTTGTGCATCCCCTCGATGAAATCCGTTCTTGCCATGTTCCTTTTCATTTCCATTGATAACTACATTATTGATTACCGATTCTAATCCATTTATATCATTGTTATTGTCCAATTCAATTTCATTGAAATCACTTTTCAAACTTTGTGGCAAATTGTGCGATTGTCCACCGGAACTAGGCCGATGGTCTTCCGAGTAAATGAGAAATGCAATTGTAAACCAAACGGCTGATAATAATATAACTATTTTGACAACGGAAGATCGACGGCGCCATAAAAAGCTCATTTTGAACTTGAGGATATTCATTGCCTGAATTGATTATAAGCTTTTAAAAAAGACAATGGATTTGTAGGATGTTTCGTTTAGGTTGCGTGAAGTGTTGACTGTTTCGCGTGAAGTTGTTATTAAAATTAGTTGTGTATTTCGATTTGTTGTCGCGTGTATGATCACAGCTAAATGTATTATTAGTTTCAGTTTTGGTTATTCTTTATGGTGTGGAATGTGTAAATGGCCAATCGCTTTTTTTTATTATATCATTATTGGCTAATTCAAAACGTGTAATTTTTTTAAAAATTTTTCACTTCACAGAAATCTATATGGCACAGAATTGTCATTAAAAACATTCAACAAATTACTCACGCGAGAATAACTTTTTCATAAAGTTTTAACTATTTCCGATACGATACGATGTGCGAAATGGACATAACGAACAAACACCATTTTTTCATCATTTAACTGGTCGGCCATTTAGATAAAAACATAAACGGTTTTATTAAATGTAATAATTTCACTATTTATGAAAGTATCCAAACCACAAGCGGAGCTTTAGTGATATGTTTTGGTTTTCAATAAATGGTTCGTTTTGATATTTGATATTTTTCACCATTCACTGATTCACTGATATACAAAAGAATGATTTCCTTTTTCATCTATGTAATTTATCGATATCCATCTCATAATTTCTATTTTAATTTCACATGATAAGTTGGTGGTGGTGTATGTTTTGTTGATATGTTTGTTCTCGATTGTACTGCTGCCATTTTAATCTGTAAATAGAAACAAAAAATTTAAATTAAAATTTTTTTGATGATTTCAAACAAAAAGAGCTTAATTTTCTACAGAACAGAATTGAAAACGAGATGTTACACGAGCCCCGCACTATTTCTTTAAAAAATCTCTAAGTGTGGAAAAAGCCGAATCATTTCATATTTTTGAGACATTTTGATAGGTAGCTTTGTCTAAAGTCTGAAACTCTTGCATCTATTACCTGAATTAGTTTAGTCTTACAAACAAAAATTGACCCAATTAGAAGAGTGTTTTTTGAAACATCTTAGTCGCACGTACCCTTCGTCAACAATCTTCATTAGGCAGTAACAAGTTTCTTCGGAAGCTTTCTAATCTCACTAGGTTTCGACACTCGTTGTCGATAGTAGCAAGATTACGAGCGCTGGAAAAAAACTGCCGCTTTAGTAGGAAACATTAAAAAAATAAAAAAATAGTTTTTGTCCAATAAAAATATTAAATGATCAATAAAAAAATACATTTGTCTTTTACAAAACTTAGTTTATTTTTTTATTGGACAATTAATATTTTTATTGGATAAAAATAATTTTTTTAATGGATATTTATTATTTTTACTGGACAAAATCATTTTTTCTATTGGAAGGTTTAATACGATCCTTAAAATACGTGCTTCTGATCAATGGATTAGTCGGTGAAACTATCGTACGGCCAAATAAAACAAAAAGAATTGTTTGGCGTCAAAAGTTACACATACCTCGGTGAACTTACAACCAACACCTTAACTTTGAGTGTTTCGTACAAACGATGGGCAAAAGTATAAGCCTTTACGTAGAAGTATTCGTACGAATACAAAAATAATTTTAAATCTATATTTAATTGTTAAGATTGCAATGAAAACAGTGACGATATGCTTTTTCTTTGCCAACCAAAAAAGTGATTTTATTATCCGCTGTTTAGTCTGGAATCTGATCGAATTTGCAATATTCATTCAACATTTTATTGGTCGAAAAGGGTAAATGAATTAAATTATTTAGCAATTATCGGCAACTGTTGTAAATAAATTTAATTTAGCTTATGCCAAAAAATGAAATATCGGGAATTTTTTGATTCATTCAAACAATTTTCACATACTCTCTCATTACAAAGGTATGTATCACTCGCTTCCTACTCGTAAGAGTAACTAATTAAGCTGCCGTTAAGACCATCACTGGCTAACCAATTTTCCAGGATAATTGTAAAAGGAGGGGGTTTTCCGTCCAAAAAAAATTATCGATTGTCTCGGAGAAATGTCCGGTATACACTCTCTTTCGCATCGATATTTTTCTTTTGCCTAAATTAGTACTGTGATTCCAAATCAACTAATTCAACTACAACATGAAATTAAAAGTGTAGTAGAAACTCATTTCTCCGTCAAATTCGTTGTGTGGGGAGTTGGAAAGTTAATAAATCAGCCTTTACGGGAAAAATAAAATTTTTGAAACATTGGGCAAAGTAGGTGGCGCTGGCGACTCTTCAAAGTGCAAAAATTGAAAAAAATGAAGTTTTTGATCCTTCTAACCGACAATTTTCTTTCAAAAAAGTAAAAAAACGTATGTAAGGGACCTGAACGCATCAGAATAGATATAAGTCCAAATTGCCTAAGCTCTTAAAATATGAAATTACATCCACAAATTGAATTGGAAGTTGCAGAAATATGGAAAAACCCATCCGAAGGAAAGGCGAAAAACCTCTCCTTATCCTTATCCATAAAAAAGGCCAAACTTTAAAAAAAAATTCTTTTCACACAAAACAAATTTTGTTTGTACTAGGGCCGATCTTAGAATCGACCTAGAGCACTTAAGAAAGGCCTCTGACCCATACTTCCATGAACAAAAATGTTCGCTACTTTTTTCTCTACAGCAATGAACAAAAACCCTAATCATTCAAGGAATATCCAAGAAAAACCACCAAATATCATGTATTGTCGCTAAGCGTGAGTTGGACCCACAAAAAGGACTCTACAGCCCGAACCACTCTACAGATTTTCATTAATTTACTTCCCGTGATTTTCTGATGTCCATATCTTTTATTCAATACTTTTAAAAGCTATTTCCATTCTAATTTCGTAGAGATATAAGTCGAAAAGTTTCAAAAACTTTCAAAAAATCACGTTTTGACCACTTTTTCGACCATAACTTCGAAAGTTCTTAACCGATTTTGCCTAAATTCAAATTCCTTATCATTTACTCAATTATCTTTCAGGAAAAAAATGATTTTGAAAATCGGATAAGATTTACCCGATTTATGTAGAAAAAAATGTTTGGCCCTAGTACTGACTCAGTTTTAGAGCCGTGGCTGAGTCCAGTGACTCGAAATCAAAGAATGTTCTTCCATAAAATATCAGGCATGCCTAGTCCTTTCACACAAAAAAAATTTATGAAAATCTGAAAAGATTTACGCGACTTATGTACAAAAGACCACTTAGACGGCCTCAGCTCAGCGGCCCTTCGTCCAAAAATGCCCACTTGCTATTCCAAACCCACTTTTGGTACTACATTTCAGGGAGAAAAAAGATATTGAAAATCGGTTATGTTTTACTCGTGTTTACGGACGGACGGACAAAATGTTTTTTGCTGATTTGGCATCTAAGGACCATCCATGATCGATGCTCCTCCCCTCTCGAATCGACCTGGTAAACGCATGGGACTCGTACTCCGTACGGGTCCAAAAATATTTTTGGCGTTTTTGAGGCTAAACAATATTTTTTGTGAGGTTACGAAATCGACTTAACAATTTTTTTTTCAAAACGGGTGGTAATAAACTGAGAGAACAATTATTCATTTTTACCGAACCGAAAAAAAGTTACCGGAACTAAATGAAATATTACCGGAAAAAAGTGATCGAAATAAAATTCGAAACTACCTGCTGCTAAACTAAATGATCGACCAAAAATTCAATTGATAGACTAACAATGATAAATTACCGACTACTAAATGTTTTTGATCGACCAAAATTGATCCGAAAATAATTTGTTTTGACCGAACGAAAGTGAAAGAACAATTTTTGTTATCCACCTAGATTTTCAGGACATTTTGTAAAAGGGAATATCCCAAAGTTTTGGTTTCCATCCAGGTTTTCGTGACATTTTGTAAAAAGGAGAATTCCCTAGTTTCGTTATCCACCTAGGTTTACGTGACATTTCGTAAAAGGGAGAATTCCCTAGTTTCGTTATCCACCTAGGTTTCCGTGACATTTCGTAAAAAGGAGAATTCCCTAGTTTCATTATCCACCTAGGTTTTCGTGACATTTCGTAAAAGGGAGAATTCCCTAGTTTCGTTATCCACCTAGGTTTTCGTGACATTTCGTAAAAGGAAAAATGTACTTTAATTTCGGTAATTTTTTTTTCTGATCCATCAATTACATTTACTGTCGGTAAAAGTCATTTCATTTTCTGTAATTCCGATTTGTTGTACTTGCAGAATAATTGATCCCTTTCAAAACTGCCTAGTTCATACCATTGTTATGGGTTGTGAGTTATACTCATTTATAACTATTTCTGTTTCTTCCAAAAAATTCTTGCAACTTTTCCGGAGAGAAACTTCGTGACCTATGAAACATTTGAAGTCCTTCGAAAAACTGACATAATGAACTTAAGTGTCTATTTTTTGTGACAATTTAATTAAATAATAACAAACAAGTACAACTTGATTTGCTTGTTAAACGAAAACATCTTAAGCAATGCTCATGCACTGACCTCGACAACTTCAATATAAAATTTGCGCATTTTTATTGTACCTAATTATCAATTCAATAAATTGCAAGTTTAATGTACTCGCCGTATCGCGGAGGAATTTCATTAAAATACCCATAAGACTGCCAGTATTAAACCAGTTTTTGTTTCATGAATATTTTTATACTCTTAATTGAAATACACCATTAATTTGCATAACATTTTTATAAACCACGTCTCAAAAGACGCACCATAAAACCGCATTGTATGTAACCAAACACGATTCAATTTGAGTTAAAAAAAATGAGGAGAAAAATCATCTTCATATTAAAAATTTACATCTAAGGTGTTAAACGGATACAATAATATTTTAGCTTTCACTATGTCTCATGCGAGTGTATTAATATGTAGGTTCTTATAAATGAAAATAAGTTGTTTTTTACCATGCACTATGCACGGAGTGTTTAGAAAACCGACGAACTTTAAGACAAAAAATATGAAGATTCCAATTTGATGGACGGAAATGTTATTTGTAATATCTATAATTGTTTTCTTAAGTGAGCAGCATGGCCGTGCCACTTTTACCAACTTAAACGAATTACAGGGACGAACGTTTCAATTAGTGCTTTCTTCTCATTTTCTAAGTTATATTCGTCGGAGAGATTTGTTATCAAGATGATCTAAGCGTCTTGGACGCATCGATTGGATGCATTGGCTAGCGCCAAAAGTTTCATTGCGTACGAGTATTTTAAATACATTTCCATAGTTTACAAAGTACTTTGACATTTAACTGCATTTAACTTAAGAGCAAATTAGAAAAAAACGTAACTAGGGTTCGGAACAGATCAGATATATCTGTTTCGTTTCAAATTAATCTGTAAAATTTTCAATCTGAATCTGATCTGAAAATTTTATTTTTGATCTGATCTGAATTTAACAGATCTCAATTTGATCTGAAATCTAAGAGACATCTGAACAGATATCTGAATGGTATCTCGATAGAACTAAAAAAATTTGTTGTGCTCGGAATTATAATAAAGATATTAGGACCACATTAAGACGCATAAGAATTAAGACTCAACACCCAGAAGTGAGTACCCCAGGGTGTGGGATGAAGTGGGAAGTGTGTATGATGAAGTGGAAAGTGTGTGGGATGAAGTGAAAATTGTGTGGGTTGAAGTGGAAAGTGCGTGGGGTGAAGTGGAAAGTGTGTGGGATGAAGTGTAAGGTGCGTGGGATGAAGTGTAAGGTGCGTGGGATGAAGTGTAAGGTGTGTTGGATAAAGTGGGAAGTCTGTGGAATGAAGTGGAAGTATGTGGGATGAAGTGAAAATACATCCCACACAATTTCAATTTAATCCCACGCACTTTGCCATTTTTGACTTACAAAAAGTAAGTGTTCAATGGCACCAAACTATATAATTAAGTTTAATCTGAAGTCAATCTGATATGATCTGAATCTGAAAAGTAAAGATATGAAATGTTCAGATCAGATCAGATAAATAATTACAGTAATCTGAACTGACCTGAAAATTCAGATTTTCCTTTTTCCAGATTCACATCAGACGAAAACCATCAGTTCCGAACCCTAAACGTAACATTAAATTGGGAAAAAATGCCGGTAAGGCAAACATTCCATTCTTCAACCACCTACTACTTTACTATTAAAATCTTGGATTTTGCCATAATGATTTATGGTGATTTTTATGGGATGTATTTAGATTTATTTGGATTTACTTGTGATTTATGGGAGTCTCATTTTTATATATTAGGCAATTTTAACTAACTTTTATTTCCCTCTCTGTCCTTATTAATCGACGCCTTTGCCTGCGGTGTGCAACTAATTGTTATTGATGATTCCGTTCATTCAATTTATCAATTTATAATCCATCGATCATGAGGTGCGTCATTAACTTATTTATTAAAACTGTTAAGTAATTTAGACTGTCGTTAATTTACATGGTTCGTTAAATGTTACTCACGATTAGTTCCTGCAATTTGTACATCACAATTTTTTTGAAAAGTTAAATACGAAATTTATGAAAGCTAACAATTAATCAAATTTACCATCGAAAAATAGAAATATATTATTGGCGATGATGATGACGATTAAGATGGTACGATTCGATGCTCATTCAGACGAGCTATTTCCATTCGCGTTTATTGAGATTAGCTTTGATACCGAAATGATGGTAAAAAAAAAATCAATTAAGAGTGTGAATTGTCTAAAAAACGTTCGTTGAAATTGAAATTTTAATAGATTTTTGAAAGGTCGGTTATGAGATTCTTTTAAACTTTTTCAAAATGTTGAACAGGAGATTTTGTTTGTTATTTAGAGAAAATTATTTAATTGAAGGTGTTGGTGGGTATGCATTGTTGTATTTCTAAAGATTTCTTTGAGTAAGCAATAGCCGAAATAGACAACGATCTCATCGTGATGATGTTATGACACGTTAAAATGTTCCAATTGAAGTTTAAGTGTTACGGATGTTGCGTACCAAAAAGTTTAATTGATTAAGAGTCGAAGTAATTGCTCCCATTATTTAGAGTGGAATGGGGTATAGTGTGTCATGGTTGAAAGAGAATATAGTGTCCTTTGTACCAGAGATTTTCGAACGGCTAGCCGCCACGCCGCCGCCGTCAAAATAGTCGGCGACTGGATTGCTTTTCCGTAAATGAGCCTTCGGCTAGGACCAAAATGCCCAACACGTCAAAACAACAATTTAGGCAAGAGGTGCATAATCTACAGGGGCGTGACAGTCTTTTGTTTTGTTACTCGACGTGCAACCGAAACTAACTTCATTGCAACAAAATCAGCTGATTTCATTCAGAAATTTATCAAAATCAGCTGACTTCATTGAAAAGTTGAAAAATCAGCTGATTTTGTTGCAACTGCAGCTAAATTCACGTTGAATATTACTTGGAAAGATCGAAACAAATAACTGTCACGCACCATCTTCTATTGGACACAAATTATTTCAAGAGATAGAAGCACTTTCTTCGCTGAAATTGCATTTTACTAGTTAATATTTTCGCCACTATCTCCGTCATGGCTCCACTTTCTACATCAGAAGGGTATTTGAATATTTTTCCGCCAGGCACCGACTCTTTCGCAGTGAGGTGTCGGATTATTTAAAAAAAATTGTACAAGGAAGAAATTTTTGGCCTATTATGTTGTAAAATTTTGTTTTCGATACCTTAAAGCGAATAAACGAACCGCCGCGAGTGCTCTCATGTGTTTATATACGGCTGTACACTCGGTGGTTTATTCATCATCATCAAACTTTATAGACCATTATGTACATTTCGGTGTGAGGCCTTTATGACCTGTTCGTTCACAGAAAGTGGTTCGTTAATTCGCTAAAAAATTTTGAAAACAACTATCGTTACTGGAGCAGGCTCAATGGTCTAGGTGTCCCGACCAATGATCTAATCCTATCCAATGCACTTTACAGAATAAAAAAAATTTTAGTGAATTTATCGAATTTCGTGCTATTAACGTTTTCTACTTATGACTTATTTGTAGCAAGACATACGAGTGCGATAAAAGGGAAAACTAAAACGGTACTGGCTCGCTTAGCACAATACGAAGTCATATCAGCTTTGAATTAAAATTTTCTATTAGTTTCGTATAAAGAAATTTTGAAAATAGCGGTTGAGCCGCCGCTCAAGATTTTTTTTTCCGAAAATTTTTTCCGAATCCATAAGCCACCGCCAAACATTTTTCCCCCTCTAGGCGCCGCCAGCCGTTTTTTTTTTTCGGCTCTGGACTCTGCTCCGTACGCTGCCAGGAACTTCGAAATCAACTTATGGATTTAGTCCCGAAACCTTCACGTGCGTAAGTGCCGACGTGAACGAAACGTACGAAAAACCGTTTGAAGGGATTCTTTTGAAAAACAGCCTACCAAAATCGGACGTATCTTCCAGCGGATGTTTTTATATGTGCCTTAGCCAAATTCATTTCAGATTGACTTTTTTCCGGCTTATATAGATAATCTAGCCTAGATCTACGTTTGGGAAGATCATTTTTCGAATTGTTGGTTTTTCGTTGGTTAGAAAGAGAGAGATATAGTTGGTCTCTTTCTAACCAACGAACAACGCTTTAGAATAGAAGAACAAAAGTCGTCCGTCACACCTATATCCAATTTTTTCGAAAAATGATCTTCCCAAGCGTGGATCTGGGCTCGATTATCTACCAGAAAAACAACTACGCAAGCTGAAAAGAAGAAATCAATCTGAAATGAATTTGGCTAATGTGCTCAGACTGGTATCGGTCCCTATAAGCCAAAAAAATTTTTTTAAACATTTCTCGCTGCTTGTGTGGGTGATTCGAATTGTTTGAAAATCGAAAACATGCAATTTTCTTATGGATGGCTTCCGAGGTGCATAGCACTTACATAGTCGGGTGGGGGCTCGTTGGATTGCAAGTAGTTTCGGGGCATATAAGGTTTTATGGGGATTCGGACGCAGCTATGAGAAGTTGAAGTGTTTATGATTAATCCTAGATGCGTCTGAGCCCCCATAAAACCTTATGTGCCCGAAAATACGTGCAATTACCTTTCTTACGAGCCTCTACACGCCCATGTACGTGTCATTTACCTCGGATGCCACTCACTTGATATCAAATGTAATGCTCTGTCAAATCAGTCTTCAGTAAAGTAACGGGTGGCGCGTAAAAATCCGTACAAATTACACAGCGTTGGAGGTCATTACTCATTGTCTCTAGCTACAAAATGCTAATAGCTGTTTCTTGTTCCTTATGCGTACACTAATGTTGTAGTGCGCGTATGGCATTTTGTCTTTACTGAAGTTTAAAAAAAAAGGGTCGACTGAAGAGCTTCTTAGATCAGTTGTGCACAAATGTCATTCTGAGAATAACTATTTGGGCAACTCGTTCGCTGCTCGACACTATACTACTCCACTTTCCATCAAAATAAGTTTGCCTACATCTTTGACAACGTCAAGAAAGCGCCATCCCGTGCTAAGTGTTATTCCAAGAAATAATTTAAAAGAAGATTCTCGTGTGGATTACGATTGGCCCAAATACATTGACGAAAAATCATCGAACACTTCAAAAATAGAGTGCATGGTACAACATACTTGCGAAAGTGCGTTGATAAACATTTCATTCCGTATACATACGGGAGTTACCTATTTTGGCCAGACGAATTCAGTTGCCTCTATGTTAACATCGTCGTAGGTCACTTGGTCGCCGAAAAGATTCATTTTGCCGACAAAGAGGTTAATTACATCAGCGTTCCTAAACCTCAGTACATCGACAATTTTAGGTCCATTTTGAAATGCGAGGTTTATACAATAGATTTTAAAGCCGAAACCCAAAGCAATTGACGAATCGCATAAATTATGCCTGCGAAAGTAAGAAAAAGACGTTGTACTGGGTCTCGAAGAGGGCACGAAAGGAAGAGTTGATTTTAATTGATGTAATGGAATCATTGAGAGCCAATAATTTCCAGATGTTACTCTGATATGTTATCAATTGAAATGAACGGTACACATCTACAACTTGCTTCGTATATTAATAAATATGACATGCCAAACTTTGTACGGATTTTTATGCGCCACCCGTTAATGGCAATAAGCTGGAAAGGGAAGTGAAAGTAAGTCAATTGGAAAGAACACACCACAAGACATCGACTTGATTCGGAAAGAGTTCTCTGCAAATTACCAAGTGTACGATTCGAAGTAATGATCTAGGACTAAAAGTTTACTTTCCTCGACTTTGATGTATTGGGTGATATATTTTTTGAATGATTCAACGCATTGCGATTCCGCACAATAAATTTTATACTCATTTTAAAGCAAAGCAAAATCAAAATATCATCCAACATTTTTGGCAATTTACCACTTTTGTTGTAATTTCAAGCTTATATACACGAATTTATGTATTCACTCACCGAAAGTATTTACGATTTGCAAGCTCACCATGATATTTAGAAAAAAATACAAACATTCTACGACATTGACATACAATTAAATGAAAAATGCTGGAGCGAAACCTATTCCCACCACGGGTGTAGTAACAATTTAGTGTAAAGTTACTATTAATGTGGAGGCTACACAAAAAAATGTTGAATTTTGATTGCGAAAATTGAAAATTGAAATTTTATTTGCGAAAATATCGAATTTTAAAGAAAATTTTCAGAACTTAAATTTTTACATTTGATAGAATTTTGACGTGTTTTTGCGAATTTTAGAGAATTTCTGAAAAATTATTCTACAAATTAGGCCCTGGTTTAATCTGACCAGTTTCCGTATAAAAAACCAGTTCAATTAACTCGTCATTTGGAGGCAATGTCAAAATTTCCATACAAAAATTTGACAGCGCCTACAACCAACTCGGTTTTATTAGTTTGGAATTGCTCTCATAACTTATTCAATTTCTCCGCATGACTTACATTTTTATTCTCTCTGGAGAACATGTGCTAATCGCGAGCGGTTTTTTGCGATGGAATTTTTGGAGTTTTTGGAATTTCTGAAATCCGGAATTTCGATGAAATTTTTGGAATTTTGATGGAATTTTGATGGAATTTCTGTGGAATTTTTGGAATTACTGTGGAACTTCTGAATTTCGGAAATTTTGTGGAATTTTTGGAATTTCGATGGAATTTTTTGAAATTTTTTATGGAATTGGAATTTTTGGTACAAATTTTTGACCAAACCCTTCGGCAAATCGTTTTCTTTTTCAAGGATTTGAAGAAAAATATTGAAAAAATGAATATCAATTTTTGACCTGATAGTAGGCCTTAATATGATGTATCTGCTATTGTAACAGAATTAAGAAATTCTGATTTTTTTAATTTTTGCTACTCCTTTCGACGAAAATGCTTGGGTCTAAATAAATACTAAGTGGAATGGAAAATGGAATACTGAAACACTACTAAATTACCTCTGCTCCGCTCCTGTGATTCGTACTTTAATGCATAAACACTATGGACTATAGAAACTATTTTTTCAAGAAAATTTATCGTATTGCACACCAAAATGGATATAGATGACATTTAAATGCTGTCGGTTAAATGTGCTGAATCACATATTAAGTTGGAGATATATTTTATTTCTGCATGACATGCTGCAATTGTTTTCAATTTTGGACAGTGAAAATGGAAATTGTTAATCAATTCAATTGAAATACAATTTTACATACATTGCCTTTTATCCGATTAATGTTGATGGGAAGATTTTGAGTTTTATTTAAATTGCATTTGTTTCAAATTTGCTCGTAAATTTGTGTTGTGTTCCATGAACTTGCATTACTTTATTGGAATGTCCTTACATCAAATGGAAACTTTTCTTAATATTAAAGAAGAGAATGTTATTGCAGAGAAATGATAAAAGGGCGCTATGCTAACCTCTCGGGTCACCCATTATTATTTCTCTGACTATTGAAATCAGATACGCAGCGGCACTTGCAATTTGATGCAAAGAACTGCTAGGTTGGCACTTCTGTGCCTGGGTAGAATGCGCATGTCGAGTGACATATTTTTCATGTGAGAGAATTCTCTCAATAATACATATAATTTGACGTGGGTCAGGGAAAAATCGCCCACCATATTTTCACCCGAAATGATAATATCGTTCCTGTAACGATAATATCTCCCCATGGTATGGTAATATCGTTCTCAAGACGGCACGATATTATCATTCTTGGAACGATGTTATCCTCCGGTGGCACGACATTATCATTCTTGGAACGATATTATCGTTCTTGTGACAATATTATCGTCACCTGGCACGATATTATTGTTCCTGTGACGATATTATCGTTCGCTGACACGATATTATCATCCGGTGGCACGATATTATCTTTCTTGAAACGATATTATCACCCGCTGTCACGATGTTATCGTTACTCTGACGATATTGGAATTTTTTAGAATTTAGAATTTCTGTCATAAAGAGCTAACGTTCCGTCGTTGGCTTTACATATCCTCCGCTGATGCGATATTATCATTTTTGAAACGATATTATCGTCCGATGGCACGATATTTTCATTCTTGGAACCATATTATCGTCCGCTGGCACGATATTATCGTTATTGTTACGAGATTATCCTTCTGTGCAGATATTATCGTTCCTTTGACGATATTCTCCTCCGATGGCACGATATTATCATTCTTGAAACGATATTATCGTCCGCTGGTACGACATTATCATTTCTGAAATTATATTATCGCCTTCTGGCACGATATTATCGTTTTTGGTACGAAAATACGGTGGGTGATTTTGCCCGTTCCCTTTGACGTTATTGGTTGCATGCGAACCAAAATTCATTCGACATGCGCATTCTATCCAGGCACAGTTGTGCCAACTTAGTATTTCTCTGCATCAAATGCAAGTGCCTCTGCGTATTTGATTTCGATAGTCGTAGAATTTTGTTACCAGTCGTGTAGCATATGAGCTGCCGCTTAATCGGCGCTCAGCGAGACAATCCATATAGTAACATTTAAGCGGTCATTATATTGAGCGCGATGCGAATCACATCGCGTAAGGTTTGTGTGAAAACTCAACTTGACAAAACAAAATTTTTTTCCCAAGTTGAACTTTCACACAAACCTTACGCGATGCGATTCGCATCGCGCCCAATATAATGACCCCTTTACCAAAGTAAGTACAAACGTACTACAGATGATGCCCTTTACCATAAATGTGCTAGGTCGCCAAAGAACTCTTACTTCTTTTCAGTTTGGTTTAAGTAGAGGGGACAAAGAAAAAAATATAAATTTAAAATTCAAATAATTCGTTAGTCGCTAAGCCCAATGTAATGTTATGGCATCCATCGACTTTATAGTTTAATGTATGAGGTTTTGTTCTTATCTCCATCTACCATATGGTAAATATGATGTTTTCTGCAAAACTTTTACTATTTTCGAATTGAGGAAGCATGCACAAGTATTCAAAAATAAATTGACTCAATCGAATTGAAATCACGATTTTGTCTTGATTTTGTGAATCACATCTTGACTATGAAAAGAGATAAAAAAAAACAACTTTGATTTGGGTGAATGGCACAACTGCAAATTCTGTTTCGATCAAAAATACCAACTTGTGTACATCATTTCGTGTATAGCATGTTGGCTGTATACATAAAATCACGTCAGGGAAAGGAAGATTTCCCAATTTGTATTTTATTTCACATTTCATCGAAGAAAATGTGTGACTTATGCAAAATTTATAACATTTTATCAATTTAAACGATAGACGATGGAATATTTTGATAATGTTCATTTGAAATTCAATTTATGTATGTCATTTACCACTTCAGAATGTAAAAATTGACTGGTTTCAGCAAATAGAGTACGAAATAGAATAAAAATATCGTTTATGCGTCATCCGCATCTGTCAAAGTATATAGTAATTTTCATGATGAGATGCATTCGTCAACATGAAATTCGCTATACTTTAACAGCAGTCTGGCTGTGATGACATATATGTTTTAGTGAGCAACCCCATGAACAATCAGGTAACCAACCCTGGTGTACTAGTGTGTGTCACTTAACAGAAGGATGAGGGATGCGGTCTTCGGGTAGTATCCTAATGTTACCTGTGGAAAGGGTCGGAGACAGCTAGGCGATATCAGGATGGGATAACGCCTTAGCATGGTGGCGGACGATTTGGACTATAGAAACAACGGCAGCATGCAAAATCCTAGTCAGTTGGATTACCATCACTCACCAACCCACACTGGCCAGCGTGGTGTTTTAATGGCTAAAAACCCCCCAAAACAGGGGAGGCCTACATCCAACAGTGTATACAAATGGGCTGAAAAAAAAGAAGAAAGACGAAGAAGATGTACATACTACCACCACACGGCTTATGTCATGAATCACAATACTTAAGCTGTCAAACTAACGTGATTAGTTGCTTGACAATTTAAGTATCGTGTCATGAAAATCACCATACTTCGACATAAGCCGTTGACGCACTCAAGGCATGCTTTAGCAGACTTTGTTGCATGATATCATAAACAGAACGGATTCATTGTTTTTTTAATTTTTCTATTAGAACATCTCATGACAGAATGATTAAATAATGCCACTAACATTAAGATAAGACATTCAATAAAATTAATGATACCCGTTCTGCAGCATCTGTTAATAAGCCGACGTAAAGTCCTTAGCATTTTTTTAAACAAATATTAAAAGTAACGTTGTGGCTACGTATAATTTCTCAATGTTATTGCCATAAATATCATCATTGTTTGATCGTAAAACGCTTTACCATTTAGCTATGCACATTAGAATTATTGGTCGCATATGTAGAGAAAATACGGTACAATCAGGTTTCTCTTAACACACACCTCACATTGAAGATTATTTTTTATTTTTATTTCAAAGAAACGATTAACTGGAGAATTTCTAACAATGAATGCAAGATAATTTGTTGATCAATTTGCGTTATAAACACATTGTCAATGCCGAAATGGTGGTAAGGTGGATCTGAAGAACGACGGTATTTTGTAGGGGTCAATATCTTATATAGCATTGGGACAGCGGCTTATATTGCTGAAAGTAGGACTGTAATGAACATAATATAGTCGGATGAATAGCGGTCACATTAACTTAGAATAAAAACAAATAAAAAAGGCATCAGATTAAAGCTATTTTAGGGATATAAAAATTATCATTTCAGGTCATCAGAATAACTTTTTACCAATAAAAAGCTACGAGTGAATGCTTTAACTTATCGTACATGTGTAGTGTACAAGGGGAGTGACTGTTTACATGAATATACCTTGCATCAAATCCCCTCGGTAATTCACATCGCCTCGGCTATAGTGCACAATTATATTTCTTATGTCATAGTGTACTAATTGCAGACAACACTTTGTTCCGACTCGGCACCAGTCTGCGTACTTGAAAAGTATTAGTAGACTTATAGATGAGAGCCTGATGCCGAAAATCTGTTAAAGTCGTTGTGACGGTAGTAAAGAACATTAAACGTCATGTCATACAGTCCGTGGAATATTCTTAGGACCGCGATAAAAGGATTGTTAAAACTTTTTGAGATCTCAAAAACAAACACTGAATCATTTCTCATTTCTGGTATCCTAGATATTACACTATTTGAACACTCAACAAAAGATGCTGTTCCGAAAGTAGCCATAGAGTATAGTCAAAGACGTGAATTTTGGACCTAAATCATCGGTAAATCGTTATTGAATCACTGATGATTCACCGTGAAATCATAGTGGAATCATCGATGATTCTTCGTGGAGTCAGCGATGATTCATCGTGGAATCAGCGAGGGTTTGCTGTGGAATCAGGGACGTTTGACAGTGGAATCACCTATGATTCACAGTGGAATCACTTATGATTCACAATGGAATCACCTATGATTCAGAGTGGAATCAGTTATGATTCACAGTGGAATCACCGATAATTCATAGCGGAATCAGCGATGAGTCACAGTGGAATCACAGATGATTCACATAGGAATTACAGGTTATTCCACAGTGAATTATCGGTGATTACACTGATGATTTACATTGGAATCAGAGATGATTCACATGATGATTCCTCGGTGATTCCACAGTGAATTATCGGGGATTACACAGTGAATTATCGGTGATTCCACAGTAAGTTATCGGTGATTACACCATCAATCATCGGTGATTGCTGGAGAAGACACAGACGGACGGATAAGAAGGGTGAAAACATTAAGTAGCTATCGCTACCTTATAACTAATCTTCGCTGTACAGTTTTCAGGCTACTTGTTCTACGATGTAGTGAACCCACCCTATTGGTGTCGCATCGCTGTGTTCGATTGGACGATAATTCTCCACATTCATCGGTTTTTTGTATTCTTCATCGATATCTGCATAAAATTTGTAAAAAGAGACTGAGGAGGACGGGAAGGGCGTTGGAGGACTTCAGTGGGCGTCCGGTGCTATTTTCCTCCTTCAATATGTGTTATTTTAGGCTCTGTTGAGTAGGCAGCCCGGTGCAGCGTTGAAGTTAATGTGATGTATAATATTCGTAACTGTGATTTCGATGATATTTAACATATTTGTTGGCGTTCTTTATGGTTACCTAAACTTTTCAAGTAAGCCGAGTCTAGTGAGCCATGGATTCAGTATAATTATCAGGCTCTTGTTACAAATGAATTCAGATTAAACATGAGTATCGAACGGGCAACACGCCCTAAATGATTTGTTTGTTCTCAAAAAGGAGTTTACTGGCACATGCGTGTTGGGGAGAATATCCTTCCAGTAATCTGCTGCTAACAGCCCGACTAAGCCACAATCCCCGTTTTCAAGTCAAAACAACATAAGAAGTTCAGACACTAGACCGGTCTAGTGCAAGAACTCCTTATTTCATCGTCGCTAAGTACATTTTCATGTAGTAAAATTGCAACAAACAGAGGCCTTTTTTTAGCGCCTCCCTTAGGGGAAATGAATCGTTAAGATCCTAGGTAACCCTCGTAATACGAATTCGATGCGATACTGAGCAGCTTTTTGGACCAACTTTTATTCAGATTTAAGGCTCGGGTCCTCTCTTAGAGGTTTTTTTCGCTAGTTCGATAGATAGATACTCAGGCCATTAAATTAATTAAATCTTATTTCGATTCAAATCGCAATAAACCTGCCGATATGTCAAGATGTTGAGAAATTTAGCAATAAAAACAAGCAAAATCCTATTCCACACAATACAATGGAAGCAGCAGAGAGAATAAAAATTGCTTAGTTTTATGAGACTCCTTTTAACCTTCCAACATATTTGACAATTTTTCTTATAGAAACATAAATCCATAGACGACCCACTTTTCCCAATAGGTTATTGAACATATATCGTAGCAAATAACTGCAGCTTTGCAGCCTACGGTAGAGGGCGTTCTTAAAGTACAGTCACACAACATAGAATTGTCTGGAAAGTGTAACTTTTAAGTTTGAACATTTGCAAGAATTGAAAACGCTTTCTGTGAAACACTTCATGAACGACCCCATACATTAAAGTTAAAGTCCACTTCAGTTCACCAAATTTTTGGTTTACATTTTGTATACAACGACAATGATAAATTTTCCCTTTTTTCAGCTGCTGCTTTTTATTGCTTATACTTGGAGGAAAAACAACCGTGTTATATGAGCAATAAAAGGAAAAAGTTGGTCCTTTCCTTCAATGATTGTGAATCTTTCTGGAACTACAATGAGATAATGGAGAATTATGACATTGGAAGATGAATGATACAAATAAATTCATGCGTTTTTGGGATGGGGTTGCCTTTTCAAAATCTTTATTTTATTCGCAGAATTTAAGGATTATTTGGAATTTTAATTTCTATTATTTATTATCACACAAGCAGCTCTTTCGACTCACAGCGAAAAGATGAAGGATGTCCAACCCAAAATATAGAAGAGGGAAATATTAATTGAGTTGATATTTTATAAGTCAAAAGTTGTGTCAACGAATATTTCTTTTTTAATTAATTTACACTGCTGAGATTAGGGTTGATAACAACAATCAACTAAAGACTTTTTGGGGAAAGTAGACAGGATGGTCAAAGATAAACAACTTCTGTTATATTTTGTGACTGTGATTTACATTTGGTATGAAATAGTAAGCAGTTCATTGAAATGGCTTTAATATCGTCATACATTGTAAACTGCAGTCATTCCCATCTTATATCATGTTTTCCGTTGCATTTATTTTTCGTTTATCAGTAAATTCAGCTGACTTACAGAATGTTTATAAAAATAACTGAAAAGTTTCCAGTCGAAACATTTTTTTATGTTCAAAATATAGTCAACGAAGAAGACAATTTTCAGCTTTTCTTATCTACCATTCTCAACAGAGAAATTTATGTACACTCGTGCCAAAAGATTTTTTTAAATAAATAATGATTCACATTTAATGCATATTCAAGTGGTGTAAATTATGTGGACGAAGTCATTGTTTATTGAAGTACATTGCGAATAAAGATAAATATTACAAAATGTACATACTCTGAAGGAATGATTATCATCGATTTGTATGAAGCTTCGACGCACCTAGCGTAAAAAATACAGGAATTGTACAGTTGCGTTTTCATGTGACTTTTTTAATTATTGTGCTTCGTAATCGGATCGAAATTAATAGGTGACAGAAGTTGTTTGATCGAAGTGGTTCCAAACACCGATAAGTTTCGATATACACGTGGGATTGGTGTAATAGGCAGAGTGACGAATATACATCCAACGATGTTATCGATTGTGTTGAGAAAGAATCGATTTGGTTGTTACAATTATTCATAGACGAACCGTTGGTGAATCAAGTTTACTAATGAAAGTTGTTCATTAACGAGAAAAGATCGGATGTTTTATTCTTTTGAAGGCGTAATGGTTCTTCTACGTTCCTATATATACTTTAAACATCGAAAACCTTACGATCGTACCCCTGCGAAGACGATTTAAATATATACTTCTGATTTTTTACGCTACCAACATTATCAGGGCCGTACCTAGAAAATGTTGACTTTGATTCTCACAATGATGCACCCATACCTAAAAAGACGTTATCTGAAGTAAAAATTAGATGGGAAGCTGGTAGTTTGGAAAGTCATGAAGCAAAAAGCAAAAAACAGCATCGCACCAGCGGTTTATGGTCTCGGCAAACTTCACAAAAAAAAGCCAAACGAAAACATCCCGTTAAGACCCGTAGTTGCCACCATTCAATCACCTACATACAAGATAAGCAAAATGGTCGCTGGCATCCTTGGTAAAATTGGAAACGATTCACCATACTACGTCAGGGACAGCTGGCAGTTCGAGAGAGAAATCAGAAACGTAAATTTACCACAAGGACACAAATTAATTTCTCTTGATGCTACATCTCTGTTCACGAACATTCCGACAGCATTATGTACCAGGGCAATCAAGAAACGATGGAGTCTAATCAAGCCGCACACATACCTGACGCAGAAACAATTTTTGGAAACGGTAAACGTCATTACTTCTGAATCTTTTTTCAGATTCAAGGACGATTTCTACCTTCAAAAATCAGGATTAGCCATGGGAAATTCTATATCTGGCTTTCTGGCAAATTTCGTCATGGAAGACCTTGAAGAGGTAGCACTAAGGAAATTACCTTTTGAAATGCCGTTTTATAAACGATACGTCGACGACATCATTGTTGCCATCCCGGAAGGACAAACTGAGACTATTATGAAACAGTTTAACAAAGGCCACCAGAAACTAAAATTCACAGTGGAGGAGGAAGCCAACGGATCGATAAACTTCCTTGACATGACGTTACAAAGGATGACGGATGGATCTATATCAACCAAATGGTATCGAAAAGAAACGGCTTCAGGACGATATCTCAACTTCAAAGCTCATAATCCAATCCAACACAAAAGAAATGTAGCCACAGCCATAGCCGATCGGGCCATAGCACTGACAAACCCGAAAGACCGTCCTGAAAAACTAACAAAGGTGAGAGATTTGTTAGCGGAAAACGGATATCCCAAACAATTCGTATCGAACATCATACAAAAGCGGGTTGACAGATACTACAATGGACCGAAAGGACGGACAAAGAAACCGGAGAGATATATATCAGCTCCATACATTCCCGGTTTATCTGAAAAATTAAAAAAAACACTCAGTGATTACAACTTGACGTTAAGCTGCAAAACCACCAGAATGTCAAAACACAAAAGTGACGTTCACCTACAAAAAGAACAAAACACGACGGGTCTAACTCTACATGCAGTTAAAGAGTCACATGTTTTTGACTTCGACAATGTAACTGTTTTAGAACAAATACCCGATTACTGGCAACGCCTGATAGCCGAAAAGATGTACATACATCGGGCACAGAACACAGTCAATACGCAAATAGACAAGGATGGACTACATAGCTCGTACACAAACCAAAGAACGGAAAACGTAATACAACAGCTAACAACACTGGCCAAACAGGTCAACAAAACACTTGACTTTTTAAGCTCGACATGACAGATCAGCTCGGCGCAATTTAAATAAACAAGTGCAATCTTCTTATAATGTCCTTTAGATTCATTTTTATTTTAATTTATTCGTACTTCGTGCAATATTTTTTATGTTTAGTGTATTAGAGAGCGAAGCTCTTTTATCCCAATCATTTAAACTGTGATATTTTTTAACAAGTTCTTTATTATGTCCAAGGTAAAACAGTTCACATAAAAAAAGCAAAGTTGTAATTGTAAACAAACGGATTTATTCCCGATTTTTTCAGCCTGATGAAGGGTACAACCAAACACCCGAAATATAGCAAGTGTTTTAAATAAAAATTAATTTTTCTTTAATGCCGCATGAAACCAAAAAACAAAATCTACAATTTGATAAGCCACGGCAAATAAACAAAAACTACAAAAAGGAATCAAAGGTAAGTCAATTCCAGCTTTCAAAATAACGTTTCAAACGTCAAAGAGCGCGTATAGCTTTAGTTCGATAAGATTCACTGGTGACGATTTTGACATATTTTAAATGAAAGAAGTGTCAAAATTTTCACTAGTGAAACTTAACGAACCAAAGCTGTACGCGCTCAAATATGAGTAATTTGAAAAAGAAGAAAATTCAGCTATAGAAAGGACTTTGACGTGGGGATTGGGTAGTTAGATAGGGTAGCACTTGATTGAACAGGGTCTATTTTTGGGAATAAAAATTTCCCAAAAATCTGCAAAATTTCCGAAATTAATTTTTTGGAATTTCTGTAATTTTAATTCCCGAAAATTCCTTAAAATACCAGAAAATTCAAAAAAATTAATTTCGGAAATTTTTTTGAATTTTCGGGAATTAAAATTTCCAAAAATAGGCCCTGTGGTTGCATATGAGCGGAGTGTGGTAGTCCGGGTCAGTGCCAGGCGTGCAACTCCCTAACTATCAAGTGCTCTTTTTACGTTCACGTCGTAGTCCCCGGGACCTCAATTCTCTTCGGAGTTTTGTGCTAAACTTAAGAGTGCCTACCTGACGATTTCCCTACGGGTCATCGGGGAAACGGAAGTAGATTGGGCGTTTGTTTAACCTCCAAACACCGTTAAAAATGGATACCGGTTATGAACTCAACAACACAACCTCGGATCGGACAGGATAAACGGCAACGACTCAAGCAACAGGGAAGTAGCCAGCTGGAAGACGTTAGCTGCGGATAGGTCCGGTTGGAGAAGGCCAAGAACCTTATTGGGTTGTAGTGCCGGTTAAGTTAGTAAGATCACGTACAGCTTTAGTTCGTTAAGTTTCACTGGTGAAAATTTTGACACTTCTTTCATATAAAATCTGTCAAAATCGCCATCAGAACTAAGTGCGCGTATAGCAATTGTCCGATAAGTTTCACTGGTGAATCGTTATAAGATTAATGACAACTTTCACCATATCGTTCAACCATCTGCTTTCGTTTTTGAAATTTTGACACGAAGTTATAAAAAAAATTCTTTTGGTTTTATGTGTTTTTCAACAATTTTTCCTAAAATAAACCGTTTTTTACTAATTTTCAACATAAATATTGATCACTGGAATAAATATAAAACGGTTTTTATGCAATCATCAATAACTGTGTTTAATAATTAAATTGTCAGCCATCATAACAGCAATCACAACTCTACCCATATCACCGACATGGGTAAAAATTTGACACTCTCAGTGAACGTTGACAGCTCTCACTAACGATTAACTGAACGAAGAAATAATTGCTGTACGCGCTCTAAGTAAGGGCGGTGACGTTTGAAACGTCATTTTGACAGCTGGAATCGACCGACTTTTGATCATACACACTCAAATACGGACAAACTTGTAAAATGCACTTTTAATTTTGTACGAATGCTGGAAATAAATTTTCACAACTTGTTGAAAGTCTCATTAATTCCACGATTGCCAAACATACCAAGAAAAACATCACAACTAACGAACCTAAAAAAAACCCATTGTGGTTGTCCCATACATCAAAGGACTGTTTGAGAAATTGAAAGCAGTCTGTCGAAACGATTTTTTGTTGGTTGGTAAAGGTGATAACACACTGAAAAAATCGATTTCTACCCAATTGAAAGACAAGACACCGAAATTGATGCAATCGTACCCAGTCTACAGGATTACATGTGAATGTGGGTTTGTGTACACAGGTGAGACATTTCAGCTGCTTAAGGATCGAATTTACCAACATAAATATAACATCAAAATCAAAAACAAAGACCACAGTGCCCTATGCAAGCATGCTATTGAATACAATCACAAACCGTTGTTTGAAGATGTAAAAATCGTCTACAAAGAATGCAATCAGAAGAAACGCGAATTTCTCGAAATGATTGCCATTAAAAAAAACTCCGAATAGCCTCAATAAACAGACTGATTCCATAATGTTGTCTACTACCTATAACAACATTATTTGACCATCCTGTTGTTGCGAACGGGTTAATGTAAAGTGCGGATCGTTTGTATCGTTTGATTTTTTGAATCTTTTAATTCAAATGTTTCGTCTTCCGAACAGTATCTGTAACCTTGTCGACTTGTAAGGTTCATTATTCAATTTATGTTCTAATTCCCGTTAGTAAATTAATTTTGTTAAAATTTGTGACTACCGATTTCAAAAATTGGCATAGATAACACTTAATTATGCACTGATTCACATTATCTAATTAAGGTAGAACGTTTGTTATATGCGAACAAGAAGGCGAACAAGCCGTCTCGTTGGCACAGGATAGAAGGCTATAGGGAAGGGTGGTCGATGATCACCATGATGGTGGAACATGATCACAAAGACCTCACACCGGAAGGTATTAACGTGCTATAAAGTTCGATCATGATGAATGCCGGAGGGCAAAAATATTGGACACGTATTTATATGTTTGCCTAGCCACACTGTCACAGTTTCAGTACGCATCACAAACATTACATGTTAAACTGTTGTTAGTTGGGAACAAATTTTAATTTTCTCGAACATTGAGGCTCGTTAATTTCTACAAAATCATTCTTCATGATAATCAGGTCAGACTTCAAGAGGACATAATTTTCAAGATGCTAAGAAAAAAAGTCCAAAGTCCCAATTTTTCCCAGTTTCGTATCCTAAAAGAAAGTATGGGAAAAACAACACATAGGGTGCAACAAAGTGGCAACAATGGTTTCTTTATAACACAAATATTGTTTCAATAAAAAAACGGAAAGCCTCACAAAAACTCTCTAATGTACAATACACGTAGTTCAGCACAACTTCATAATTTTATCAATAAAATTGTTACGAAACTTTTCAGTGGAACATTTTATATGACTTCCTGAAATAAATTTTGAAATGTAAAACAATCTCTAATCTCTTAATCCACAAATATTTAAATTCTTTTTTTTGTCGTTCGAGTTTTTTACATCATCCTCTCAAATAAAACAAATTAAATGAAAACAAAACCAAATAAAATAATAACAAAAGAAGAACTATTTGAAGCATAGAATTTTGCAAATTTGAATAACGTAATTACTTTCAATTTACACACGAGTATACCATAAAATGCGACGGGGTATTTTTTAATTCTGATTGTGTTACATTTATTATTGTTTATTATTCGTACGAAAAATTTAGGTTAAACTCTGCGCAATCAATCATGTTGGCATTCATTATCCACAAAAATATACAATGTAGTTTTTGGTGAATCAGAACATGTGAGTGAAACGTTTGATATTTTATTTCACATACGAACACAATGCGGAGTTATTACTTAATTTGCAAAATAATTTGGAAAGGAATTACAGCATGAAAATTGATGTGCCCCGTCGAATAAACAAATTTCAAAATAAATTTGGAAAAACATTTGGCATGGTGTGAAGAAAATGGGGAAATTTCGTATTAATTTCATTGTGAAAAGAAATTCACAAATGAATCGAGAGTAGGGATTGCAAAAGCCGTCTTTTTTATAAAAAAACCGGTAAACGGTAATACCGTCTTTTCGGAGAAAATATATCGGTAAAAAACCGGTAAATTTTGATATGATTAATTCACAATGCTTTGGTATAAAACATATGCAAGCGACCCGTACGTATCAGAATAGATGGGTCGGCCATAGTCCAAAGAATGGTTGTGGTTTATTTTTGGAAAGGTTTTTTACACCGTTGCTTCGGACGGGTTTTTCTCTATTGCCCTATCGGCAATTTCCATTACAATTGTATTGCAGAGTCAAGGCAATATTTACTTAGTCTTAGTCTTTTCGTAACATCAACTCTGTTTGCCACATCTATCCCTGTTAAAGTCAATAGCAAGTACTCCTTGGAAAAATAATTTTCAATTTGACACCAGGCTGCGTACTTTATCACGGCATAGAGTGCAAAAAATTTAAGCATATCACTGTGACGGCATTGACGAATGATTCACAGCACATCAATTTTTATCCTGGCACCAGGGTGCCTTCTTGAGCTATGCTCGCTTAAATGTAGAAGGCAGCGGCAGCCCGTTGTCAAGATGAAAATAGGTGCGTTGTGAAGTATTCGTCAATGCCGTCACAGTGATATGCTTGAATTTTGCTGCCGTCTTTTTCATTGTTCAAGGTCACATAGAGGGCAGCCTGGTGCCAAGTCAAAAAGTTTTGCGCCGTAATGTACCTGCCTTCCCCGACTTGGCTACTGCAACATCACCTTAAACTTTTTTAGAGAAAACCTACAATCTTAATTGTGTTCAAGTTAATAGAAACTGCTCGTATATGGAGTTTCTTAAAGTCGTGAATTAAACTGAAATTTTGTTTCGAGTCATTGAAGGAAAAATCATACGATCCACAGTTGGATTACCTAATGAGCTGAGTGGAATTAACCCACAACGCGGTGTTAGAAAAATAAGAGCGATAGAATCGAGGTGATAGAGTGACCGAAGAATTTTCCTATTTCGTTACCCACGAAACTACGGCTT